>NQII01004149.1:183280-219797 GCA_002778355.1 Clitarchus hookeri
GGGGGGGGGGAGGCGTGAGATCCCGGAGGGGACCCTCCCACCAGCGGCATCATCCGGCACCATTCCCCATTTTGCGAAAATCCGGAGTGACCCGGCCGTGGATTGAACCCGGTTCGCCTTGGTGGAGGGCGAGCAGGCTAACCGCTCAGCCACATTGCCTCCCCCCCCCAACTTGTTTCAAGTTACGTAGTTCTGTGTCCCGTGCGCCTTACATTAGTCGCCGTGAGCAGTAAGCTCCCGGTATGGCATACACCGAGGCATCTTCTCGCCCGTTTGTGGTCGTAGCATTGCCGACACGTGATCTAGTTTGCTGTCGTAACTAGCACGTTGCAACAATCTTATCACGTGCGATTCTTGCGATTCTTGCGTAGGGAAGACATTCTGTTATTCATTTTGAGACTGCCAACAAAAAAAACAATTATTCCAATGTAATGCTGAAATAAAAACGTTATGTTATAACCTTCAAAGATAAACTGCACAGATAATTTAAGGCATTCAGAAGCAAACCAAATACAAATATGAACAGCCAGTATTTCTTTACTGTCATTAAAAATCACACCTATAATCCATTCACGGTATCTTCGATACTTTTGAAAAAAAAAAAAACCTTTGAAAAATCACCCTAGGAGTTACATGTTCAATTGGTTATAAAAAAATTGTATATGGAAAAAGGTTTTGTCTTGCTTTTAGCACTGAAGCACTATATAAATTGGTTGTTTTAAGTTTTAAGTATATTTTTTCAATAAATTATAATAATTTGTTAAAAGTCCGTACGAATTAACAACGGATTTTGAAGGGACATGTTGGTTATAGCTGAAAAGAAATAGTTCGTGGGTTAAATATTAATATGTATAAATTTAATGCCGTAATTGTAAAGCTAATATTCCTTAACTATATATTTACATTTTCACGTAGCACTCATGGGTAAAGATTTAACTGTTATTAATTGAAATAAAATAAATTTCAGTGTCTGTCCAGCGGACTCATACACTCCATCTTGTCCCTTTGGGCACGTTTTTTTTTTTTCAGAAGTATAACCACGCCATATTGGATATTGGAGACGCTGAATTGTGGTTATAAAACTAACGTAACACATTCTTTCTACTTATAAGATAATTCTAGGTTAAGATGTAATTTTAGTATTAGCGTTGTTATTTCTGCACTTTATCAAATAAACGTGCAAAATATAGAAAGGCATTTGAATATTTCCGTTACGTAATTCCCTTCGCAATCCTTAACAGAAAAACATATTTTAAAAGAATGAAAAGGAATCGAATTTTGGTCAATAACTGATAATCGATTATTTTCGAAAGCTTTTTGTGAAGCGTAAGAGATAGCAGCACAGTAGCGTTTGCTTACACGTCTTTCTATTATATCGTCTTTGCGCCGCAGGTAGTGTTGTTTTGATGTTGTGGCAGTGAAGAAGTGCGACAGTTTCTTGATGGAAAAGCGATGTACCTACACCGCAGGTTTAAAAATGTATGTGATTTTGTTCGCTGAAGAGTTTGGAAATCGAGCCGCGGGCCGTGAATTCGTAGTAAATGAAACGTTAGTGCGGGGCTGGAGGAATTTTTCTCACTTATAAGTCGCACCCAGAGTTTTCAATAACATTTTTTAAATAAAATGTGCGACTTATATGTGATGAAATACGGTACCATTTATCACAGTGAAATCTTTAACCTGAGTGCTACTTCCAAAAGTTTATTATGTAAAATTTAACTTTTTCCTTACACCAAATATGTAAATAAATCTTAATACAATAAGTAAACTTTAATTAAATTATATAATTAACAGTTCCGATATATACTTCAATCTACCTTTTTGTATGTATTACAATATTTTGTGAAATTGATTAGCATTTTTTTTAGAAATTTGGAGAATTTTATTAAAGTATATGACAGTTAAGATTACATGGCATTGTTTCTCTTCAAAAATAAATGTTGGTAGTTCCCACATGGACACTGTTAATAAAATATTTGACAGTTCCCACATGGCACTGTTTGTTTACAAAATATTTGAGAGTACCCACATGGCACTGTTTTTGTTTGCAAAACGTTTGACAGGTGTCACATGGCAATGTTTTGATTACATACTGCGGAAGGATACATAATCGGGTCCCTGAAAGTAGATCTTTAGCAGGGCTTCAGAAAATCTTGAAGTTACCGTGAATACATTTATAGAATATGATGAACCACATTTTGCAAGACATAATACATTATATACAACGAAGGAAAAGCACTGCGAAACCCGCCAAAGCGCCAAAGGAAGTTTCAAGAAACTTTTAAAAGTGTAAAGTTTTAGTATTGTGGCAATCACGTGGGAACAAGGAAAACGGGTTTTAACAGACGTCAGTGGTTGACATCTTTCCAAAAAATAGTGTTTTAAAGGAAATCTATAATGCATGACTAAGAGGATTCTATACTAAAATATTTTCTGTGAAAAAGTTGTTTGCGGGTACATGCATATCTCAGTAAGTAAATGTTTTAAGAATTAGAATTTTTTCCAGAAAAGCTAAAAACCAATAATTAAACGCCATATAGTTTTGCTTTTGTCATATTAAATGTATTCAAAGAAGGAAAAAACAAAGTGAAGTGTTAAATAAAAATATCACATTTTTAGAGATGGCCTACGCAGTTTCCTGAAGAGGTATTACAAAAGTACAACTGTACGTCTGTAGTTAAATATGTGGGCTTTCATCACATGCAGTGAAGTCCCGCTGTAACAGGAACTAATCTGCACAGTGCAGCACAACGACGGAAACGTTGCAAGTCAGTTCAGCATCTGTCACGTAGGGGCGATGGGGCGGCTAGGCACACGTGTATTGTCGCCCTTATCGCTTCCTCGCTCCTAGGCACTTCACGCTCAAAACAGCTCCAGGGGTCACCCGGATATTNCTTTAATTAAATTATATAATTAACAGTTCCGATATATACTTCAATCTACCTTGTTGTATGTATTACAATATTTTGTGAAATTGATTAGCATTTTTTTTTAGAAATTTGGAGAATTTTATTAAAGTATATGACAGTTAAGATTACATGGCATTGTTTCTCTTCAAAAATAAATGTTGGTAGTTCCCACATGGACACTGTTAATAAAATATTTGACAGTTCCCACAAGGCACTGTTTGTTTACAAAATATTTGACAGTTCCCACATGGCACTGTTTACAAAACGTTTGACAGGTGTCACATGGCAATGTTTTGTTTACATACTGCGGAAGGATACATAATCGGCTCCCTGAAAGTAGATATTTAGCAGGGTTTCAGAAAATCTTGAAGTTACCGTGAATACATTATACNGAACCACATTTTGCAAGACAATAATACATTATATACAACGAAGGAAAAGTACTGCGAAACCCGCCAAACCACCAAAGGAAGTTTCAAGAAACTTTTAAAAGTGTAAAGCTTTAGTCTTGTGGC
Source organism: Clitarchus hookeri (assembly GCA_002778355.1). NCBI lineage: Eukaryota > Metazoa > Arthropoda > Insecta > Phasmatodea > Phasmatidae > Clitarchus > Clitarchus hookeri. The sequence goes on from NQII01004149.1 coordinate 186,705, forward strand.
AATCACGTGGGAACAAGGAAAACGGGGTTTTAACAGACGTCAGTGGTTGACATCTTTCCAAAAAATAGTGTTTTAAAGGAAATCTATAATGTATGACTAAGAGGATTCTATACTAAAATATTTTCTGTGAAAAAGTTGTTTGCGGGTACATGCATATCTCAGTAAGTAAATGTTTTAAGAATTAGAATTTTTTCCAGAAAAGCTAAAAACCAATAATTAAAGGCCGTATAGTTTTGCTTTTGTCATATTAAATGTATTCAAAGAAGGAAAAAACAAAGTGAAGTGTTAAATAAAAATATCGCATTTTTAGAGATGGCCTACGCAGTTTCCTGAAGAGGTATTACAAAAGTACAACTGTACGTCTGTAGTTAAATATGTGGGCTTTCATCACATGCAGTGAAGTCCCGCTGTAACAGGAACTAATCTGCACAGTGCAGCACAACGACGGAAACGTTGCAAGTCAGTTCAGCATCTGTCACGTAGGGGCGATGGGGCGGCTAGGCACACGTGTATTGTCGCCCTTATCGCTTCCTCGCTCCTAGGCACTTCACGCTCAAAACAGCTCCAGGGGTCACCCGGATATTCGCAGGTGGGAATCGTGCCGGACGATGCCGCTGGTCGGCGGGTTTCCTCGTGGATCTCCCGTTACCCCTCGCCCTCTCATTCCGGCGCTGCTCCATACTCACCTCGCTTCACCCTGGTCGGCTCTCAACACCTCGCTGTTAAGACTGTGGCTTGCATGCACGCTCGGAGAGCATGCCTCGCACTACCAGAGCTCGTGCGGAACATTGTATTTTGGCACACAGCCTTAATTAAGGCTCTGCTTCACCCCTTCTGCAAAAATTCTTCGTTTCCGTGCCATAATTTCGGATTCATAGTAATTACTGAAAATGTACGATTTTAGGAAATTCACGTTTTACGAGTAGTTTAATATTTTTGTGCTGAATTTTAATTGGATGTTATCTGGTAGTTGTAAACATCTATAACAAATTTATATTTTATCAATAAGTTCTTGCCTTTTTGCAAGCATGAAATAACAAACAGTGCAAATTAGATAAAATATACTAAACAACAAGTAAATTGTACATTTTCTATAACCAAACATTTTCCAATAATATCTCTGAAAGTGGAATTATTACACTAAAACGAGGAATTTATGTAAAAGGGTTGAAGCCGAGACTTAAGGCTGTTGCCTGGTTTGAAAGCAGTGAGAATTTGGTATAAGGAAGTACATGTTGATGAAATGAGGTTTTTTGTCGTTCCTGTTTAAGATAGGTACATACCACCAGCAACTTTTTTTTGAGCAGAAGAAGATGCGCTTCTTTGCAGTTGAAGCCTTTAGTTTCCTGGAAAGATCAGAAAAGTTAGTAGTTAAATAAAAAATTACTGGAAAACTAATTGTTATGGTTGACTCAATATAAAACTTAAGAGTATAATTTCCCACACGCTAGTTTTTGTTTCAAGTTTATATCTCCGAAATTGGCTTTAAAAAACAGAATTTCATTAACGTGTATTTCCCTATACCAAATTGTCACTGCTTTCAAACCAGGCGACAGCTTTAAGAGCGGCCCAAATCTCTCCACTCCATTATATGTAAATGTTGACATGGCCACTTGGCAGTCAAGATAGAGCAACTACTACCTATCTTTAAAAAAAAAAATGGCCCTTGCACAAGACCAAGTAAGGCTAATTACTGGCTGTACATGTCCCCCCTCGCTGACTAACGACCTCGATGACGTTAGGGCGATAACTTCCGGTGCGCGGAGAAGACGTAGTAGGACTGAGAAGACTTGTAAAAGGAGGCTGGCGGGTCAAGGCGACTGGCGTGTCTCAAGGCCACAAGGAAGAGTGACGCGTGAGCCGATTATCGCCGACACATACTGGTTAGCTGTGATAACGGCGACAATAGCGGCGAAGTGCTGTGACCCGCCGCTAGGGGCAGCCTACTGCGTAACACCACAGCCTCTAACCACATGCTTTATAAAAAAAAACACTCCAGCACGACGTATTTGGTTGTTTCTTAANGTAACACCACAGCCTCTAACCACATGCTTTATAAAAAAAAACACTCCAGCACGACGTATTTGGTTGTTTCTTAAATATGCCACGTATCTCTTTAAATTAAAATAACTTATTTTTGGTTAAATTGAACTTTTAATTTTATTTCGTCCAGAAATTTTTTCTATAATATTTCATTTATAATAATATGAATAAAATCAGAGAGAAAATACGTGTGTTGGTAATGCCTAGTAAGAAATAGTTCTCATGCAAAATATTATTTAACCGAGTGCGCACGATTACGGTGCGTTGTACCTTTGGTGTNCTAGTAAGAAATAGTTCTCATGCAAAATATTATTTAACCGAGTGCGCACGATTACGGTGCGTTGTACCTTTGGTGTAATTTTCAAAATTTAGTTAAGGTTTGTGTGCGTAAGGCGGAGGAATGTCTTCGAAGTAGAACTTGAGCAGAACTACACAACAGTTGGGAGTAGCCATGAATGGACTATTGTCAAATAACAGTGGAGAGGAGAGGTTTGCGCTGCTCCTAACATTGAGGTCTTGAGAGCCGACGAGGGCGAGCGCGTTGATAATGGAGCAACGTTGGAATGCAAGGGCGGGGGAAACGGGAGACCCCCGAGAAAGCCCGCCGACCAGCGGCATCGCCCGGCACGTTTTCCAAGTGCGAAAATCCGGCAGCGACCCCGACGGGAATCGAACCCGGTTCGCCTTGGTGGGAGGCGAGTGCCCTAGCCACTGCGCCACCACGGCCCCATCAATTAACAGGAAAATCGGCACATGCGCCTGAATTTTTTCGTTAACCAAGTTCTACAAATACGAAATATTTTTCAGGAAATATACAATACAATTAGCTATAAGGAAGGGGATTTGTTTAGCTGTGTTATAACATACGTGGAAAATTGGATGAGACAGCTCGACCGCATGCCAACGTAGAGTCTAGCCTACGTCATTAGGTCTCAAGTTTCAATGGGGACGAGAACTATTAGTCGTCCTGGGGAGACGTGGTAGGACCAACAGTACGAGTTGCAACGGTNCAAGTTTCAATGGGGACGAGAACTATTAGTCGTCCTGGGGAGACGTGGTAGGACCAACAGTACGAGTTGCAACGGCGAAGCCTGAATCCTGCAGGACAATAACTAAAGGAAGAGGCTACGGGCTATACTTTGCAGACGAGGCATGTTCAACTATACTGTGTATTCGTACTTAAATGGTCGTCGCAAAAGCAATNTGAAGCCTGAATCCTGCAGGACAATAACTAAAGGAAGAGGCTACGTACGGGCTATACTTTGCAGACGAGGCATGTTCAACTATACTGTGTATTCGTACTTAAATGGTCGTCGCAAAAGCAATGCTGGTGCAAATAGGATCTGTGAGTTTGGAGACTACGGTTTTGACATGGATTACGTGTCTTTCTCGCACGCCATTAACTTCGGCAGAACGAAGCCGTAGGTATATAGAGAAGAAAAAATTAAGAGAATAGGATAACCGGGAAAGAAGTTGTGGGGCTCCAAATACTAGCGTGTAGAAGGAAAACGGCGTGCGCGCCGCTTCTCCGCAGCCAGGTCCCTCGGGAGTGCCACCAAAACAACCAAGGATGTCAGATATGTATTTGCGAAATCGAGACGAAGCTGACGAGACCACTCATGGCCCCTCCTTGGTCACAATGGATCCCAACACAGGCCCTTCAGTGCTGTTACTACAGCAACCAGCAACGTCGTCTCGCTACTCTGGCGCAGACAAACAGTTCGCCAAGCTATTTCTAAACAATTCCTTCGGACATGTGTGCGGTGTGTGCGATCGCCTCTGGCACACGGATATATCGAACTATGCGTTTCATTCATTATCCAATACCCTAACAAGACAGACATGTATTCCATGTTTGGTAGGTGCCACAAACGGCCATCTACCAACGGCAAATTTATTTACAAAACCGCATTTAACGTTTATTAATATGAATCCCCCAAGAAATTCAGCTCTTCCCATAAGTGGAAAACGAAATTCACTCATTTGCAAAAATTATTGATTACCCTGAGGTGCCATCGCAGGGGCACGTAAGTAGGTACAGGCAAAGGAAATGGTAGTATGTATACAGAAAATAAAAAAAAAAAGCACCGCAACAAGCGTATATTGCAGGGGACCAACAGTCGCAGGATGCACTTGGTATGGCGTTGTACATGGAGACAGGCGGCGATACGGTCGGACATGGAGGCACACAGACGTCGAATGTTCTTCTGAGGAAGATCCTGCCACAGCTGGTGCAACTGGCCCTCCTAATCCGCCGTACTTGCCGCTGGCCGCAGTTGCCGTCCAATCTGGTCGCAGACGCTCTCAATGGGAGAGAGGTCTGGACCTCGCTGGCCAAGGAGGCGTGTTGACATCACGAAGAAAGGTTTGTCAAATTGCAACAGGAGTTGATTGTGAACNACAGCTGGTGCAACTGGCCCTCCTAATCCGCCGTACTTGCCGCTGGCCGCAGTTGCCGTCCAATCTGGTCGCAGACGCTCTCAATGGGAGAGAGGTCTGGACCTCGCTGGCCAAGGAGGCGTGTTGACATCACGAAGAAAGGTTTGTCAAATTGCAACAGGAGTTGATTGTGAACTGGGATGAAAGCCTGTTTCCCTCGAGTTGCTGGCTTATGTATAATAAGAAATTTCGGATATTTGTTCGCCAGGAAGTCAGATCTCATCTGCAGACATTTACTACTTGTTTTTGTGGGTCAACTGATTGGCGATGGTGGTGAAGGTGAAATTAAATAACTGAATACGCGTGTCTATGTCGGTCAAGCATGATAAAATAATTAGATAAGAGATAAAACTGTTCTACTGGAAATAGNCTGAATACGCGTGTCTATGTCGGTCAAGCATGATAAAATAATTAGATAAGAGATAAAACTGTTCTACTGGAAATATATAAATATTCTCATGCAGTCAATAACTCTCTTGCATCTATCATTAAGTGACACGCAGGCGAATGGTTAGCAGTGAATTAGAGTGCTCATAAAAGTTCAAAGCGTTTCACTGGATTGCTGATGAGAATATGCAAAATAACCTTCTTCGGTGTGATGCTACTNCTCATAAAAGTTCAAAGCGTTTCACTGGATTGCTGATGAGAATATGCAAAATAACCTTCTTCGGTGTGATGCTACTGAGGTTTGAAGTGCAGGCACGAAAGCAATGGGAGCTGTGTTGCCCTTGCGGCCCGCGGTCGTGGAGAGCGATAACTTGTTTCCACAATGTTAGACAGTTAAAGAGGGTTAAACGCAAGCAATTTGTGATGAGCTTACGACGCGGCAACTCGGGCAAAGGTCGCGTTCAATGAGCACAGAGCAGATGTAGCGCTCAGCGCTTATCCCATTCAGCAGCACCGCTGCAAGACAGCGCCCCTGAAGCTGTTGTAGCGGGAAAGTAATTTCCGCTGCGAGCAGTAGACATTCTCTGATTGAAGTGCCAGAATGGCTTCAGTTGCCGTTGGTTGCGTTACGCCGGATGTTACCGGAAGTGGGCAGTCCCTCGGTACGTCGAGCTTAATCCGTTCGGTCGCGCATTAATTTCTGAGTACAGGTGCTACAGTCGCGTGATTCCTTGGTGTGCATTGCGCTTGTGTTCAGCGCTTGTCTTGCAACGAGTGACTAATGTACTGCGTGCTCTATGATATTGGTATTAGCTATACACGTCAGAGAGGTGTAGATAATGTCATGAATATCCTTCAAGTGGAACGTGCATACAATCGTGGCGCATGGTGACTGAACGGGCTAGCGTCTCTTCGACAGCAAGCTCATCAGAGAACCGGGAACGGGGAAGTAAACAAATAGATAAATAAATTTCGTGTGTGGAGTGCACCCAGGGCGAGGCGACGCCCTCCTAATGACGGGCTTTCAAGATGGCCATCCTCGGGCATGACGGGAAATGAGACCCTAGGATGGAGCGGCGCTGGGACGCAAGGGGGAGTAATAGGCCTTGGCTAAAGACCTGCAAAATTCGTGTTATATTTTGGTGACAGGATAAACTCCACTGCCTTATAGACAAGCGAGCATAGTCAGTGGCTTTATTGGACGCTGACCTTTAGGTAGAGTCACCTACCTACATCGTTAAAGAAGATTGGCCACTCCGCGGCTCAAGTTACGAGATCCCCGCGAGGTGAGTCAGACACAGTACCGGCCTACGGCGGAAGTAGGCAAAAATGCACAGTAACTCGTAGTTCAGTCCGCCGCTAAATAATAACGCGAACTTTGCAGACTGTAGCCATAGCCTGTATGAAAGAACCAGACAAACTAAGAACGAGCAATGGCGTTTAACGAAACACAATATATATGATGAAGACATCTATAGTGAAATTGAAAGATTTGTAGAAAACATTTATATTATAGTTAAAACTATGAATGATGACTTAAGAGACTAGTTCAGGATGTTAAATGGGGGAACAAGGTTAGTAGCTGAAGGCCCTGGCAGGCGTGGCCAGGGGGGCGCCCAGTTTTACAGGGCAAGGGCCCCGGTAGCGCCACGCATGCTGGCAAGGCTGTCATGGAACAGTGAAAACCTTGTTTTGAGTGGGAAATAAGTAGGAATGGAAAGAATTGTAGATCAACATTAACAAGTCGACATATCTTCGTATATGTTTAGTTTTTTAATATAATTTTGTATGGAATTGTATAATATAATATATAACAAGGTAATATATATGATATGTAAACAATGCAATTGTACCATGGTATTATATACAGCAATATTAAATAGTGATCTCATATGTAAATGTTTTAGTATTGTAATAGAGTATTTTGATAACTGCTATTTTAAAATGTATTAAAATAAGGCGATCAAATGCATAACATAAACACAGGAGGAGCAAGGTCTGGGTGACAGCCTCCCCGTGGCTCCCCGAATTGTCACCGCTCCTCCTGTTGGAGATTCTCAAGCATTTAAACTATTTTATTTCTGAATAATTTTAATAATTATATGATGCTTATCAAAACAATATAAGTATTTTAACGTGTCATGTAGTCAATATTTCAAATACGAATTTTTAAAATGTAAAAGTTTAAGTGTTGCCTTGACAGTGTGATATGTTTTTAAAACAAAGTAAAGATAATAAATAACTAAGATTTGGAGAAAATTAAAATGAAATAAGAAAAGATAGTAGTAAAAAAGGAGACCCGGAAGGCCTAATGGCTAAGTGGNATTTGGAGAAAATTAAAATGAAATAAGAAAAGATAGTAGTAAAAAAGGAGACCCGGAAGGCCTAATGGCTAAGTGGGTTACAAGTGATTTCACTCTATTATGTATGAAAGATCCAGAGAGGCTTGCAGTCATGGAAGCTCTATGAGGCTGGTTGAACTAGCGTTAATTCAATAATGTAAAGCTAAACTGGATTCGACAATACCAATGACCCTAAGTATAGTTCATAGCTCATAGCGCAGCGTCGTAACTCCAGTGATGGCTCTGCAGCTGGGGACTGGAGCAATACAGGCCTTGTTGTTGTATGAAAGATCCACCCCAGAATGTTACTGGAGTTATTTCGGGAAACCAGGGAAAACCAAAGTCAGGGTGGCCGGACTTCCGGACTGTGAGTCCAGTGTTTGCCACTGCGCTGCATTGCTGTGTGCTACACGTGCAGCAAATTAGAATACGACGCGAACTACGGAGTATACAATATGTTACAGTTTGTTAATGGAATAATAACGGCTGTCATTCCAGCAGGTGGAATGGCGGTGGAACGCACAGGAAGGGTACACATGTAGGGCTATGGACTATTCGCGGTTTCTCCACACGTTTTGAATCAAACCTTAGAAATATCAGCCCAAGTATGACGTGTTTGGTTGCTTCCTAAATATGTATTTTATCGTAAGTATTTTATGCCTGTGTTAATATAAAAATTCCTTATTTTTGGGAAATACGAACTTTTACTTATATTTTACTTATATACGATAAAATGTATTTATAATTAGTATGAATAAAACAGGGAGAAAATACTTGTGTTGGCAATGCCTAGTAATAAATAATTCTTATGCAAAATATTATTGCACTGAGAGCGCACGATTGCTGTGCACTGTTCCTTTGCTGAAATTTGCTATACTTGGTTACGCTTTGTTTGCATGAGGCGGAGGAATATCTTGGAAGTAGAACTTTAGCAAGGCTTCACAAAAGTTGGAAGAAACCGTAAATGGACTATACCAGATATACAGTACTCAAAAAGAGGACATGTTGAAGTAACTGACATTAAAAAAAGGGGACACTTGCCAGAAAATGACACGAAAAAAGAGGGGGCATAATTTTACGTTATAAATATACAAATTTAGTTTATTATGTCGCAGGTCAGTTAAAATTAAACTACATGCAAAATTGTATTCAAAAATCGGTTCCATGTTGTTGTTAAGTAATACAATATATTTTTTTGCAACCAATCATGTTTACATTGAATATGACAGTAAATCCCATTTAGTTTGTAGACACTACAGAATAATTTTCAAGAAAATAATATAGAAGTATTCACACAACAGACAGTTGTATATAAGCAGTGGACACGATTCTGACAGTTGATCACTCTCTCACATCTTAGATTCAGATACATAACGTTCGTATTTATTTGACGATTTTGTTTGTTCTAACATGTTTATTATATATCCTAGCAAATAATTATAAAATGCTAACAAGATTAAGTACTTCTAAATTTATGTGTGTAAAAAAAGCCAGGAAAAAATACACAGGCCAANTTATAAAATGCTAACAAGATTAAGTACTTCTAAATTTATGTGTGTAAAAAAAGCCAGGAAAAAATACACAGGCCAGCAAAAAAATATTTTGTGAAAACGTTTTTAATAAATGCAGCTGTATCTTATGTATTTTTGGTGCTGAAACTGAATCTGACATCAGTTTTTTTTGTATCACNTTATAAAATGCTAACAAGATTAAGTACTTCTAAATTTATGTGTGTAAAAAAAGCCAGGAAAAAATACACAGGCCAACAAAAAAATGTTTTGTAAAAACTTTTTTAATAAATGCAGCTGTATCTTATGTATTTTTGGTGCTGAAACTGAATCTGACATCAGTTTTTTTTGTATCACCCATAGTTCTCTCACAATATGCATTTGTATTTAAAAATGCGATGTATGCTATTGTATTTTAAAAAAATTTCATTACATACATTTTAAGTGTTCATTTTTTGGTATTTCCTTTCTCTCTTCTCTTTGAAGCTTCTTATGTAGCTTTTTCTCCGATGTGGTGCATTTTGTTGTTCTCGGTGAAGTGACCAGCAGTAATCACCCCTCATGCTGACATTCCACCGTCCCTGGTAACGTTTCTCCATCACTTTGATGTCCTGGTGAAACCGCTTCCCCTGCTCTTCACTCACATCACCCAAGTTGCCAGGGAAAAAGTCAAGATGGTTGTGTAAGAAGTGAACTTTAAGGCTCATCAGGCATCCCAGATTTTTGAACTTGTCTATCATATAAGCTACGATAAGCTCATAGTTTGGGCATTTAACATTGCCCAAAAACTTAGTCACAGCTTGCTTAAATGATACCCAAGCCTCCTTTTCCTTTGCAGTCATTTTTGTTTCAAAGTTGGAATCGAACATCATTTTACGAATGTCAGGCTCAACGAAACCCCTTCTTTCATTTTGGCTCCTGATAAATGAGGAAACTTTTCACATAAGTACTTAAAACATTCACCATCTTAAGACAAGGCTTTTACAAACTGTTTCATTAAACCTAATTTAATGTAAAGATGTGGTAGAAGATTTTTTTTTGGATCTAATAAAGTTTTATGCAAAATGTTCTTCTTTCCAGGTGTTAAGGTTTTTCTTGCAGGCCAATGTTTTGTGGACCAGTGTCGATCCCTTGCTCTGCTGTCCCACTCACATGTAAAACATGGAAATTTAGTAAATCCCTTTTGTTGGCCTAGGAGCATGCAAAAACTTTCAAATCTCCACACATCATCCAATCGTGAGCAGGATAGTTAATGTCCTTAAAAATAATGTCTAGATTTTTGTAAGCCACATGCAGTGAAGCATAAGTATTACCATTGTGTAAAAGAACAGCTTTTAAGCTAGTTTTTGATGAGTCTATAAAAAGCCTCCATTCTTCCTTGTACTCAATTCCAAATTCATTCATTAGACCACCAATAGCATGGCAGTACACCAAATCCTGTTATTGCTTAAAAACCTTAGCGAACTGTTGATCTCTTGTTCTATATTGATAAACAGATGCTTCAGGTGCCAACAGATGTTTTTTCTTTTAGCTTAGAGCCAAGAAATTCAGCTTTCTCTTTAGTCAAACCCAAATCTCTTACCAAATAATTTAACTCAGCCTGTGAAACAGCTGAGGTTCTAAATTTTCTGCATAACATTGGATCTCATCATCATCCGGTTTACCTTCATCAGATTCAGTTTCACTTGACTGATCAAGTAAAACGTCATCAATAGCCTGTGGTGGCTCAGGGACAGGAAGTCCCGGACCATGACCTACTGGCCGAATAGCTGAAGGAAGATTAGGGCAGACAATTACTTTCTTATTTTTGGAGTTATATCCAGTAACATAAATGCTACAAAAATAACAATCGTCTGAATGATTTTTTGGTTATCTCCATATTATGGGCACTGAAAATCTTTTTTCCATTTTCTAAGGTCTTCAACACAAACATAGCATACCTTGTGTGGAGCCCAAGGCTTTTCTTGATCACCGAGTTTTATTCCAAAATATATTAAGTACACTTTTTTTTAACAAACTCTGTAATGTTTCTTTGGTGTTTTTTTAATTAAAAACTTACCACATATATAACAAAAACTGCTGGGAAAGTTTTTACAACCACGGTTAGCCATACTTAGAGCACATGGGCAAAAAACTGAAAAGTGAGGTTGTGTTGACTGACAGAAAACAAACAGTCGTACCATCTCTGCCAACCTAATTTCATTTAGATTTACTGTATGTTTTAGTATATTAATAATGTATAACAAGTTTATAAAAATGTATATAAATCTATATCAAAATATATAAATAAAGTATATAAAAATGCACAGATATTAGATAAAAATTAATTTTCACATTACGTATATTCAAATGTGAAAAACTGTTGGGTGTTATGACTTTTTTTATTATTATTTTCAGACTCAGCACACCAAAAAAACATAAGAATCGGGCAAAGTCATTAAAAAAGTTTTTTTTGTCGTTGGCATGTGATGTTAAAGCGTTAATAAAGACAAAATAATAATATTCTCCGAATAATTTTACTTTTGCAGGAAGTTAGTTGGCACTGTTACTAAATGAGATGCTCGAGGATGGGAGTGGCCGGCGATCTCACAGCCACCAGAGGGTCTTCCCCGAGATAGCCTGATAACACACAAAGCCACAGACGTTATTTCGAGAACCCCATTGCACACAACGTCGGAACCATGATTTTTTTTTGCGTTTTATTTCCGGTAAAAATAGGAAAACTATACTGCACGAAAAAAAGGGTCAGTGAAGTATAGGAGAGAAATAATTCGGTAAAACACACCGAGTAACTTCGCCACACTGTACCCTGTGACGCTGTTATTATCGTGCTTGCATTATAAGCAGACACCTACTACAAAATTAGCGTTGTCATTTGGTGACATGCAGGTATCCATTTGCACAACTGTTAACGCAAACTTTCTACAGACCTCGCGATTAAACGCTGTAGTGGCCTTCAGTGTGACAAGTTCTGAGGGCGTGAAGGGAGGTTTGGAGAGTTTAACACGGTAGTCTTGTTTCACAACATTTACACGTATTCATACCACCGACAAACCCAAGAAAAATTGTAACATATTTTCTCTTTCTTCACACCATTTCCTCCAGTTCGCTGGTATGTCTATTGTCATGTGTGATTTCGCTGTTGTTAACAAATATTACTGGAGACAAAATTGTATTGTGAATAGCGATAAAACCGAAACAGCACCGAAATACACGTTTATACACTGCACAACACCGACGTTTATTTGAGACACATAATAAAACCTAATTCGCAAAAACACTCGATTTTATAAGTAAACCTTTTATTATTTCTTGTAATAAATTATATTCAAAATATTTTCGTACGGCACTGGCTGAATGGAAAACACGTGAAAACGAAATCTTACAGTTTTAAAACGTAATTAAGCTGGAAATAAAGCCATGCAATCGAGTCGCTAGTTATTACAGACCACAGGAAGTTAGGAAAGTGTTCCGTTAGCGTGTGATCCGCGCACACATGTTTCGTCCGAGCTGTCTGCACGACCTTGAGGCTGCTGCGTCGATAACAAAGAGTGAGAGATGGAGGAGGGAGAAAGAGTGTGTTTCTCACATACACGTTTCCCGGAGTTTCACTTGAGTTTTTCGAGCAGTACATTTGTCACTGGGCCATTTGTCAGTCGACACGCCCTGGATTACCCTGCGCCAATGAATAAACACTTCATACTGGTGTTGGAGAATTATACGCATTTCAGTAAGAAGGAAAATGGCGACTCACTGACACTTTCACGATATTTCATACAACTGTGACATCTAGTCCGACGTCCGATAATGACGAGCATTTTGCAGGACTGTATTAGTAAGGTGTCATATTTAAATGAGTCTTGCTGTGCGGTTAAAAATTGGAATGAAGTATTACTTTTATAATTCCTTCACGGTTACTTCAAACTTTTCTGAAGCCCTGCTATTCCTCCGCCCAACGCAGACAAAGCTTAACTTAGTCTAAAAAATCACGCCAAAGGGACAACGCGCCTCATTCGTGCGCACTCAGTTCAATAATATTTTGCATGAGAAATATCTCTTACCAGGCAATACCATACACACCTATTTTCACCCGGTATTTATTCATTGTAATTACATGGAATATTATAATTTATAAATAAAATATGAGGTACAGTTCAATTTTAACCAAACGTAAGTTACTTTTATGATATAGTCCATACTGTATAAGAAGGCCGTTTTCTGACAGGTCTGCGAAATTAGCGCCACTGTTTACATCTGACTACATGTGACTATGTATCCTTCCGCCATCAGCTGGTCCATCAAGTCGGGGCTGTATTTTTTATCAACACGCTGTCAGCTAATCCACTTGCCATTGTACTGTTATGCTAAACAAATTTTAAGATACTTTAAGACTGACATGTCTAAAAAAAATAAGTAGGTTATACAAGTAAAAATATAAAATGTTGCAAATAATTAAATATTTGCTAACTCTTTTTTAATTTGTCCGAGATAGTGAATTTGGGTTAACATTTGCGAGACGGTATGTTGTATCTATTATCACACTTTGGGCGTTGTAGCTAATATATTCGAGTTGGAAATATGTGACGTGGAATAACATTAGAATTGCTTAAAAACTATTCACGCGTCTCACTTTCTACAAACAAGGAGATGGGTTTCATGAGAACAATATGGCGTATAATTTACGTAGACGAACGATTACCGGCCGAATATAAATGACTTTTACTCCAAATCATTTTACATGAAATATATGTTACTTTAAAAATTATGCAGAGCTCGTGGAAAAATATAACTATTGGCATTTGTTTGTAAATTCGTTATATATCGCGCAAAAAAGAGGTTCATTTCTGGCTGGTAATACCTCGCATAATATCCGAGAGATCGCGCGCACAGCGCGTCACGGCGAAGTTTGAGCCGCTGTTTTTGGATAACAGATAGCGTATTATTTTAAGTTGATTGTTCTTAGATTACGGGCTGGAAATATATTTCAAATTCGTGTCGTTTCGTCAAATTAATAGAAAAATAATTCAACAATATTATGCAATATTTCTATATGCTTTTCGAATTAATATCAAGGACGTGTTGAAAGCGAGGTTGGAGAGGGATGATACGACGTGAAAAAACTTTCTGAAGTTAGCACAACTTCAGAAAACTTTTCCGCGTCGTATCGTTCTATTGTACATTTCATTTTGAACACCTATACATAACTACATTATCACGAAGTTTAGTTTTTAACACTAACAACCATTGTTTTGTGTCCTTGTAAAATAAAATGCATTAATAAATGTAAGAACTCTTTCTTACCCGCGTATTTTCTGCTTTTGTGATGTGCATTGGCAGTGCACTCAGAATAGCCAACGTAATTTTAACTTTTGTTCGTTCGTGCATCAGCTGATACAGGATTTTGTAAATGGCACTTTGTTTGTTTCGTAAACGTTAAGTTGCCACTCACTGACTGTCAGAAAGTGGCCTTCTTATACCGTATGGACCATAACAGAAATATAAAACGCTTGTTGTACATGGCATACTTAGGGAACAACCGGAAACGTCATGCATGGGGTGTTATTTGAAAGGTTTGATTCAAAAAGTGTGAAGGAACCGCGAATATACAGCTACTGTAGAGTTATGTTGTATGTCACCGAAACCCCAGTGGTTCTCGAACTTTCCTTTACCACGGGCTACCAGGTGTAGAATATCTGTCTGACAAGGACCATCTGCCTTGACACATCTTTAATTAAAGTACCAAAATATAAGAAGAATATAACAACTCATAAAAGTGCGTTATAATAAAACAACCCACGTACTTACATAATTTTATTGTAGATAAAACAAAATTATATTTTAAGAAAGAATGGTTACTTCATTATATTTTAAACACACAAAATAAGTGGGGAAACGATACACGACACTATACAGAATGGAATAAACTTAATTATCAAGATTTGGAGCCAGGCATATCGTATCTGTGGATTGCTTCATGGGCGTATTCAGAAAGTTCCGCGAACTTCTTAGAATTCAGATCCGGTCAAGCAGTGGCCCGCGGACCACAGTTTGAGAGCCTATCCGGCCTGGAATATGACAAAATCTAACCACATAGGCACAAAAATTATTAAATAAAAACAAGGGAAGTTATGCTGTTGTTAACGTTCCCAAACGTCGCCAGGTGTTTTCTTTGCAGAAAGTCTGCAGTGCTCGTATGTGTATTCTTAGATGCGTTAGCCAAATTTATTTGCATGTACGTATGTATGTGTGCATAGTGTTTCTTGTTTTATTACTTGTTGTACTTTTTGCCTCGTTTTCTTTGTGATGTCTGATGTCACTTCTTCAGAAGAATTCTGCACGAGTTTATTTCCCCCCACATATCTGTCGACATCGGCTAAACTAGGCTTTTTTGCTTTTTTTTTTTGTGTGTTGCTGTGCCATATGCTGTTTTTCCACAACAAATGACATAACTGTGCAGTGGCGTAATCCCATGACGTATGGCCCGTGACGTGGGCTGGTGGACCGGGTATACGTATAACGCGACCGACAGGCTGGAGGCAGGGAAGGAGAGGGAACAGTTATGGGTACCAGGTCCCCTGGCGCTACACAGGAGGCCTAATAACAAAACAAACTGCTGGTCTTGCGACAGTATATCAATTTGATCGACAGCCAGGTGGGATGGGCTAGCTGTCCCCAACCTAGGCTCTAGATTTGATATATAAATGGGAGGACAAGAGTCCTCACAAGGGCTTGTACCTCCCCCGCGCTGAGGGAGTCGCTTCCCTGTGATGATAGACGGCGGCGGCTGTACGCAGTGCGTTTCCTGCTGTCATGGGTAAGGGAAGCGATTTAACCGAGTTGCAAAAAAAAATAATGATCATCGGCTTTCAAACCAAGGGGGGCTGCATTTCGGAATCAGCGACGTTTGTTAACTGCTCACGTGCCTCTGTGGTAAAGGTGTATCGCGAGTGGACGAATGGCACCATTGGGAATGACAGCAGTGGAAACTGCGGAGCTCCACGAGCCATTGATGTCCGAGGCGAATGTCGACTACGACGGTGCGTGAAGGCCAATCGACAGGCTACAGTGGAACAGCTCACCGTCCAAATGAATCAAGGGGCATCCAGACACGTTCATACCGCAACAGTTCGGAAAACCCTTCTGCGAATGGGGTTCCGGAGTAGACGGAGGTTGACTGCACCCATGCTAACACAGGTGCATCGATGAAAACGACTTGAATTTGTTCGAGTGTATGAAGACTGGACCCGCTGCTGATTGGTGACGGGTAGCCTTCTCCGGCGAGTCACGTTTTCAGCTGTCAGCGTGTCCGGCGAGAAACGTCGGAGAACCGACACCCTGCATCCATTGCTGGACGAACACAAGAGGCGGTGGGGGAATTCTTATGGACTGGAGAATGTTCTCGTGGTATTCTCTACTTCCCATCATTCGTGTGGAAGGCACTCTTGATCGATTTGGTTATGAATTCATCCTCGGCGATCACGTCCACCCGTACATGATGATTGTCTTTCCTCGGGAGGATGGGATCTTCCAGCACGATAATGCGCCTTGCCACACGGCTGGAAGTGTCCGCACGTGGTTGGAAGAGCACGATCAAGACTTCAAAGTTCTTCCCTGGCCCCCAAACAGTCCCGATCTCAATCCAATTGGACATCTGTGGGACCACCTCGATCGTCGTGTTCGCCATCTGTCTCCTCCGCCACGCACCCTTCAACACTTGTGGGACGCACTGCAGACAGCATGGCTCCAGATACCCGTGGAGGCCTATCAGACCTGACTGAGTCACTGCCAGCTCGTCTAGCTACTGTCCGGGCTGCGAAGGGCGGTTACTCTGGATACTAGCAGATGGTCATAATAATGTGATTAGATTATGTAGTCCTATAATGAGTTTGCATTGTGATAAGACTGTGTAACATAACTTGATCCCTATGTCAGTTGAGGTACCCACCAACCCCACTTATACAGATATGAGTATATGTATATGTATATATATACATATATATATATATATAAACTTAGGAATATCTCACAGGAATATAGTAATTATAATTTATGTATAGAATAAACGCAAAAAAAAGAAATTTATATACGCATACATAGGCTTGCAAGCATATTAAAATAATATATTATATATTGTTATGTAGGTATCTGCGTAAATTCCAGTTATATGTGATTTCATCTGGCGCAAACAAGTATATGGGTTTTCTCAGAGTGCTACCATATTTTTTACATTAAAAAATATATTTATGGCAGAAGGAATTTGGTAGGCACAATCTGAGCTCCTCACTGTGAAAATAATTGATATTATACAGAAAAATGACGGTAGTTGTTCTGACACTGTGACGTACGTTAGTATCGACTTGGAAGAGATCACTCTCCTTGCACTGAAGATTATTGGTGCACACGAAGGCTTACGAGTAATTGTGATGGAAATGGAGTTGAAACGAATGCCTTCGCCTTGGAATCGACGATGGCGCCGATACTGCGACGAAGTTTATGCTTTCGACCGACTACAGTGCGCGGTGACATGAGAATGCCTGAAGAACCCATCTCGCGTGATCTTTAGCTGAAGGACTGTCCTAGGCAGTTCGCTCGAGGTGATAACTAGAGCAGTCACGCTGAGGTCTGTAAGTATAGTGTTCCTTCTCCTACCGAGAGACGGCATCTGTCGACGTCGCTGCCTCCTGTCAACAGGACTATAGACGGAAACATTTTCTGTGAAATCGTTGTTTGCGTGAATACGCGGATCTCGGTAAATTAATGTTCCGGATAAACTACTTTATGCCGGAAAAGATAAAAAAAAAATGGTATATGTCCCTATATATTTTTACTTTTATCATATTACGTGTATTAATGGAGAAAAACAATTTTAAAGCTTGTCTATGCAGTTAGCTTAAGAGGTAAGAGAGAAGTATGTAGTTTATAATCTGTGGGCTTTCATCGCGTGCAATAAAGTTCCACTGTCACAAATCTAATTTGCACAGTACAGGACCACGACGGATACCCTGCACGCCTTGCGCGTAGGGGCGATGAGGCGCTAGGGGCGCGGGTTAGTGTCGCCCTTATAGCTCCCTCGCTTCTTGACCTTGAACGCGCAGCGGCGCAGTCCCCTTAATACGTCGCATAAAGTGTTCGCAGAAGACGAGGCAGCTATGTTCAATACAAACTACTTCCAGCTTGCAGTACAGTCGGTTCTCATGAGACACCAACTTGCTAAACTGGCGCATGGACTGGACGAGGTTCGAACAAACAACGCAGCGCCAGCATCTGCAGAGACGAACACAGCTTACGGCGCCTCGGCTCTCGATAAAAGGAAACTTAGTGCTGAAAATAAAAAGGCGATGAAGACGTCAATGAAGACACTTTTCATTTTGAAGGCGACGGCGTTTTTTCGTGATGTACTCACGCATATCTCCTACAAGTCGACTGCCACGCGTGAAATAAAAAAGACAGAAGACGACACAGGAATACCGACTACATATTCCCCGAAGACCCTAATGAACTTGTTGATAGTCACATAGACTGATTGCTTTGCAACAAGGTGGAGATTCCTCTCAGAGTAAAAATATATATACAATCATCGATGAACTTAAAGAAAAGTAGTTACATCGAATGAAACCATGGTAAACTATCCAAGATTTGCAAACACCAGAGAAATACAAAGATCGAATGAAAATAGTAAATTAATGTATACATAATAGAGCGTGTTTCATTTCTTGAATCATTCCTTACTGATTTTCTTAGGTAGAATTATTGGGAGCAAGTTGGTACGCAAGGCCCCGTTGTGCACCACCTGTCTAAACAACAGCCGGGAAGGAGGCCACAGACGAGTTTGTAAACTATGCACAACATCGGGCCGAAATGGAATTCAGCAACCATAGGAGAACTGCGCAAAGAGCGACAGAAAATGTGGGTCCAGCCAACCTAAGGGCGTTCCAGGGTAATTATAACGAATTACAAGTAGGCTCCGCCTCTAGTGCACGACGGGAGCGAATCACAATGCATTACATCAATACACACACGTGGAGGGGCGCGAAGAGTGGACTGGGCCACGAGGACTGTGAGCGACGCAGACGGCGAGTGTCATCAGGCTGGTCAGCTGCGAGTCCTGGAGCGGCGACGTCCGACATCGGGGCAACGAGTCCTGGGTGCGAGACTCGGGTGAGCTCCTTATCTTTCTACCCTAAAGAACCTTCCTTATCATCCTTTCTTCCNAACCACCTACACTGAAGAGCCCAAAAAAACTGGTACACCTGCCTAATATCGTGTAGGGCCCCCACGAGCACGCAGAAGTGCCGCAAGACGACGTGGCATGGACTCGACTAATGTCTGAAGGTATGCAGGAGGCAATTCACACCATGAATCCTGCAGGGCAGTCCACAAATCCAATCTGCTCCAATTTGAGAAAGGGTTGCACTTCTGTCACGTTTAATGATTCTCGTCAGTCGTCGTTTGTCCCGTTCTTTCGCGATCTTTTTCCGGCCGCAGCGATGTCGAAGATGTGAAGTTTTACCGGATTCCCAATATTCACGGTACACTCGTGAAATGGTCGTACGCGAACTTCCAAATGTTATCGCTACCTCGGAGATGCTATGTCCCATCTCTCGTGAGCCGACTATAACACCACGTTCTAACTCACTTAAATCTTGATAACCTGCCATTATAGCAGCAGTAACCGATCTAGCAACTTTACCAGACGTTTGTTGTCTTATATAGGCGCTTCCGACCGCATCGCGTTACTCCGATTGGTTCCATACTTCTGTTATTTGCATACACACGCCTATACCAGTTGTTTGGCTCTTCAGTGTATATATCCAGTTTCTATCAAATATTTCGAATATTGTTCCAGTTTTAAAACTTCTTTGATGTTTGACGAGTTCAGTCAATCAGAATCATGCACATCAAAAGCGTTCATTTCCGATCCCAAAAATTTTTTAATGGCGACCAATGACTTGAAACTATAAAGTTATGAAGTTAATTATTTTACATAGTATCTATCAGGTCATGAATGTTGTTAGAAAAGCGCATTTAACCACTAGTAAACAAATCAAACGAAATTGTTTCCAATGCCCAACAAATAAGTATGATAAATAAACTACAAATTTCGTTTAGAAATAAAAATAAAGCACAACCTTTTTAAAACACTGCATGGTAGCACATTAGCAGTATCCTACTTTGAAAATCTTTGTTTAAACAAAAATAGATTAGTTTCGTTAAATAAGAAACCTTGAAAGTGTGACTAATTTTTAAACATAAGTATTCAAGATTATTTAACAAAATTTGTCTCACGGTAAAATTTGATGGCCGTATCCCGTCTCAAACTTTATTGCCAAATGAATATATATTTAAAGGAGAAAATTTGACAGCGTGATATTGGCTTTAGAATGTCACCAGAGCAAAATACTGAAGTTGATTTAGGCTTTTCACTGTTAACTCTTCCGCAGTATAAAATGCTATGGACCCAATCACTGTATTCATGCACCAACTAATGCTATTTCTACTCGGGTTAGGAACAAAACGAGTTTTCTTATGGGAGAGTTTGGCATAGGGAAAATTTCCGCCGCTAGGTGTGCAGTGTTCCAAAGAGGTCACTTGTAATTAAAATTTTAAGCTACGTGAAAATAAAAAAGAAAACTTTTACTTTTAGTTAGTTACGAAGTTATTTTATATTTGATTTATGATTACTGCAATTATTTGGTTTTTCACGTAAAAAATAGAGAAAATCTGGTACACGTCCGAAACTAGCGCTAATTTAGTGGCGAAAAGTTTTAGTTGCCAAACTAAAAGCATTGATCTTCCCAACCTTACACCAATCAAGTGAAAACATGACTTTTTTTTTTACGAAAGGAAAGTGTTACAAATATGCCAATTCACACTCTTGCATGTATAACACAAGGAATGCCAAATTCATTGACCATAAATGTAAATATTACATTTGCTCTAAAACGTTAAATCTTAGAACTATTTTTCTTAATTCGCTGCCAACTTAACAAAAGTGCTTACTTTGCCGTGAACAGCCTTTAGAAAATTCTGTAGTCGATAAAAAAAAAGGAAATGTTTGTCGTCAAGTGCTCGTAAAAGTTGTTGAGCTGGCAAACCTGCGGGAGTGACGACAGGAGTAAGGTTTATTCTAATCTGGTTGGGAAGCTCAATGCTTTCTGTTTGTGAACTAAAATTGTTCGCCGCTAGGTAGCACTGGTTTCGCATGTGTACCGGATTTTTTCCGTTTGGTTTGTAAGTAAATGGGATAGTTGCAATTTTCATAAAATAAATGCAGTTGTGTAAAATCTTCCAAGTTGTATCGTGTTAGATTGTACATAACGAATAAACTTTCTTCTTCGCACTAGACATATTAATATATTGTTAAATATTCTGTCATGAATTGGATTAAGCAAAACGTAGGCTTACACAATTACTTTATTTAAATATCACAATTGAATAGAAAAATACAAGAGTGAAATTGTTAAAAATATCGTTTTAGGGCTTACCTGTTCAGTTTCCTTAAGCGAAAGGAGAAAAGCACAAAATTACTTTGGATGACAGCTCAATTTTTTTTCACTTATATCCGTTAAAGTTTTCCCATTGAATTAAGCTTGCTTAAGGATAGTAAATGCCAACGACAGTTTTATTTTTACTGTTTGCTGATGTAAATACCATTGGAGGCCATGAATAACAGTTATGAAATACAGATAATACTTAAAATTTTGGTTGGGGCAAGTATATATTACAACTCGAGCATAACGCTAACTTTTGCACAAAATTTATATACAAGCGACCTCTTTGGAACACCAGTACTCCTTGCGGCGGAAATTTTCCCTATGCCAAACTCTCACATAAGAAATTCGTTTTGTTCCCGGGACCACGGTGGCTGAGCGGTTAGCCTGCTCGCCTCCCACCAAGGCGAATCGGGTTCAATCCCCGTCCGGGTCACCCCCGGATTTTTGCAAGTGGGAATCGTGCCGGACGCTACCGATGGTCGGCGGGTTTTCTCGGGGATTTCCCGTTTCCCCCGTCCTTGCATTCCGGCGGCGCTGCTCCATTTCACCCTCGTCGGCTCTCAACTCAACTCGTTTTGTTCCCAACCTGAGCAGGACAAACGCTAACTGGAGGGAAGGCACGTGACGCAACTGCGATAGCTGGGAGCGCCGCGCTTCCGGAAGAGTCGCTGGCCGCGGGAAGCAAGTGTTTCCTGTTGCGGCAGGCCAGTGCGCATGCGCGGTTGCTGCAACCTCCCGCGCAGGAAGACTCGCCGACGCGGAAACGCATTTCTCCGCGCCAGCCGCGCGCTAATTGGCCCATTTCGGAAACCGTATTGCGTCCCGACCGGCCATTACCATCGCCGTCTCCATCAAGGTTGCGTGTTTATCTGCTCCGGTCTAGCGTGATTTCCGCCCTACTGACGTCTGTGCCGCAGGCCCGCACGCCCGAACGACAACTGTTTCACGGTCGCCTTGGCATTACTGACGGCCCTGCTTATCTCATGTATCCTTCCGCATGTCCATTGGATGCACAGTAAATCTCCCTTTTCTTTTTCTCTTCCTTAACGTGAAACTGCCATTGCTAAGAGCACATCATCCACCAGATCCATCGGTGCCAACACTGAAGAAACTAAAAACGCGTGACCTGGTCGCTTAGTATGACACCGGCCTAAACATCGCGATCTTTTTTTCGTTGGAGGTACATTTTGGTTGGCAATACATTTTCACGAGAGAAATATTCTGGGGAAATAATTTTTTTCACGTGATAAGAATTTATACATTTAGAATTCCTGAAATAACCACCAAAAATAAATAGACGCAGATCCATCGCCTTGCATTTTATTTCAAAGTGCGTACTCACATCAAAGGACTGTCATCAGAGAGACGAATGGACGGAGACATGCGATTGGTTGAAGATCACGTGGACGCCGGACGGACGGCGATTGACGGTCGCCACGGATAGTTGTGAGCCCAGCCTAAGCCGTGCTCGGAACCTCTGCTAGACCACTGTTAAGGTTACTAAATCGACCAAGCGACCTAGTGGGAGTTTAGGACAGAATTTTACTGAGCCGGAGAAGCACGCTAAATCACCAAATACCTCCACAAAAGCGTCTGCTCTTGTTTATATCATATTTCACGCCTTTTATAGTACAAATTAATGTGAATTCAAAGCGATAACAAAGACAGAAATTTAACGATTATTCACCAGTGCGTCATATTGTTCGTTACTCGTCTTCTTTGTACTGACGGAAATTATCTTGAAACAGTCATTGTAAAGGAGACAATAACTTCGTAAAATTATTTTAAAATTGAGGTTTTCCTTAACTAAGCGATTATTAATCTATTTAAAAATTTTACCAAGATAAAGTAATACTCCTAATTAATCTATTTTCCTATCGTTCCTTAAGTAACAAAGAAACATTCGAAACATTCAGTAATGTAGTTACTAAACTGAACAGCAGGGGTGGCGCTGCTCAGTATGTTCGAATTCCAACCGTGGAGGGAGAATGGGGTAGAGTGCGCACCCTGGGTGCAAAGTACAAACTCCGTGACCCAACTCTGGACTGATTTTTTGCCAATACGACTATCATAAACGACGTAGGTGGAATTTGAGGTAAGAACACTATTCATGTATACAAATACTTTGAAATTATTTTATTCCCCTTCTGGTCAATTTTTGATGCAATTACATTACATTCAAATTGGTAAACGTGTTTTATTCTTATAAAAGGGCTTCTCTTTTGAAAATTAACATGCAAACAAACACGTTCATCACTGTTGACCACGTGACTTCGACAGTTGCGTTGGTTTGGGGTAGGTCAGTGTTGGGCGCATGCGCAGAAAACGAATACACGCTCCACCTCATCTTTAGTCTATGATTCAGACACGGCGCTGGTCTACAATATGGCGTCGCCCGAACCTGAGATGTAAGCGTTTAGAATTTCGACAACTAACACAGAGCTTTTAAAACACCGCATCGCACTAAACTTTACGCACCAACTCTCCTGTTGTTTTCTGCTTTAGCTGCTTCCACAATACTGCGATACGTTGCGATGCGATGCGTTGCGACTATCTGTAGCCAATCAGGATGGAGCAGCGTCTGTCGCAGTACGTCGGTGACGAGTGCGTTGAGTTAAATTCTTGCGTTGCGGTTGCCACCGATAGCCGACGACGGATAAGAAGAAGAATTTGTTTACAAGGAGAATAAAAACAACTGTTTGTTTACGTTTTGAAAACGACGATCGCGTTCACGCCGACGTCTTTGCACTTGTATTTTTATTGTTGTTGCATGGATATACAAAATAGAAGACAAGGCTTCGTGTACAATGGTCAATGTCGTAAAAATCGTATCTCGACATCAAAATAATTCTTCTTCGTCTTATATGTCTCCAGTTCTCGCTACATGTTGCTGCTTAGTTTTCATCGCACATCGCGTTCGTTCTGCTACCACTAAAATTTTCAGACCCACTTTAATTTACGATTTCAGTTGTTACGAACAAAACATATTATGATGCGTGCTGTACTTAAGATGACACTTGTTTCGTTGTCACCGCCATTGAGCTGTAGACTATAGGCTACAGTTATACGAACCAAATATGACCTAGACTATTAAGACGGTTTGCGAATCATTTATCTACAGGTAAGATCATTGGCCATTGATATTCGCGGTGTGCAGTACAGAGCAAAAATTATAGGCTTTTCCCTGTAAAGTGAGCACTTTTGACGCCATAGTTACTTTTCCCTTTCAACCATTTCTAATCCTTTGACCAACTTTTTAAATAAACGTTGCCATGTAAGTAATTAATGCAGTGTATGTATTCTACCGCACTCGGAAGTTAACGTCTAAGGCTAAAATGAAATATATTAATAGACTATTATTCCTACCGTGAATAGCGTATACATAGACGTGCGTAATGTACGCAATTGTGTGCACTGGGTCTGAATAGGTTAAGTGTCAATGTTTTTCGCGTGTCTTTTGTTACGTTCGCGAGGTCTGAAAATGTAATTCTCACCCTTGAAATAGATAGCAGCACCATCACAGTAAGTCTAGCTCGTGGCCGCCCATCGCAACGCATCGCTGTATTCTGCTCACAGTTGCGGAGTGCTTTGTGCTTATGATTCTTCGTTGAGTGCCGAGCTCTAAGCATNGCATCGCTGTATTCTGCTCACAGTTGCGGAGTGCTTTGTGCTTATGATTCTTCGTTGAGTGCCGAGCTCTAAGCATCGGATTATTATTTTTAAATTACTGCAACATGCACATTAAAATGTTTACATACTTAGTGTAAGTTATTGGAAATTCACATTTTTTTTTTATTCTTCGTGGTGGGTCATTTACGTCGTTAATATTCTGCATTTACTGAGAAAATTTAGGTGACTATATTTAATTAATAATGAATCCAATATTTTCAGTTACTTGTGCCTTAAACTTCGTACAGGAACTACAATTCCTCTTCAGAGGGAGTTTCGTACATGCTCCGCGGACAGAGTTCAAGTTGGCGTATAAGCTTAGGACCTTGGACCTTGGACCTTGGAACAGGCGAGCCGAGTGCGACGGCGTTAGACGATCACGTGCACCGACAGCATTAGATATCGTGGACGTCGCCTATTGTAGACAAGGCCTTGTAGGGTCAGTTATTTATATTTGTTAATTTCATTTTATATTTTACTCCGTTGATCCCACAGGTTGTCTGGAGGACAACTGGGAATTTGAGTACCGTCAATTTGTTACATATACATTTTTAGCACGTACAACAAGCAAATTTAACAATAACAATTATCATGGAAAAGGTAACAATGCAAACTTAACACATGAAATTTATAGCAATATCTAAATTGTCGAAGAAGTTAGGAGGACATACATGTTATGCATTACGTTACACTAAAATCATTACCATACAAGACAATTTTAAGTTCGGTAAGTACCATTAAAAAATCAATGTATACAAAATTTACAATATCACCCAAGTACATTTTTGCATATAAGTAAAGACACAAAAATTACAAACACTAAACTGCTAAGAATTATTCTTTGTAACAGTCAGCTGGTCCATCACTAGAATCAAAATATTCAGCCATAGAATAAAAAGAATGGGAATGTAAATAATCTTTTTTTAATTGCGAACATGTTGTAATTACAAACTTGTTCATTTGTAAATATTTCATGTATTGAAATTGAAACACAGCAATTGGCTATTCACGGTAAAGTGAGCACATTTTGAAGCCCTCTCATTTGGAATAATAGTCAATAAATATATTTTATTGTAGCCTTAGACGTCAACTTTTGAGTACGGTGAAATATATACACTGGGTTTATTACTTACGTGGCCATATTATTTTAAAAAGTGGCGGAAGGATATAAAAAAAGGCTGATGGGATTAAAGTAACTATGACCTCAATAGTGCTCACTTTACCGTGAACAACTTTGCAGCTCAAATCACATGTTTTGTTAGTCCATAATTTCGAGATTCCACTGCCATATATATGGTTTGGCCAAAATATTTACGAAAGCGCTACATATTTGTATGTGAATCAAACTGGTAAGCATCAAGTAAAGTTTCCAAGAAAAAAAAATAGTTTCTACTTTTAATACAATTGACTTGTCTCTCTTAGTTATGTTCTTAAAATGGTTTTGTTAAGGTGGCCGCTGGATTGGAGGTGCTTTGCACATCCCAGACCTAGGAGCATGGATGCGCTAAGGGCGAGCCATGCATGCGTACGACGCCTCATCGTAGCCTCTAGGCACAGCTCACTGACTGTCACGTTGTCTTCCTGTCGATAACGCGCCTCTAAAGACACTTTCAGCTGTTACCGTGTAATTTTATGGCGTAATACTGGAGGTAAAAGTGTGCTGCACTTGACTATTAATTTTTTAAGATTCTAAACCGAGTTTTTCATACTTAACAATTATCGCAAAAATACCCGATTTAACCATTTTAAATTGAGAAAAATTTGGCTTTGGAGATGAATGGAGGACCTGAAATTANTACCCGATTTAACCATTTTAAATTGAGAAAAATTTGGCTTTGGAGATGAATGGAGGACCTGAAATTAGGATATACACGTGCAACGTTTTATAAATGCTTTTCCTAAGCAGACATCACTCAAGCAGACATCACTCAAGCAGACATCACTCAAGCAGATATCACTCAAGCAGGCATCACTCAAGCAGATATCACTCAAGCAGACATCACTCAAACAGGCATCACTCAAGCAGACATCACTCAAACAGACATCACCCAAGCAGGCATCACTCAAGCAGACATCACTCAAGCACGTTGAGCAGTGCTGTAATACGACGTTTCCTGTCAGTGCTTCAAGCCGTTTGGCAGTCTGGGAAGGCGGCCATCTTATCTGTAAAATTCAAGTTCACAATTACGTATGTATTCCGATTGTTACAAATGATTTTGAACAGAAAAATGAGGGGATGGTGAATACACAAAAGTGTTCTAAAAGTTTGCTTACTTACAACAAAATAAGTATTAAATCGTCAAGTATATAAAAAGTAAACAATTTTTATTGAAGCTAAAAATATGGGTATTTATTTGTTCCTTTCCAGAACATATTTCACGGGTTCTTGTGAATATCTAAATGACAGATCCCTAATATTGTATGTGTATTTGTGAACAGTTCAACAAATATTCTGTTCACAAATAGCCGTAACTTGATACGGTTTTTAAAAAAAATGCTTTCAACCTATGCTCATAATTACCTTAAAATGATAACATTTAAACTCTTCATCTGGGTAGTTACGAACGCAAATTAAAAAAAAATTCTATTGTCTTATAGTTAGAGGCACCTGTTTTTTGCGAAAATATTCCACGACTAGTTGTACTTCGAAGCACTTAAGTTGAGGGCAGTTTTCCCGATTGGTTGATGAATCACGGACGTTCTGTATCGGAGTTACTTAAGGTTGAATGGGGGCTGGAATCCTTCTCACTCCGCAACCATCAATACACTTATACAATACACCACACGAATTATAAATTAATTTAGCATAAAGTCTAATAGGGTATCTTCATAGTTCAAATTACAATTGAATTAAAATAGTTCAATTATTGACTATACAAAATATTATTAACGGAGTGCATCAATTTAAAAGTAATTTTTAAAAAATATGTTTTAAAAACCGATTTGAATCCGCTAATTTCATATGAAGTTCAAAAATATCGGTTCTCCCAAACAAAATTTCCGAACCAAATTTGTTTCTAAGAAAAGAGCAAACCTTCGTCTAGGGTTTTTAATGATATCGTAAAAAAGTATCACAAAAAAGTCTGGGGAAAATATATTTTCTTAAGTAGGGTTTTTTTTAACAAATTTATTTATTTGGCTATATAACATAAAGTTGAAGACTTGGAAGCACGAAATTTTGAAAAACCATATATTACTTAACATTTTAATACCCTTTTTTGTTTGATGTAGATAGGACGAGTAGTTTTCGAAGGGCAATTGAACTACTGGAATATTCGTAAATTTGGCTTAGGATGTGCTGCTGCTTGTGTAAGGTGGCGTATTCTGCAACTACTAGCAGTGACCGCCTGTAATGAATGGAAACGAGTCCGTTATATATTCAAGGTAGAGTCAAAATATTTTCAGACACCCGCAAACTTAAATTAACTGGCTAATTATGATTGACTATGAGAACTCTAATGTGTAAGGATATATTTTCTCTCATTAGCTGCCACATTATCACACATTTCTAACTGCATTTATGCAAAATGTATCAGTTTATTATATATACGAATCTTATTCCGCAAAAAATGTCAGTAAAAAAACTACACCATCCATGGGGTTTGGCAAAATTGTGACAATACGGGCAAAATTATCAGACCCTATTTTTTTTTATCGCCGTACAAGTGCTACGGACCAAAACTAATGAGCATAATCATTTGATGGCTGGGTATTCATAATATTGAAGTACAAATACAATATAGTTATGCATCAGTAAAAAAAAAAGAATATACCTGAGTAGGTATTGTATGCTGAGTGATTATGTTTCATATTTAATTAAAAAGTTTCATTCGTTTTCAAGTGGAACACGTTAAAAAGCTGAGAATAATTTACCGTACTATATTAGAAAATGGGTTCAGTGGTTTCAATAGTCACAGTTAAGAGCATGTGATTTTTGAACTATTTTTAAATTTGTAATTCGTTAAATTTAAATTCATTGTACATTTTAAACATGTGTAGTTTTGGAAGCCTCGCTGCAAGTTCGGGAATGGGAAACTCATTCAACAATTACTGCCACAACACACTCCATTTTTTGTCACTATTTTACTGCTGGATATTTCATTTTCAACCATTTCTAGTTTGAAATTCATGGAGTTTTGGATTGTACCTTGTATCTACAGTGCACTGTTTTATATTATATTGGACGTATTTATCTATAGTTATTACTAACATGTAGAAATTTTCCTTGTATTGAGTGAAAATTATTTTGATTTTNATTGGACGTATTTATCTATAGTTATTACTAACATGTAGAAATTTTCCTTGTATTGAGTGAAAATTATTTTGATTTTTACGATCGCAGTGCGTGTAACGAAATTATAACGAACTGCCTATTTTCCGACTGATGTGACAGCGCATTTGCAATGCTGCATATCACATATCACTACGTAAAAGTAATCAATTGATAAATTCCCTGTTTTGGTTAGAAGCATAGTTTACGACAATGCTGTTTCGATAACTACTTTTAAGAATAATAAACGATTTACATGTTTTAACAATATTTATTTCACATTTCCAAAATACATTTGACACTACCTATCGACAATTGTTCAAACTATGTTTCTTTCGCAAATTTATTGAGAAATATAAACAATTTTTAGCATTCAGATTTTTTATTGCAGATACAGAAATTGTATTCAGAAATGTTGTTACTGTTGTTTAATAGGACAGTGTATGTTGTTAATACACGTAATTGTAGTTATAAAACATCTAAAACAGCAGACCTTGTGGCATTAAAATCGAAATCTTGATCTTTTCATGCCGAAATTTTAGACATCTAAGCTTATGGCTTTTTTATGTGTTTATTCGACGTTCATATGAATCACGAATTATTCTCAATTATCTATTTATATTTTACAAGTGTAATTGTTAATGTTTTTTCAACACCATGCAATTTTTACTTAAAATGCGTTCTTCAGCACAAGAAATGAGAAAAAAATATTTATGAACACGGAAACAGTGGAATGTAGCACCAGAGAAGCATGATTAGGAAACAAAAATGCCTTGATTTTTGCTGTGAAGAGACCTTAGTGAGGCTGCATAGAAGAATCTAATACCAGTTGAGTAGAGAAGCTTGAAAATAATTTCAACTAAGTACATCTCGAGAAGTGATTATTAATTCACGTGCGTCTCAAGACAAAAAAATTTCATCTCAAGATTATCACGTGAAACATTGTCAAGACGAGGCCTGAGTAACGAGATATGAGTAACGAGTATTAACATATATCCCTATGGTTTGTGTATCGATGTATAAAGGCCAGTGTGCACATTTGCCTTGTTGCATGTCTCCCCACTGTAATTTTCCATTTCATGATAACGTACGTTTAGACAGACATGGTGGTCAAGTAAAGAGCGTGTAGATAGTAAAGCCTGCCGTTTGACAAGTACTGCATCAGGTGGAGTGTTTCAGGAATGAAATAAGGTGTACGCTTTTATAGCAAATGATAGTGATGATAATATTTATCACGACTTTATTGTTAGGTTTTTCGTTCTAGTGCCTATAATATTTAGCATGGAAATGTCACAGTTAAAAAACTCATTTATTACAGAACACAAATAACATGTATGAAGAACTATCACGCAACAAGAAATTATAAAAATTTTATTCCGTCCACTTCAAGCAAGAACACAAGAATTGGAATGACAGTGCCAGACTAGTTTTCCTGATGAATAGCTCAGAGCTGCTTCCTGAGGTAGGCCATCAAGCCCGCAGTTCTGGGAATTCCAACTGACAGGTCATTATCTCCAGATGACCACAGCTGCAGTTGGGACTGCGGAGTCGAAGACCCACTAGTACCCCCATGGTGACTGCATGTCATCGACAGTAGCGCATTAGGTGGGTACAAAATCGTTGACACTCGTCTGTAGATGATTGGGAAATGGTTGCCTGGTCTGATGAATCCCGATTCCTGGTTCATCACATCGACGGCCGAGTGCATGTATGCCGATTACCATCGAAGGGTATGACACTTGGATGCACTGTTGGGTGGAGGAGGAAGTGTTATGGTCTAGGCGATGTTTTCATGGGAAACATTGGTGCCCATTATTCCGGTACACCAATCCGTGACAGCTGTCCGGTTTCTGAACGTTATTGGGGACCAAGCTCATCCATTCATGTGGACAGTTTTTCCAGCTGGCAACAGCAGGACAAAGTGAATTTGCATTAATGCCCTGGCATCCAAATAACCCGGATATGAATCCAATTGAACATGTGTGTTTCGACCTGGAGAAGCGGGTTCGTACTACACCACCACCATCCCGCACTGTACGCCCACTGGAGGACCTGCTGTTGCACTTGTGGTATCAAACACCTTAGGATACCTTCCGCCACCTAGATGAATCGATGCCTCGCCGGTTGGCGTGGTTCTGTGGGCTAAAAGTGGTCCTACGCCGCGTTAGGTAGGTCGTCATTATGTAGTGGCTCATTTGTGTAATTTTCAACTCTTGAACATCCTTAAGGTCTCCGTCACTGTCATGTTCCTCGAACCAGTCCTTCACAATCATGGAAGTGCAGCATGGCACATCGTCTCGGATGGACAAGGGCCAACAGTTTCTGGCAAAATCGACGACCTTCGTTAACACGGTACTATAGGCCCATTCGATTTCAGTTCCAACTTGAAACAGCAGCTATGTAAAAAATGGAACACACCGCAGCTATGTAAAAAAATGGAACAGCATCACATAAAATAGCAAATACAACAATTACATCCTTTTATTGGCGAGTTGGTCTGCAAACAAACTGAAGTTTTATCTACAGCATGCTTTTCACTAGCAAAGTGTGCAAATGCCATTACAGGAACTTCATATACTCAGAGGTGTTTCTTTTATAATCTCACCTCTAAAGACTTCAACAACCTGGAAAGAATGCTGCGTACGGAGAGTCGATTCTTCAAGACTCAGCAAGGCTTATCAGTGCTTAACGCAGGCATTACGTTCTTTGAGAGTTTGCTCCATCTTTCATATAAACTTCCGCTTGAGAAATGGCAAACTCGGGGCATCGAGCAGATGAAAATTGTCTCGAAGACAAAGAAAAACATTCAAGAAAGATTTAAAAAAGTTATGGGATTACTAGTAGACAAGCCAAAACCGGACTTTGGCAACACAAATGATGGGAATATGTCAAGGCGTTTTTTTTTTTGGAATCCGGCTTTTTCGGCAAGCATCAATGGTGTGGAAATTGACATAATCAGAAGATTTAGCACAATTTTGCAAGTGATCTCTTGTGGCCACGAAATAGACATGGAAAAGTATCGCGCGTATGCGTCGGAGACAGCCCAGCTATTTGTACAGAAATACCCATGGTACGCCATGATTCCGACAATTCANCCCTATTGGTCAGCTAAGCGAGGAGGCCTAAGAGGCTAGAAACAAGGAACTTAAAAGGCACAGAGAATTTTTTTTCCCCCGGAAGGTGTCTCGAACAAAAACCAATGAAGATGTCGTCAACGTGCTGCTGATATCCTCGGACCCGCTTATATCTTCACCCAGGCAGATGCCGAAGAAGAAAGCCACGCAGTTTGATAAGGAGGTCCTGGACATCCTTCGGGAACCGGGTGTCCTCTGTGCGGTAGACGACAGCAGCGACGGCACTGACAGTGCGAACGAGACTGACGAGTCCCAAAGACAGCTTCTTGTAATTACGGTACTCTCCAATCTTCTGTTTCATTTGAAATCGTACTTTTCGTTGTTGCAGTAGCTTTACAAAGACCACAAACTATTTTCGTTACCATGTAAATCACATTGAGCCAATTAAAATGTTTTTTTTTCCCCTGGATTAAGCACGCTTGGCCTAACTGTGCAATGGAGCGAAAGTAGTTCCATGATTTAACGGCAGTTAAATTACAAATCTGACGAAGTTAGCAAGACTAACCAGCACAAAAATGGCGTGCATTCCACGACCTTCAATTATCTGTTTGTTGGTCGTGCACGGCCGACGAAGCGACTGCAACACCAGTCCAGTGCGTCGCGCGCAGAAGCGGCAGCGTATTGGATCTGCCGGCCAACTTTGAGCAAATNCGACTGCAACACCAGTCCAGTGCGTCGCGCGCAGAAGCGGCAGCGTATTGGATCTGCCGGCCAACTTTGAGCAAATGTGCACGTCGCTCGCACTGACAAACCTCGGGTGAGTAAAGCGGAGATAGTGAAGACATTTAGGCGGCTCTTGACATCGAG
>NQII01004150.1:0-159317 GCA_002778355.1 Clitarchus hookeri
TCGTACTCGAACATTTTCATTTACTTCGTGCATCCCTGAGTTCGCCTCCCTTCCAGTGTAGACTCGAGCCCCTCCTGCATTTCTTCCTTATAAATAATTTTTTAAGCATCCGAGAGATGTCTTTGTGTACAGCAGCATATGCCAGTGCAGGACCTAGTTCTGCACGTCCACTTAAGTGTTTGTACCACCTCATTTTGTTTCGACAATACAACTCGTGTTCTGTATCAAAGTATATGTGTACTTTATTCCTATTTCACAGGGAACTTAAGGGCTACGGGCCCACCCCACCATCCACCGCCTGCCTCTTGTTTACATCATGTGAGTGCAGTGTAATTTCGTTTTGAAGTGTTATGTTTATGTGCATTGGAACGGCATACTAGGGTGCCACAATATCCCAGTTCGGTAAGTGCGTGCGCTTAGGCGTCTGACGAGCCTTGAATGTTTATTCAAGGCTCATCCAACCATCGCCCTCGACACCATAAGACACATGGCACAGGTTTCTTTAGCCTGGGCTTTTCGACCGCAGCCCACCTCAAGAGTCTCGTGCCGACCCGAGCGGATTCCCTTACTGGTTAGCTGGCGCCTTCCGGATGTTTAAATTTCACCTGCCAGACTCTGTGACCACCCTGAACTGCGTCAACATTAATTATGAGTAATACATTGTTGTAAAATAGAAGTAAGCGATTCCTGTAAATCTATAGGCTTTATTGTGACAAAAATATTGGTACTTTCTTTATACTTAACAAAATTGCCATACAATAAAACACGCAGATTCGTCCTGCCTTTCATATTTATTTTCCGATTTCTTTCATTTTCTCACCACAGATAAATTAATGCTAATGCATAGCAACTTCAATATTCCCCCTTAATTCCAATCTACGTCTTAACATTTCCAAAATTGTAATTACAATGTAGCCTTTTTCCATCTTGTTTTGTTCTGAAAACCCATTTCGTTACAACTGCGCTTTTATCTGGAGGTAAAGAAGCTGTAATCCAAGTTCCAAATTTTCCATGAACTTCAAGTTGTTTTTGGAAAGCTTCTTTCCATTAATTTCCACTTACGATTGCTTCTTCGTACTTTTTAGGAATTGATTAAACAAAGAGGCAATATACTGTGTATAATTCATAGCCTTCAAATATTTAAAACAATTTTGCTCTTCTTTTATACCTTGTTTCAGAAGCACCATCTTTTCCTTACTTCTCTTCATTCTAAGGTGTGCTACTTGTTTCATTTTTACACACTTCGTTGTCACTTAAATTACCTTCATCTATGATTTCTCTGGTTTTTGTTTTCTGATACCTTATTTTCTTTATTCGTACAACAAATATTTTTTTTTTTTTCAAATCGAACATTCCTAGAATATATTATTTAGTCTTCTACTGGAACCCGTTATCGGTGCCCATTTACACTGTAACCAACTATTCATGTTTCCTGAGCTCTTGCATCAAATTTGCCTGTTCCTGATTATTTCAGTGCCCATGAACTATAGTCGGTTCACGACTGGAAGAAACTTTTGAAAATCAGCCTTTGAAAAAACACCCTAGCCGTTAGCGACATGCATATAACATTACAAACAGCGGCGAGCGCGGATACAGTTATGCCGTTAGGTTGCCAGCATAAAGAGAGGAAATAGTTCCAAAGTTTTAACGTAATTGTTAAATTTTCGCTTACAAATGGGCGTCGAAAAGAATTGTATCTTATTATGCCAATTATTAATGACCTGATGCTAACATATTTAGATTTCAACGTTTCTTGCCTAGTCACATTATTACGCTAAAGGTTAAGTAACGCGGCCATTTGTTTACTAACCTTCTAAGTCCTTGTGTTGTTGACACACGTGCCAGAGAATTTGTGCGATTATCTCGTTTAATCTATAATAATTCATTTGTCTTGTTTTACTAATATCCGCTCTTTATTATTTGGTTTTTAATAACGTATGATTTTAATTTGTGCTCACTTTCAGTTCTAATTTTATTTGTTTTTATGTGTTTCGTGCACGTGTCTTTCCTTTGCCACTTTATTCTAACGTTGCAGTATTTGCACATAAGAATAGTTTTCACATTGTCGAAGACGTAGAATCATTCACTCGCAAACTCTGCCGTCCTGTCGAAAACCGTCACAACCTTTTTTAAATAACGTTTTACAATTGCGCGAAACATCCGACTCAACCACCACGCCATTTTAATGTCTGTAGCAATTTCGATCAATACTGATGATCTTGCCTTCGATGTACGGGAATTTACCGAAAGTCGCTAACAATCGATTGTAAATAGACAACAACTATCGATTCATCAAAATACTCGCATTTTGGGTTTATAGAATTAAATGTTTTTTCGCTTGTGTCGCATATTCTTTTGTGTGAAATTCTCAAGATTAAAAACTTTACGCTTGTGGAATATCCATTAATAATATATACATTACATGACTTTTATAATGGGTACGTGCATGTACGACCACATCTACACACACAGTGGAATGTACACATTGCATGTAAACATTGCCATGTGACTGCCACATGGCAATGTTTGTTTACCTTTGGCGGAAGGATACGAAATGGGCTTGAAAGTAAATCTTTAGCAGGGCTTCAAGAAAGTCTCTTCCAGTCGTGAACCGACTATAGTGGGTGAGTGGTTGAGTTTGTAGGCTGCACAGCTGATTTTTCTGTTCATCTGTTCTGCAAAACCATTCTGTTATGGTGTTAAATGAGCTGTGTATTGTAACATTATTCTTTTGTTCCTTCAAAATTCTTCGCAGTAATTTGAGGAAAATTCACCTCCAATATCACACCTAATCCTACATCTTGCTGTGTTGTGCCTCTAGTTGACTAATATAGCAAATATAGTTATTTTATTCTTGTGGTGAAGACTTCAAAAGATAAACTACACAAAAATGCGAGAAATCATCTACGATTGTTTGAAAATATTTCCACCATTTTTAGTAATTGTTATTACAGAATGCTAAATATCACTGTGTAGAAATTCACCATTTCTCATTGATATAGGCAACTCAACATTTTTAAAGCACGACGTGTTGCGTTGCCTTTCATAANCTAGGCAACTCAACATTTTTAAAGCACGACGTGTTGCGTTGCCTTTCATAAATGGCTTACAATTTTCTTTAATGACAGGTAGGCCGCGAATTTTTAACCCTTTTCTGTTAAGGTGACCTAATCTTTGATGACACGAAATTTTGTTCTCGAGTGCCATACATTTTGAGTGTACGTACTGTTCAAAATTCGTCACATACAAATTTCCTTCAATTTGAAAGTTAACATTTAATCCTGCTTCACAAACAAGTTTTGCATTGTTTATAGAAAATATGACTTTTTTTTTGCCAAATTCAATTAATTTCCTTACTGACAAGTTATGGTTTAGGTTAGGGACAATCAATGTTTAAATGCAAATATGCCTTCCCTTGCAGGCGACAATTAATTTGCCCTTCTCTTCTGCTCATAACTGTTGCCTGTTTGCTNAATGCAAATATGCCTTCCCTTGCAGGCGACAATTAATTTGCCCTTCTCTTCTGCTCATAACTGTTGCCTGTTTGCTACCTTGATTATAACATGGTGATCTAAATTTGTAACAACATGCATAATTAATTCTACAGTACCTTTAGCCAGATGCNTACCTTGATTATAACATGGTGATCTAAATTTGTAACAACATGCATAATTAATTCTACAGTACCTTTAGCCAGATGCTCAGTAGCTCCATAATCAATAACAAAATTTCCACAAGCATCATGTTTGGTTATTTTTGGGGCCTCAGTATTGAATGCTACAAATAAAATCATTTTGAACGACATGTTAACCCTTTCTTGGTTTGGTTTTATGTTTTGGTTATGTTTGTACTTCCCTCTTTTGTTACTTCTATGATTTTATTTTCCTCTTACTCTGAAATTGCCACGACTACTACAGATCTGACTTACCTTGGGACAATCTGATTTCATGTGTCCTAGTTGTCTGCAGGCATAGCAGGGGAATTTAAATTTACTTGCTGTAAATGCCTTCACTTTTAACTCGGCAGTTCTTGAATTTAAGTTCTGCATTGTGTAGACGACTTTTTACAAATTCTAAAGTAACTGTTGTGATAATGGGTTTTATTGCTGTAATAATTGTATGGTATTTATTGGGCATATTGTGGCTTCTAGTTCACGAATTAAACCCTAGAATTTTACAAAGTAGACTTGAAGATCATCGCTGTCACCTTTTAGAGATAAAAGTTTCCTTCTGAGTTACAATTTGGAAAATAAACTTTTTCTTTCAAATATGTTTGGAAGTGATATCATCTCTCTGGAAGATTTCGCATATTTTGTATATTCAAGGTGATGGTCGCTAACACACTGAATGTTTATTGATTAAGCTTTGGCATATTTAAATTCCTTGTGATGTTTTTCATCCATCTGTTCTTCGCCCAAAGAAGTTTCGATTGTTTTCTTAACACTCTTTCCTTCAAGCAGGGCATCGGCACGAATCTTCCATTTGAAAAAAAATTTCTGCAGTTAGCTGTGATAACTGAAAAACTATTGTTTTTGCCATGCAGCCATCTCACCTTGTTCGGCGAATCTGCTAATTCTGATACAGAATTTTTCACAGTATTGCTCACACAATACTCTATATCTCTTTAAAATCTGTCTGTGTGATAAGAATATCGGTACTTTTCTTTATACTTAGCAAAATGGTCATACACTAAAACGCATTCATTCGTCTAGGACTTGACGTGGANTATCGGTACTTTTCTTTATACTTAGCAAAATGGTCATACACTAAAACGCATTCATTCGTCTAGGACTTGACGTGGTCCACTCTTGTGTGGTCTGGCAAGGCCACTGTCATCACATCATTGGCCCACAGTCGCTGCACCAGTGTGGCCCGCGNCTTGACGTGGTCCACTCTTGTGTGGTCTGGCAAGGCCACTGTCATCACATCATTGGCCCACAGTCGCTGCACCAGTGTGGCCCGCGGAACACGCATGTCGTGCGTCCTGATGCGTGTTCGCATCGTTAACTTGGGAACGAGTCATGGCCCGATACCGAGTTTTCTAACCGATTGCCTGTGGTATCCCTAGAGAGATATGTGTAATTAGGATAGGAGTAAATTGTTAGAATGTGTACTAAATAGCATTATAATTGTATCACCCACGGGCAAATGTTCGTGCCCTTAGAGGATTGCGAAGTAATCGCAGAATAAATGCACACCACATGAATATTTAATGAGGTATAGAGTGGCAAAACTAGGGTATTTGAAGTGTTCTTTATAATTTTCTGAGTGCCATTATGTGTCTAATCAAGCCAGTTAGTGACATGAGAAATAATTAGTATTTCTTTCAACCTGGCCGTTCTGGTCGTTGGATACCCCAAAACTTAACAGACGTAAATTTCTCACGTGCTCTGCAAGGCACCACATAATCATGTTTTGTTTTTAAATTGGTGCTTAAGAAAGAACTCCGAACTCTCCTCAATCTAAGGGTGTCCATCCTGAAAGTTGAAGGGTCCTATTGTCTGTATATTTTAAGTGTTTATGTAATGAGGTTAGTAAACTGAGATACCTCGTGGGATGGCGCGAGCTCTCGCGAGGAAAGCGGTTCGCCCGCGCTACCCCCCGCAGTTTGATTCCAAGGGTCTTAGGTGCTACACGCGTGTCGCGTCGTGGGGGATTTTCATACTTAAACAACGAGTATGGCCTATACTTGTGTTTCTTTTCTCGCACAACCCACCTGGGTTTTTAGGGTGCTGCATTCACTTACATCACAGTGATAGCAGGTTGCACCGACAAAGTTTAAACTAGCCCCCACCAAAGGGACGCTGAAGGTTAAGTGGCCCTAATAATGTCGAGGTGTTTCGCCATTATGAAGCTCATTTTTGTAACGGACACTTAGTGGGGAGNTAAGTGGGGGGTTGCTTAAAGAAACAAGTTGTAAATATTCGTATGTCTGTAATGGTATGTTTTGGTCATGTGACTAAGCAAACCAATAAAAATTAATACTGAAGAAAGGAAAATAATATTTTACCTAAATGTTGTATTTATTTTCGTTATGAGCAAACGAATCCTAATAACAAATTAGTTTTTTAATGGGTAATTAAATCGTTACTGTTTGCCTGATAAATATTAAGAGTAAATGCAAATAGATATACTGCCTATACGATATATATATGTGTGTGTATATATATATATATATATATGGTTGTGTGTGTGTGTGTGTGTGTGTATGTGTGTGTGTATGTGTGTGTGTGTGTGTGTGTATTCCATTTGTTGAAATGACCAGGTGCGCCAAAAACGTTTTATGATAAAATTAAGTATATGCATAGATATATTTTTAATTTCTCGAAGATACTTAGTTATCGTGGAAGTATTGTGTTACAATTCTGTGATGTTTTGTGATCGCTTTTTCTTAATCATCAGTGCCAAGTGTGATTTCTCGCTGCAAAAGTTACAACAGTTCATAGCGGCCTGGGCTGTGTAATTTCGACTAGTCAGAAGTTAAACTGTTTTATGTTTTATCTACAGTATATGCATGTGCACACACGTATATGCAAGTATGCAAATGGATATAAACTGTACTGAGACACATACTTCTTTTTATTGGAAGTAGGTAATTACTTCTGACTATTTTTTCTTCACTGACCTGGTTCCAGTGGCATAAAAACTATAAGGGAGAGTAGGATGTATATAGCCCCTCTCTATATTTAGTAAAGGACGCCAGAATAACAGCAAATGGTCAACCAAACTGGTTTTGTTCACCGGGAAGCATCGAAAATTGCATAATATTTCTAATGAATTTATATAGTGCATTTCTTATAATCATGTACATCTTCAATTTTAGGTTACAGACCGTAGAATAAATAATAATTTATCATTTTCTGAACTTCAATACCTATTTAAAAGTGTGTTTTATTTTTCAGTGTGTGGTACCACTGAGCTTTCTTTGTTGTTCTATTATCGTTTTGAAGAGTAGTGAGATGAAATGGCGGGGATTGGTTAGATAACATTCAGGCCTGAGTAATTATGATGAATTATATAATATAAAGAATCCATACTGTCTCCTTGATTTATTTACACTGTCCTGTTACCCATATAGACCAGTCAAATTAGACATTAAGGAAGCCAACTTAGAAAAAATTCCATNTTTTTGGGGGGGGGGGGCCTTCCTTTTGATGTGGGGAATCATACATCAAAAGTCCCCGAGGGTGTTGGGTTAGCTCGAGGAGGAGGGGAGGTTTTTCTGCTTTGTTTTCGACCTTTTTTTTTCAGTTTTTCGCTTATAACTCGAAAAGTAAGCATTTTAGCGACTTGGTAACCTGGCACAAAATTGAAGTAGACACTATTTCCTACAATTTTTAATAATAACATTTTTTTCTACGATCAAGCGTTCCGCCGCTAGAGCAGCGTTGAAAAATTAGCAAGATTTGTAAAATCTGCAAAAATGCCCTTTAAAGCTATTTTTACACATTAATCTTCCTTATCATGAATTTAGATGACATCCAAATTCTCATATTATGTTCTCATATTATGTTCTGATATGTATCATGACATGNTGACACGTTTGCTGAACGTCAGTGATGCTCGTGTGGTGACTCGATCAGGTACGTTGTCAGAACGGAGTCCCGATGTCATAATGGAATTATAGGCTGACAAAGTAGACAGTTTTTATAATTCAGAATGAGTTTTACTTGATGCAAGTAATTGCTAATTAACAATTAAATCTTAAATGCAATATAAAATGGAAATTAAATGAAATTAATTCATTAATGGTGAAGTTGATTTTAGTGTGGGGGCGGATATACAGCACTAACAACTGCATGGGAGAACGACACAGCTTTTTTCTTGATTCTCTCTTTGTTGCTGGCTCTTGAAGTTAGAACTGATTCGAAGAAAGTTAAGAGAGTTGGAGGGATCATTCCCTCTACCTCGTCAAGAATGCTATTACTTGGAGGGTACTGATTGGTGTCATATGCTTGGCTCTGTATGTCTTCCTTGATAATTTCAGCAGCAGCTCTAACTACTCTAAGACGTTCTTCTTCTGGCGTTTTCCCTCGCATAGAGGTATCATACCAGGTTCCATGCAAAATTTGGCACGAACATCCTTAAAACACAGAACAGTCTTGAGGGTGTGAATCTGGCTGATGATTAAACGTTCCTTATACTTCTCCTTCAGCTTTGCTTTAACTGTTTTAACTGATGGCTTTTCTCCAGTTATTGCGTTCATCACCGCCTCCATCGAATACTGACAGTCGGTTCCCTCATCAAGCAAATAGTAAATATCTTTCATAGCAACTAACACGTAGTCATCTGAAGGACGTCCTCTTTTTTGGCTAGTTTTCTTTGTTTTGAGAAAAGTGACATAGCATTGGTGATGGTAAACAGCTTCAGCTGAAACCAAATCGCTGACAGTTGCAATTCTTTGTTCTACTTGTTCTCCCCATTCATCATTCCTTTCGTTTGCTCCTTTTAATATTCTAGCCTTCATCTCCAAACTGCGTACTTCATAAACAATCTCCCATTTTTCCACAGGTTTCTTCCTTTCTTTCCGATAAAACTCGTCATCATTTGCTCTACTACAGAACAAACACTTCACCTTGATGTCAAATGGAGGAACGCTGGATCGACGACGACTCCCTGATAGGCCACTTTCAGCTTCTTCAACGCTTCTTACAACAGTAGAAATAGATTGAGGTCTTGTGAAAC
Organism: Clitarchus hookeri; assembly: GCA_002778355.1. Classification (NCBI taxonomy): domain Eukaryota; kingdom Metazoa; phylum Arthropoda; class Insecta; order Phasmatodea; family Phasmatidae; genus Clitarchus; species Clitarchus hookeri. The sequence goes on from NQII01004150.1 coordinate 8,685, forward strand.
GCCTTCGACAGTCGCTGTGAACTACTCCACTTCTTTTCTCCCTAAAAATCCAACTCTTCCATCATTTCTTGCGATACTAGCAGCCAATAGTCCTTCCATCCGTTTCTCACGCACCACACTCCGATCATTTTCGACAGGTTCATCACATATTAAACACCTATCAGCCATTATAAGGCGAGGGAAGTCGAGGTTACTGGCTTCGAACATAAAGGAACAAAAAAGGGTCCCGTTTGAGGTCCGACTCAGGGTTCCCACTTGAGGCTTCCCTTTTATTTGGAGAAAAATATTATTATCAAAAATTGTAGGAAATTGTGTCTATTTCAATTTTGTGCCAGGTTACCAAGTCGCTAAAATGCTTACTTTTCGATTTATAAGTGAAAAACTGAAAAAAAGGTCGAAAACAAAGCCGAAAAACCTCCCCCCTCCTTGAGCACACCCCACCAATCACGGGGTCTTTTGATATATGATTCCCCACATCAAAAGGAAGCCCCTGAAAAAAAAATCAAAACTTTTGGAATTTTTTTATAGCTATGTCTAATTTGACTGTGCTAATAGTAGTTGGTCTACTACTTACAGGTTATGGACCCAGTCGGTAAAAAAATCGGATTAAAATATGAAGTAAGGTTAGACCACCATATGTTTATGGTTATCACATTCATCAGAATCTAAGAGCTTTAACAGCCGTCCATTTGATAAATAGGAGCCCGACCACAGTTTTACCCAATGGGAAACTACCAGCTGAATTGTGGTTTGGGAGGAAGCCTGAATTAACAAAATTGCGCGTGTTTGGCTGCTAGCATATGCCCACAAAGATATTGCTGGGTGTGTAGCTATTTTTTATGTAGCATACCTAACCGAATTAAACCTTACTTCACGATGTGTAACTCACAGGTGTTCTATAAATNAGCTATTTTTTATGTAGCATACCTAACCGAATTAAACCTTACTTCACGATGTGTAACTCACAGGTGTTCTATAAACTGCCGCACGAAGATATAAGGTATCATGTGTTGGCAAACAGTACCTCTGTATTTACATATCGTGAAGTTAGGTATTGTTCGGTTAGATATTTTCACATTTGATATATTTACGTTAGAAAATATAATGATAACGTAAATATTTTACACATGCTTTACCCCACAATTTCTCTTATGTTCATAGCTCTCCCCACTATCGTATTTGTAGTGTGTATTGATAATATGATGAAGCCCCTAGTAAATTCGTGTTCTGTGTAATTAGTAGAGTGAAATTATACCACTTTACATGAATTTTTCTTTTGTTTTCGGAAAAGTCGATATTCTTTAAAATTACTCCACTGCCTCTTCGACGCCAAAAAGTTGTATGCACTACCAGTATAGGCGACTACAAAAACACCATAAATGCTTACAAGTGTTGACTATGTTACATCATTTTTCTAATTTTCCCCATTCTACTCTTATCCGAAAATATAGCCACAAACCTGCGATTTCTCGCAAAATCTGCGCCACTCTGCTCCCCGAAGCACAAGCGAGAGCAAGCGCATAGGGCTTCACCAATATACCTGCTTCGTATCACCCCTCCCGCCTCTTTACATTAGAATTTTTGCATATATTTTTATGTTCAAATTAGGTAAAAAAAAATTAAGCAATTAAATTGGTGCAGCACACTCCACTCTGAATAGCTCTCGCTCCATTTAGCGGAGTGGTGCAAATTTTGCAAGGAATCTCAGTTATGTGTCCATTGCTATTTTTCGAAAATTGTAAAATTTACATAGAAATTTTTTGTTCCCTGGTCATCATAACCCTTCCCACTATCGCAATTCTTATCCTGTAGAGGAACTATAGGTGCTAAGGCAACAATAGGCCTATGCTTTAGCATGAATAGAACTACATATCAACACATACCATTATTTTGTATTGTAAACCTTTCCTTCAGACGAGCCTCTAATCTTATTTATCAACAAAATTGTGTTATAAATAAGAATTTTGCATCCAGCTTCAGTAACTTTGATACTATAAAACTTTTTATTTTATTTACTAAGTATTAAATTACAAAAGTAAATACTGTATAACACATTTGCGGTTATAAAATAGAAAATTTATTCAGTAGCAACCATTTTCCTTTGGTTTATTTCTCGGTTACCTCCTACCTTAGCCCGTTCGTCCTGCCACAACAGCACAGCTACGATGTGCCCTCTTCTGGGGACAGTCAGCCCGAATACAGCGGTCACCCCCTCAATGACACCCAATGCCAGTAGCGTGCACAGGAGTGCACCCTACCTTTGCTACCCCCTGTGTACTGCTGGGATCAAGTGACCATTCCACTTTCATGCTTTCGAGAGATATATTTTGAGAGAGTGATAATTCGGGCTGACAATTCGTGGATATATTGTTCCCGAAATCCCTTGTGTGTCCTTCATTCCTTGTTCATGTTCCTGTGCGTGTGTTGTGTGTGAAGTGTGTGTTAAAAACCCGGAAAAATATGGGTTTCATGGAGGCAATATCAAACCATGTTAATGTGTCCACTCAAATAAACGTGCCTTGTTTAACACACAATCGAGCATGGCTACCTAAACCCCTCCTGGAATCAGAGTGGACTCGTCCACTACAATCCACCCATGGCCATCCTATATTACATGAACATAAGAGTGCAAGTGGTTATTGTAAAAATTATTTAAAGTATGTGATATGTAAACAAACCAGCTCAAAATGAAATGGACAGGGGGAGACCACCCTGAGGGTAACCAAAATTATGTAGCTTTCCCATTTTGTTACCAATACATTTACTTTCTATGCTTAATTTACTCATGCCAATTAATGAATAAGAGTAATTATGCTTTCTAGTGTCTTGTGTGTTTATTTCCTCAATCAAAACATTAGTGTATTTTCACATACAAATAGTGTGCTTTCGAGCCAGGGTCCTAGCAGACTACACCATACTCATTCAGTTTGTTCCGAGCTTTTAATAAGAGAGTGCGTACACCACTCACCCTCAGGCACTTAACTTCTTTGTGTTAATCATAGCATAATAATAGTTTCGTTTTGGCCTAGAAATAAATTATTTCGTTTGCACAGCCTGGGGGCCGTGCCACTCTCCACCCTGCCAACTAGAATCGTGTTGGGGGTTTAACACACTTAATTTTCTTCATGGGTCACATGCCATTTTAATTGCATAGGCTGCTAGCGTACCATAGCTACCTGCTATACCTATGTACTTGCTTCTTAGGAGGAGAGATCAGTTAGTAAAATAAAATAAGAAAATAATTATTATTTTTATTTTACTGCTGGCCACTTCACGATCCTGTAACCTTTAGTCAGTGCCACACACTCGTCTGCCTCGACCCAACCAGGCACCTCTACTTACAGACAGATGCCAGTCAAGATGGGTTAGGGATGTTATTGTTCCATATGGATATGATGGCTAACGACACATAATCGATTCCGGAAGTGCCAAATTTGGACCCACTGAGAAAAGGTATGACATCAATGAAAGGGAACGGACATTGTATGGGCACTGAAACACTACCGCCCACAGTTAAGAGTACCAAAGGTTTACCCTTCCTATGAATAACAGTTGTCTGGTGTAACTCCACAAAACAAAGAAGGCACGAAGCAAGCTAACCAAGTGGTCCATGCTTATACAGGCATATGATTTTATGGTAGAACATGTACCAGGGGCTGAAAATCAATTGGCCGACATGCTATCTAGGTCCACTTGCGAAAAAGAGATTGCCAGGGATAAGGCGAGTAGGGCGATATCATACCCGCTAGTCCCGGGTTTAACACACTGCAACAAATACAAGTGCACAGTGAGGCAGCACCGACGTCAGAACTGTCAGCTCACCAAGTCTACCAATAAGTACATCTGTCGCAACAACACATGGAAATAGTCTGGCAACGCCAAAAGCAGTGCGAGCGTGAGCAGGTACCACAGTGATGTGTTAATGACGGATGCTTGGAAACTTGTTCCGCCATGGAGAGTGACCAATGGCATGTGCAGATACATACGACCTAGTTATTACTTCCACTCCTGGCCATCAACTGTCAGGACATCCAAAGGTAGCGCAAACAAAAAGAAAACTTTCTAAACAACAATTTTTGGCCGGGCCTCACAAAACACACACGAGAGCTCGTTCGCCGCTGCTGTGTGTGCAACTACCTGAAAATGCGCAGTGCAGACGGCGCAAAGCAACAAAAAGCAAGGCTGTCAATTCAACCATTCGAAACTATTGCACTCGACCTGATGGGCCCATAACCATATACAACCAATGGGAAACGATTAATTTTAGTCGTAACCGACTTGTTCACATGCTTGGTGGAAGCCCTNGCAGTGCAGACGGCGCAAAGCAACAAAAAGCAAGGCTGTCAATTCAACCATTCGAAACTATTGCACTCGACCTGATGGGCCCATAACCATATACAACCAATGGGAAACGATTAATTTTAGTCGTAACCGACTTGTTCACATGCTTGGTGGAAGCCCTTTCCCTCTCAACCTAACGTATTAGGAACGTAGTCAGAATACTGGAGACAGAAATTTACCCTGATAGCGATATCCGAAAATCCTCCTGACTGATAACGGGGCCCAGTTTTCAGGGAGTGAAGATACACAGGGATGACATGCGTCTGGAAGGAAGCCCCCACTACTGGTGACCTGGAGACCTGCATCCACCACCAGGCATCCACACCACTCCAAAGCCGCGGAAGGCTGATGCGGGCGGTACTGCCTAGCCACTTGGTTCCAACAACTAGACGTCGTCTATCTCCTCGACCGGTGAGGCATCAGGCATCTTGCAGTTCGGATGACGCCTGAACCACTCCAGCCACCCAGAGGACTGGGCACAACGCGACAGTGGTCTCCTGGGAGGGGACATTTGGCGTGGTCCACCTGTCAGCGAACTCTAGACCGTGTCACACCACACCAACGCAGCAGGGTAGTCCACGGGACCGTTCAGTGAATGCATCTTGGCATCCCTTCTTGAGCACACAGTTGCAGAAGTCTGCGATCCATATAGTCATATATTTGATGAAACCACAGTGATCAAGTTAAACATGTAAAATTTACATGAGGTAGCTCACATATCATTGAAGTTTGATGAGGTTAACTTACTGTATTTTATTCCTCTTATTTTATTATGTATCAGGAAATGTTACCTCGAAAAAGGACACAACAATACTTGGGGATTGTGGGTACCGAAATGCCACATGGTTACAACAAAACTTTGAATACAAGCAAGTAGGGTAGGAATTAATATCAAGAGTAATTTTTAAAGGGTACTGTAATGTGTTTTAGATGTAAAATCTCTTGCAAAGTTAGTTGAGCAAAAATCAGTAAAGAAACATGAAATTGCTGCGGCAGTTCTGGTCATTTTGCCCTAAACCTGTAAAANTGACGCCTGAACCACTCCAGCCACCCAGAGGACTGGGCACAACGCGACAGTGGTCTCCTGGGAGGGGACATTTGGTGTGGTCCACCTGTCAGCGAACTCTAGACAGTGTCACACCACACCAACGCAGCAGGGTAGTCCACGGGACCGTTCAGTGAATGCATCTTGGCATCCCTTCTTGAGCACACAGTTGCAGAAGTCTGCGATCCATATAGTCATATATTTGATGAAACCACAGTGATCAAGTTAAACATGTAAAATTTACATGAGGTAGCTCACATATCATTGAAGTTTGATGAGGTTAACTTACTGTATTTTATTCCTCTTATTTTATTATGTATCAGGAAATGTTACCTCGAAAAAGGACACAACAATACTTGGGGATTGTGGGTACCGAAATGCCACATGGTTACAACAAAACTTTGAATACAAGCAAGTAGGGTAGGAATTAATATCAAGAGTAATTTTTAAAGGGTACTGTAATGTGTTTTAGATGTAAAATCTCTTGCAAAGTTAGTTGAGCAAAAATCAGTAAAGAAACATGAAATTGCTGCGGCAGTTCTGGTCATTTTGCCCTAAACCTGTAAAAATAACATTTACCCAATTAAAATTTACGAATGCTAAAATAAATTAGGTAAGTAGAACTAACAGTGTATACATGTGTGTGCTCTATTTTATGTTTATTGACAGTGATTTCCATGATTAAATTTAATATTTAATTTTTTAGATGTAAATCTAAAAGGGATAGAAAAGACTTGGAGAGACTTCCTGGCGAGGAATGGCAGCTCAANTTTAATTTTTTAGATGTAAATCTAAAAGGGATAGAAAAGACTTGGAGAGACTTCCTGGCGAGGAATGGCAGCTCAAACTATGTTTTATCTTCTTGAGCCAGTGTCTCATGTACCTATTTATATGCACAACATATGCCTTGTTTTCTAGGTAACAAAAACATTCCCTTGTATTTTGATCAGGTAGCAACGGCCCCACCTCCATTGCCTGCTGGCACCAAGGCAATCTGAATCAAAAGGGGCGAAGGTGTCAGACGAGTTCCGTGTACCCGAGGGACTTCAGACTTTTTGGCCAATCATATAATGTAACAATAAATTAAATCGTAAGTTACCGGAACTTGTTTGATTTATTTTCCCCTGTGGAGACCGTACCACACCATTTTACACAGACTAACCATGCCCCAGAAATATAATTAATCACGTTAATTTCGCTCTCGCCAGTTTAGTCTTTTCTTCCGCACCGGCCACTAGCTAGTGGGTCATAAGCATCAGGTCTGCTTAAATTGTGTTTTCTTCTCTGGCCTATGCGAGTGATGCAATCGTAACCTTATCAATATAAAGAAGTTGTTGTAATATAATATACAATGCAATATTAAAAGTTTGTTATATTTTTAAGATGGCAACACTGTAAACAAATGATTAGCTATCAAGCTACCGTTGGAGTGTCATGGTGCTATGTGCCTTGTTGAAATTATATTGTTCTTTCTTAAAACCAATAAATAGTTTATTCAAGTGATCCGGAGTATTTCTTTATAAAACCTACAGGTTATGGGCCCAGACACCTAATCATGTATGGTTGAAGTAAAATAGTGCACGTAAATACTGCAACAACAGTTGTTTAATATCGTCGACGTAAGAAGTGTCGTTTTGAGGTTAGCACAACCGAACGGCAGCGTGGCGAGAAGGAAAACTTGTTCAGAACGGACAAGGAAGGAAAGTTTTTTGCAGGAAGGAAGGAAGAGCAAGATGGATGGCATGGCACATCAAAGTACAGTTATTAAACTGGAAGGCGCCAAGAACTGGAACATCTGGAAATTCCAAACGTCAGTTTTACTGTGAGGTCAAATGTTATATGATGTGTTCGAAGGTCACACCTTGAAGCCAGAAGTTGTTACGGAGAGACCAGCATGGGAAAGTATGGATGCGAAGGCTCAAACCTTACTGGTCACGAGAATGTCAGAAGACGTGATGCTGCGTANTGGATGCGAAGGCTCAAACCTTACTGGTCACGAGAATGTCAGAAGACGTGATGCTGCATATTATCACATGCACTACCGCTGCGGAGATGTGGCGAAAATTACTAAGTGTATATGAACAGCGAAGTGAAACAAATATTCACATAATACAACAGCGATTCTTTCAATTTAAGTATGAAGAAGGTACAGAAATGTCTGTTTTCCTGTCGAAAATTCAAGAAATGCAGAATCAGTTAAAACAGATGGGTGAAGAAATCTCGGATAAATTGGTCATAACAAAAGTGTTAATGTCACTGCCCGACGGCTATAAACATTTTGTATCAGCTTGGGAGTCGGCACCGGATGATAAACAAACTTATGAAAACCTGGTAGCTAGATTATTAGTCGAGGAAGAAAGATTACATGAGAAAGGAGGAGCAGCGCAGTCTTCAGCTTTCGTCGCTAAAAAAAGGGACAAGAGAAATATTAAATGTTTCAAGTGCAATAAGTTTGGACATTATGCAAGTGAATGCAGAAGTAATAATAATTCAATGGAAAATCGAGACAGTCGTAATAACCGGTCAGACAATAAATGTTTTTATTGTAATAAATCCGGCCATAACAAGAATCAGTGCCGCTTCAAGAAAAACAAGGATAGTAACGCGTTTGTGGTGTCAAACTCGTTCGAAAAACAATATCAAGAAACAGAGTGGTTAATTGATTCCGGCGCAAGTGAACATATGTGTTGCAAACGTGAGTTGTTTACCTCATTCACGAGTTTATCAAATAAATTCGTAATCTTGGGTGACGGAACGCAAATTAGTGCACAGGGGCGCGGACAGATGGCGGTACAAGTCTCAAATGGCAAAGAATGGATTGACACAACCATAGACAACGTGTTGTACGTGCCTGATTTAAAAACAAATTTATTCTCTGTGCAATGCGTCACTGCAAGAGGTTATGTCATGATGACAGATGAAAACTTATGCAAATTTTACAAGAAAAATAAGTTGTTGGCAATCGCGGAACGAGCTGGAAATATGTATTACCTGAACTTTCGCTATAAATGCGGGGTAGCAGGTACTGCACAAGTCAAGTCGGACATAAATGAGTGGCATGAAAAACTTGTTCATCAAAACATGATGTACGTGAAAAATGTTCTGAAAAACAATAATGTTACCGTAAACGATAGCTGTGTTGGGAAATGCGAAAGTTGTTTAGAAGGGAAAATTCATCGTTTACCTTTTTCTAACAGTGAAAGTAAAACAACGAGGACGTGTGAGTTAATTCATGCCGATACCTGTGGCCCCATGGAGGAAACATCTGTGGGAGGTTCGAGGTATTTTGTGGTGCTTAAAGACGACTATTCAAAATATAGAAATGTTTACTTCGTCAAAGGAAAACATGAAGTGAAAAAATGCATCGAGAAATTTATAAACAGAGCGGAAAATGAAACTGGAAATAAAGTGAAGTATTTCAGAAGCGATAATGGACTCGAGTTTGTAAATAAGGAGGTGGAAGGATTGTTTCTCAACCGGGGAATAATACATCAACGCACAGTCCCTTACACACCTGAACAAAACGGCAAGGCAGAGAGAGAAAATAGAACACTTATTGAATCTGCTAGAACCATGCTATGCGCTAAAAATCTGCCTAAGTCATTGTGGGCGGAAGCAATTAACACGGCAGCGTATGTGTTAAATAGAACTGGGAAGAGCACTGAAGTTGATAAAACTCCATACGAACTGTGGACAAAGAAAACTTTTGATATTCAAACATTAAAAATATTCGGTTCACCTGTGGTTGTCCATGTCCCTCAAGAAAAAAGGAAAAAGTGGGACTCTAAAGGAGAAAAAGGAATAGTAGTTGGTTACGGAGAAGACGTAAAAGGGTACAGAATATTTTTCCCACACAGGAACACTGTAGAAGTAAAACGGGACATTGTGTGTATAGAGCAAGAAAAGACACAAGAAAAACAGCAGTTGGTAACGTGTGAAGTGGAAAATTTGGTGTCAGAAGAAACCATATGCGTACCAGATACAAATGGGAGGGATGTTGATGAAGAACTGAGCTGTGAACAAGAACGGAGACCGTCAGAAAGTCAAGTCGAGACCGAAGGTAGTGATTATGAACCATGTTACAGTGGTAAAGAAACAGAAACTGAAGTCACCATCTCCTCAGAAGCTGACGATGCACTACAAAGTTCACCAGATACTCACCAAGATCAGCGGAGAAGCAAACGAGCGAGAAACCAAACGTCGTTCTACAAGTGTAACAATATTTATTCGATGGATGAGGAGCCAAAGACGTACGAAGAGGCAATGAGAAGAGAAGATGCAAGTAAGTGGAAAGAAGCTATAAGTAGGGAATTACAGACTCTAAATGAAAACAATACATGGGAGGTGTGCGATACTTCTGTAAATGAAAAGACTGTAAGCAGTAAGTGGGTTTTTAAGATAAAGAAAACTGGTAATGATATACAGTATAAAGCTAGGTTGGTAGCTAGGGGTTTTGAACAAAATGATGACTTGAATTTAAATGAGATTTATGCACCTGTGGCTAAATTGTCAACTTTCAGATTATTCACAGCCATAGCAACCGAGCGTAACTTACCTATTTACCAAATGGATGTAACTGGGGCGTTTTTATACGGGGAAATTGATGAAGAAATTTTTATTCATTTACCAGATGGGGCATATTTTGATGATAAAAATATTGTCAAGTTAAACAAATCTTTGTATGGTCTAAAAAAATCACCCAAATATTGGAATGAAAAGTTCAACTCAGTTTTAACTAGAGGAGGCTTTGTGAGGTCACAGTGTGACTCATGTCTTTATTCAAAGTGCAATGATAAAGATCAAATGTATATTCTAATATACGTTGACGATTTGTTAATTTTTGGCACAAATGAGAACCAAATTTCTGATGTCAAACTAATGTTACAGAAAGAATTTAAAATGAAAGATTTGGGTTTAGTATCTGATTTTCTTGGAATAAATGTCAAACAAAACTTAGAAAGTGGTGTAACCAAATTAAGTCAGAAAAGCTATTTAGAAAATGTATTGAGGAAATTCAAAATGGAAAACTGTAAGCCAATGTCAACCCCCATGGACCAAAATTTTAATGCTAAAATGTTTGAAAATAAGGAGTGCCAAACAGATCAAAATATTGAAAATGTATGTAGACAAATGATAGGATGCTTAATGTATGCTGTCTCAGGCACAAGACCAGATCTGTGTGTAGCTGTTTCTATATTAAGCCGATACCAAAACAATGCAAACGATGTACTGTTAACGGCTTTAAAAAGGGTATTAAGATATGTAAAACATACTATTGATTATAAATTGGTTTATAAATGTAATGATAAATCGCTAGTGGGTTACTGCGATGCTGATTGGGCAGGAGATCTCAGAGATAGAAAATCTACCACTGGCTATTGTTTCATGTATTCAAATTGTTTGATTTCATGGTGTTCAAAGAAGCAATGCTCTGTAAGTCTCTCATCAACTGAGTCTGAATACATAGCAATTAGTATGGCAGCTAGTGAAGCATGTTGGTTACAAAATTTGTTAAATGATTTTAGGGTAAAAATTGTTGACCCGACTACAATTTTTTGTGACAACCAGTCCGCAATATCGGTTGCAAATACAAGTAGTGTCAAGCGGTTAAAACATATCGATATTAGATTTCACTATATTAAAGAATTAATAATAAAAGGTAGAGTGTCTCTGAAATATGTAAAAACTGAAGAACAGTTAGCTGATATGTTTACAAAAGCCCTAAACAAAGAGTTAATTTTTAAATTCACTAATCAGTGTGGAGTAACCATGTAAATTTATTTGTGTAAAATTTAGGTAAATATTGCATTGAGGGTGGGTGTTGTAATATAATATACAATGCAATATTAAAAGTTTGTTATATTTTTAAGATGGCAACACTGCAAACAAATGATTAGCTATCAAGCTACCGTTGGAGTGTCATGGCGCTCTGTGCCTTGTTGAAATTATATTGTTCTTTCTTAAAACTAATAAATAGTTTATTCAATTGATCCGGAGTATTTCTTTATAAAACTTACAGAAGTGAAGCAGTTGATCGTGTTTTTATTAAGTGTTTCGGGACCTAGCCCAGTAAAGGTAAACGTTCAGTCAATAAGTTGCTATGCTTGTGTTTTACATGACATAATGCAGGAGCATGAGAGGTGGCTCTAAGAACCCCGCTCGCCCGCGAATTAACTTGTGGCAGTGTGGGGGGATCTCCACCACGTGGTCGACGGCTACACGCCCAAAGAAAGAGGCACTTGTACACGTCCGAGCTAGCCAATATACGAGTTGGNAATTATATTGTTCTTTCTTAAAACTAATAAATAGTTTATTCAATTGATCCGGAGTATTTCTTTATAAAACCTACAGAAGTGAAGCAGTTGATCGTGTTTTTATTAAGTGTTTCGGGACCTAGCCCAGTAAAGGTAAACGTTCAGTCAATAAGTTGCTATGCTTGTGTTTTACATGACATAATGGAGGAGCATGAGAGGTGGCTCTAAGAACCCCGCTCGCCCGCGAATTAACTTGTGGCAGTGTGGGGGGGATCTTCACCACGTGGTCGACGGCTACACGCCCAAAGAAAGAGGCACTTGTACACGTCCGAGCTAGCCAATATACGAGTTGGTGCCCTTCAAATTACACCAGTCAAGTGTTTACTTCATAAGAGTGTTAGGCGTGGGTAGGTCACCGCTACTCCATCCTCAACATTATTTCTGTCGCCGCTATTACGTTCATATTGTGATGGAGTGTGCTCCATCACATCTGTTGAGTTTGTATTTTGAAGTGTGAAGGTAAGACTATGTGGCTTTCCCGGGTGTGCTTTGTGTCCTCTCCTGCATGTGTAAGTGCTCGACTCATGTCGTCACGTCTGCCAGCAGCGCATTACAGTTTAGAGAGTTGCAATGTGAATTGTGAAGGTGTAACTTACTTAAAATATGTGTGATTGGTTCTCGTACTTTGTTTATTAAAAATGTGGTCAGTATAGAGTGCGCTGAAGCCGGGCTTAGCACCTCTGTAGAAGGTGGTGTGCGGGGAGGGGGCTCCATAAGGGCGTTGTTTATGGGATCGGGAAGATCATCGTAGAGTGTCTGGGAGGCTCGGTTAGGCAGGAGGAGATTGTCGACAACTCCGGGACTTGGGTTCGCAGCTGCGGAGGCGCTGCCGGGTCGTGGGCCTAACGATGCAGCAGTTAAGTACGATTTGGGATGCCGTTATTTTCTCACTGGTGAGGCGGAACTATGAATAATTCTGCAGAATAGAGCATGGAACTTAGTCACTGCCATTGGCATGTCGGGACTTAGAATAATTCTGCAGAATTAGGTAAAGAACTTTGTCTCCAGAGGAAGTGCATGGGGACTTTGCATTCACTCGCGGGAATAGTGGACTTAGGTTTTGGATGCCCATTGTGGAACTTAGCCTCAAAACTTGTGAATGCGAGATTTGTGTACTGAGAATAAAGGATTCGGGACTTGGACTTGCAGACATAGTGGGTCATCAGGAATGTCGGGAATATTCAAGAGTATGAATAAAATTGTTTGTATGACTGTGTATTGTTGTGGATATGCATCGGCACTATCTGCACGCTGTGGTTCATTGGTGAGGGCAATACCCTCGGCTCATGCATATGAGTGTTTGTGAGTGAGTGGAAGAGAACACTACCTACACTCCTTGTGTGTGGTGAGATCAATAACCTTGGTTCTTGGGGGTTGTGTGTGTGTGTGAGTGTATATGTGTGTGAGTGTACATGTGTGTGAGTGTACATGTGTATGAGCACTGCCTGCATCTATGGTGTATTGGTGAGGGCAATACCCTCGGCTCATGCATATGGTTGTGTTGTGAGTGAGCATTACCTGTACCCTGTGGGTGTACTGCTGAAGGCAATCCCCTCGACTCAGATGTTTGTGGACTGGTGTGAAGGTGATCGTGTATGACAAAGGGAATAATTTTACATTGTTGGGAGCCCTTTTCTTGTAGAGACCAAAGGTCTCGGAGATTGTTTCAATAAGAATTGAAAATAGGTTTTTTTTTAAATATTAGATGTGTTCATTATCATTGTTTTTTGGAAAAATGACTGGATGTTTTAAATATATTTTATGGAATTTTAAATATAATATTCTGTGAATGATTATTTTTGAAAATCCAATTGTTGTATATATCAAATTATATATATATATATACTATTTAATTTTTGTACTATTTAATTTTTGTACTATTTATTTTTGGCCATACATCCTTCTCCTTTTCATCATTACAATTTGCTATATATATATGTGTGTGTGTGTGTGTGTATTTACAATGTGCCATCTTCAACTGTTCTAATGTGGAACATTGTGTCAGAGAACAAGGTTCTTCCTGCAGTTTCCTTAAAATTGTGTTCATCTGGCTTTGAAGATCATTGGGAGCTAAATAAGGTTTTGCAGCATTTGGACCAGTTGTTCCGTCCATTTTTCTCTTCTTTTTTTTTTGCGTTCGTATTTTCCTTTGTTACAAAAATTTAGTCTTTTAGATGACCGAGACCTTTCTCGCTTCGCACAGATTTTCTTACAAATATTTCCTGGCCTTTTTCCAGTCATGCTTTCCCAAGGACTTATCATATAAGATGGACCATCCATGTGTGCTAGAACAGACCTATAGCAGTGTTGCCTGTATGATGACCCTTTTGCATGATCAACTCTTTTGCCACCTGTCAGTTTGCAAATTAAAGAGTTGAGGTTTTCAGCTACATTTGTCGTTTTGTTCAGAGGGAGACAATGGGATCTAGCAACATTAGCACCTCATCCATTAATTTCGCCTTCTCTAAGTACGGCACCTTATTTACAGTTTCATCTTNGGAAGTGCATGGGGACTTTGCATTCACTCGCGGGAATAGTGGACTTAGGTTTTGGATGCCCATTGTGGAACTTAGCCTCAAAACTTGTGAATGCGAGATTTGTGTACTGAGAATAAAGGATTCGGGACTTGGACTTGCAGACATAGTGGGTCATCAGGAATGTCGGGAATATTCAAGAGTATGAATAAAATTGTTTGTATGACTGTGTATTGTTGTGGATATGCATCGGCACTATCTGCACGCTGTGGTTCATTGGTGAGGGCAATACCCTCGGCTCATGCATATGAGTGTTTGTGAGTGAGTGGAAGAGAACACTACCTACACTCCTTGTGTGTGGTGAGATCAATAACCTTGGTTCTTGGGGGTTGTGTGTGTGTGTGAGTGTATATGTGTGTGAGTGTACATGTGTGTGAGTGTACATGTATATGAGCACTGCCTGCATCTATGGTGTATTGGTGAGGGCAATACCCTCGGCTCATGCATATGGTTGTGTTGTGAGTGAGCATTACCTGTACCCTGTGGGTGTACTGCTGAAGGCAATCCCCTCGACTCAGATGTTTGTGGACTGGTGTGAAGGTGATCGTGTATGACAAAGGGAATAATTTTACATTGTTGGGAGCCCTTTTCTTGTAGAGACCAAAGGTCTCGGAGATTGTTTCAATAAGAATTGAAAATAGGTTTTTTTTTAAATATTAGATGTGTTCATTATCATTGTTTTTTGGAAAAATGACTGGATGTTTTAAATATATTTTATGGAATTTTAAATATAATATTCTGTGAATGATTATTTTTGAAAATCCAATTGTTGTATATATCAAATTATATATATATATATACTATTTAATTTTTGTACTATTTAATTTTTGTACTATTTATTTTTGGCCATACATCCTTCTCCTTTTCATCATTACAATTTGCTATATATATATGTGTGTGTGTGTGTGTGTATTTACAATGTGCCATCTTCAACTGTTCTAATGTGGAACATTGTGTCAGAGAACAAGGTTCTTCCTGCAGTTTCCTTAAAATTGTGTTCATCTGGCTTTGAAGATCATTGGGAGCTAAATAAGGTTTTGCAGCATTTGGACCAGTTGTTCCGTCCATTTTTCTCTTCTTTTTTTTTTGCGTTCGTATTTTCCTTTGTTACAAAAATTTAGTCTTTTAGATGACCGAGACCTTTCTCGCTTCGCACAGATTTTCTTACAAATATTTCCTGGCCTTTTTCCAGTCATGCTTTCCCAAGGACTTATCATATAAGATGGACCATCCATGTGTGCTAGAACAGACCTATAGCAGTGTTGCCTGTATGATGACCCTTTTGCATGATCNTATAAGATGGACCATCCATGTGTGCTAGAACAGACCTATAGCAGTGTTGCCTGTATGATGACCCTTTTGCATGATAAACTCTTTTGCCACCTGTCAGTTGGCAAATTAAAGAGTTGAGGTTTTCAGCTACATTTGTCGTTTTGTTCAGAGGGAGACAATCTGCCTTTCTGACAATGGGATCTAGCAACATTAGCACCTCATCCATTAATTTCGCCTTCTCTAAGTACGGCACCTTATTTACAGTTTCATCTTTTCAAGAGCAGTATGTTGCACAACAGGAGAAATGGTCACCGAAAACATGGCGGAAGCCGTTTCGTAGATCTTTCCGAAGCTTATCAACATTTTTTTCCGCATTTCTAATGGCTCCACGAACTGCAGCTATGAAGCGAGGAATGTTTTGTCTAATTAATTTTTGCCCCTCTAAGTCAAAAGTGGTATTTGAGGCTAGAGTGTGCAATTTCGAGGTGTACCCTCGCACGATGTGATTTAAACACTCAATTTTCTTCATTTTGTCTTCAAAAGGAGCCCTCTCCCTAGCTCTCACAAAAACACTGGAGTCTCCATCACCTGTTAGGAACTTCACCCATATACCATGTTCAGAAAACAAATGCTGAAGTCCTTCCACAAAAATAGTTTGCTCCGTCCCGGATGATAAACCAGAATAATTTTGGTAGCACGTGTGTTGCTTTGATTGGGCAGACTCTGATGTCGTGGAACCCTGTAACACAATTTGTTCTTTACACCCAAGTAAAGAATCTTCCCTGTTCTCCGGCCAATAATGCAAGTCTGGGGGAAAAAAACATGTTATCTTACTTTTCTGATATTTTACCTCTAATATATTAATAAATAAACAATTACAGACTGAATACTACATTTTTGAAGGCTTTTTCACCACCAGAAAAATACAAACTGTAGCAACAAATTGAGTTTTAATTACAGCAGGTCGTCGCATATGTATCATGCTTTGGTGATCATACAGAAGTAGATGTCAAAAATTTCAACCGTTATTGACAAGTTATTTCCAATAAGTCCAATGTCTCCAGAGGCTGGTAGAAAATGCATTATACGAAAAACTGCGTTTAAAGGCGATTGTAGCTTAGATTTTATTACCGAGAAGAATTACGTAATCTAAACCAAATTGAATTGACAACAGACTGTTTCTACCTTGTTTTGGCATCATTAACCAGCTTCAACGCTTGATTTACTTTACAGTAGTTTACACATTTCTATAATTGTGCAAAAAGAACATCAGCAGCAGTGAATAACACTACTTCCAATCGAGGGTATTACGATGCAGTGTAGTCGGCCACAGGTTAATAAATTAAAGAAATAGACAACATGCATTTATGTTGCTCTAGCTGTACTATCTTGATAAAATGGCTGTACATACTGATTGCGTGAACACCACAGCCAAATGTTTGAATGATTCAGACAAAATTTGAGCTCTTCCATATATAATTCCAAAAATAGTAAAATAAAATTAATATTAATTTCATGTTATTTATAATTATTTTTATACACACTCAAATTATGGGGCATTGATGTAACTCACGGGGGAAAAAAATCTTGTAATTAATGCAATCAATTGAAAGAATAAAAAAACTTAAAAACATTTTCGAACATCATTTAAAAATTACTCCAGCTTATTAACTCTACACACGCAGTTCGAAGAGAAGTATAATAATTTTAAATATATGAAACTTTTTTAATCAGTAACGTACGAATAGCCTTTGCATTCCACCTTTTCCCCCTCTAAAACAGCGCAGCGGTTATCAAACTGTGGTCAATGGACCACTAGTGGCCCGCGAAATGAATGTTATTAANATTATGGGGCATTGATGTAACTCACGGGGGGAAAAAATCTTGTAATTAATGCAATCAATTGAAAGAATAAAAAAATTTAAAAACATTTTCGAACATCATTTAAAAATTACTCCAGCTTATTAACTTTACACACGCAGTTCGAAGAGAAGTATAATAATTTTAAATATATGAAACTTTTTTAATCAGTAACATACGAATAGCCTTTGCATACCACCTTTTTCCCCTCTAAAACAGCGCAGCGGTTATCAAACTGTGGTCAATGGACCACTAGTGGCCCGCGAAATGAATGTTATTAATTTTCTTCTAACTTTTGTGCGACTTTTCTACTAAATAGTAAGTTTTTATGATAAAAATACCAAGTTGTCTTGCGATAAGGTATTTTCATAAAGACTTTCTCACTATTCATACAGTATTTAAAATAACGGAAGCTGTACAGTACGGAGAAAGTAGTGCATCTTTGAGAACCACAGGATCGCTAATATTATTATAGCGCTCACCAAAGTTAAAATAGGATCATCGACATAATTGCTGTGTACAATTAATTATTCATTTATTAGTTGTAATTTTCGAGACCTTTGAATAATGAACATCTAATTTCTACGTCAAAGGTCAATGGAATCTAGAAGGGCGGCTGTATCGTAATGGATCATTCTGAAAGGTCAAACTCGCTGGACTCCCATTGAACGTCTGCACTTCTAAGTCATGTCCAAATTAGCTCTTCAGGCTTACGAGTTAGCCATGTCAACAAAGAAAGGTCCCATTATACCTAATACCTATTTGGAGATTCAGGGCCAGACATTAGCTGCCTTTATGACCAAAGTCATTGTGCAGCTACGGGTCACGAGACTCTTGACTCGAATACCGAAAATGCTATGTATTTATTTACACGTTTTAGATACATTTNGGTCACGAGACTCTTGACTCGAATACCGAAAATGCTATGTATTTATTTACACGTTTTAGATACATTTTTTAAATTAAGTGTCTAAACTACTTTCTTGCTACGTATCTGGATATATTTAATTGCATCAAAAATTTTCGAAATTAATTATGAAATGCTATTGTGTTTGCTACCTGTAAACATTTGACTAATATATGACGTCACTTAGTGAGCTGCTATCCGCAAAGTAGTAAATGAAAATAAATTCTCAGTCAATTTATGTCTTTCAGGCTCTTTGAATCTCAAATAATCGCGAACAAATTCAAAGATTTTGTTTTCCTAATGACAANCAATTTATGTCTTTCAGGCTCTTTGAATCTCAAATAATCGCGAACAAATTCAAAGATTTTGTTTTCCTAATGACAACATTTTAAGGATTCCGTAATTAACCTCGCTATTATTCGATAGCTCTAAAATTTTTGTCCTGGGAAAGAGGTTGTTGCATAGCTACCGCCACGAATGCTACATCTGGTCTTCCGTATCTGNAATTTATGTCTTTCAGGCTCTTTGAATCTCAAATAATCGCGAACAAATTCAAAGATTTTGTTTTCCTAATGACAAGATTTTAAGGATTCTGTAATTAACCTCGCTATTATTCGATAGTTNAGGATTCTGTAATTAACCTCGCTATTATTCGATAGTTCTAAAATTTTTGTCCTGGGAAAGAGGTTGTTGCATAGCTACCGCCACGAATGCTACATCTGGTCTTCCGTATCTGGAAAACTTGTAGGGTTTCCTCAGGATAATTCTGTCTTCCTCGCCCATCCAACAGCTATTTTCACTTTAATCCTATAAACAGGTTATGAAACAGTTGTCACTTTGCGAGGAAAAATAAAAAACATAGTTTTCCATACAAAATATAAACCATTCTTCCCATTATTCTAAGTAAAAAATTAAATTTACACAGTAGGGAGTGAACAATAATAACGACAATATGGTTACTAAATAAATGGAGTAAGCCACTGTTTAAAAAAAATTCTATAATTATGTAAGGCACGGTGCGCCGGTCTCTTTGATTAAACCACAGACTACTTAAAAAAAATATGTCATTTGGTAAATATAAAAATTGGCGCACCAAGAAATTATGACAGATCAGCATAATTTATGTTTCCCCATCGTTTTCTCCGAAGTAGGCTACAGTTGTCCTTTTAAACCGGCAAAGGTTGATGTAAATCTTTCATTTGCATTATTATGTCATTCACGCTTACCGTTCCAGCATTTCCAGAATATGCGTGACCATAACTTCTCTTACACCAAGCTCCATCCACAGTGCCCGTTATGAAAGGATACCCTTCCCCCACGTTACCGTTTTCGAGTGCCAGTATTTTCTATTCTTCTACAGCCGCTGACATTTTTTGTATAAGTTTATGTTTCCATACCTGCAAGAAAAGATATCTCAACGAAAAAGTCTTTACATCTTGTGTATACAAATTTTGACGTGTTATAACCACGTTTCTTATAGAAAAAAAAAACAGAAAAATTTACGCTAAGTATGAGAGTTATTCGGAAAGTAAGGTTCGATTTCTTATAAAACATAAACCATCACAGATTTTTAAAAAAAAAACTGTTTTTTTATTTTTTCTTTACATGTTTTTATATTTTTCTACATAGTTTTCATATTTGTCCAAAGATTTTTAATAACGTTTTACAAGTTTTTGTATGCCTAAGTCATAGACGTCTGCCGCCTGTGAGGATAACAAGTCTGTAACTGCTTCTTTCATGTCTCGTCCCCTGTGACAATATTCTCTAAAAATTTATCGCCTTCCTTATGATATTGATCCAAAAAATCAAGAGCACAAGCCATTCTTTTCATTTGGTGTTCCTCAGTAAGCAGCATTGGAACCCAACGTATGCACAATTTGTGAAATTGCAAATTTTCAGAGAAAATTTTTTAGCAAAATTGTTCTACCAACATTCGGAAATTCCAATTCTAAAGTTGAAATTGTGAATCGCCTGTCTTCACGAATCTTTTCGTCCACGACTTTGACCAAATCTTCTGTCATCACTGATGGTCGGCTTTATCGCGGTTCATTATGGACATTTTCCCGTCCGTCCTTGAAAGCTCTCACCCACTTACGAACTTTGCTGCCACTCATCTCATTGGGGCCATACACTTGACTTATATGTCGATGAACTTCCGCTGCTGAAACTTTCCTTGCTGTCAAAAACCGAATTACTAACCGTATTTCACTGTCGGTGGACTGATATATTGTTTTAAACATTTTGAACTGACACTGTAAACGGTACACTGCAACAATACCAATGCAAATTGCGTCGTTTGACGAGCAAGGCATGCCGGGAGTTGGTGCGCATGCGCGTTACAATGTTCGCGCAACATTCGATTAGCTACAGCGATTCGGACTTTA
Organism: Clitarchus hookeri; assembly: GCA_002778355.1. Taxonomy (NCBI): domain Eukaryota; kingdom Metazoa; phylum Arthropoda; class Insecta; order Phasmatodea; family Phasmatidae; genus Clitarchus; species Clitarchus hookeri. The sequence goes on from NQII01004150.1 coordinate 29,342, forward strand.
CTTTCCGAATAACCCTCGTATTAATAAATGCTCACTTTTAATGTTGTTTGGCTTGTTGATATTTGTCACATTAAAATGCAAGATAAAGTGGCTTAGCATTATTCTGTAGGATTTCACACTTAAATTGTAAAATGTAAAGGAAAAAACTTATTATTGAAATAATGCGAGTAAGGAAATAAAATAAAATTTAAAATTAAAATGAGAGGTTAAGGAAATAAAATAAAATTTAAAATTTAAATGAGAGAGTAATGAAATAAAATAAAATTTAAATGAGAGTAAATATTACAATACTAAATCGTGGCTGTTTAAAGATTAATTGTATTTGTCCACAAATATTTCCTGCTTTGAGTTTAACAGCAATTTAGTATCGCGGTTGAGTACAGCCTTTCTCCGAAAATAGGGACGAGAATTCTTTCCAGATGTATGTCTAGATAGAGGTAGCATTATATAACAGTAAAATGAAAGGAGACTTGCCTCTTCCACTTATTTCTCGTAGTGGATGAAGTGTCGTCTGGCCATTACTGGAATGTTCATAAAAGAAAACATTTCCTCAGCTTAGGTCTGTCCAATGCCAACAGCTGTAACCCCCACGTGAATGCAGTATTGAGTTTTTTTCTTTTCAGGACGATCAGTGTAAATATTTCTGGTTCCATCACACATCAAACATTTGTACGTGAAGCAGCTGATAAGACCTTTTACTTTCTCAGATGTAAGTGTGTATTGTCCTCCTGTACATTTCTTGTAATACAGTGTCAATTTATCGTATGGTTTGGTGAAATACATAAGATCAACAATTCGGCGTCCTTCAATTCGGACAGCTTTGGAAGGATCAATGGTGCTGGATTCAACAAGAAGATCGGAAAGATATTCATCACTGCAAAAAATGGATTGCACAACATTCAACGCCGAAAAGAAATGCTATGGATGAAAATTACTTTAAAAACCACCATGGTTTGATCTATGTCCCGTATACATTTAAAGNATTGTCCTCCTGTACATTTCTTGCAATACAGTGTCAATTTATCGTATGGTTTGGTGAAATACATAAGATCAACAACTCGGCGTCCTTCAATTCGGACAGCTTTGGAAGGATCAATGGTGCTGGATTCAACAAGAAGATCGGAAAGATATTCATCACTGCAAAAAATGGATTGCACAACATTCAACACCGAAAAGAAATGCTATGGATGAAAATTACTTTAAAAACCACCATGGTTTGATCTATGTCCCGTATACATTTAAAGTGTGTATATATTCATGCAACGTAATTATGCAAGTCCCATTTACTTTTGATAGTAATGAAGATGTCCATGAGTACAAACTCTGACAAAAATAATTTCAACTCTTCGGCACAGTAAAAATATTTAAATTTAAGAATAATACAATACATAACAAGAAGTTAACAGGAACGATGTAAACAAGTTACATATTTAGTTTTAAATAGGGATACTTTTTTTTCTGAAATTATTGTTTCTTCCTCCACCTTACTCCCTCCACCGTAAGAAAACTCTTACCAGTCCATTAAATCTTCACATGGAGGCGTAGGAGCTCTTGGAGGTGTAATGTTTATTTGTGAACGTCTCGAATAGGTTTTGCGAGGGGGAGCATCTTGGCGTGAGGGCGTACTCGCCTGACTAACAGGTATTCCATTCGAAAACCCACACTCATTCCTAGAACAATATATTTAAAACGCATTTAAAAATTGAACTTACATACATGTCATTCATATTACAATATGAAATACATGCCGTAATTACGGACGTAAATATTGGAATACGCCCATTTATAAATCAGCAAGGGGCATAATATGGCATGTAACTAAAAATATGGACTGAAACATTATCGTAAAAATACTTCCTTTAAATAATGTGGTTAGCAGTGATGTGTAATAAGCAGCAAGTAAGTAATATGAAATTACTTGTATAGTATTTGCGTATATGCCGAATAATCACATATATGTGATCAGGGATTCTTGCGGATTATACAACAACTATACAAATTCAAAATTGCTTACCTTTTGTTATTTTTGCACGCTGTAATGTGGGACGAATGAGGTGTAATTGGCATCTGAGAAGAGTGGGCCTGTGTTTGTGTCCGTACAATTTCTTTACGTTCTTTTCCAGAAAGATGATCATCATTAGCAGTGTCATTAGTGATAACGTTCTCCCTACAATCATGAAACAAGNAATGTGGGACGAATGAGGTGTAATTGGCATCTGAGAAGAGTGGGCCTGTGTTTGTGTCCGTACAATTTCTTTACGTTCTTTTCCAGAAAGATGATCATCATTAGCAGTGTCATTAGTGATAACGTTTTCCAGCAATCGGCATTTTACTATAAGCCAAATGCACCATTATTTCCAACATTTTTGTGGTAATGGGTTGAGTGTCCTTGTAGTGACTTAACTGTTTTAAAATAAAACTATTTTTATTCTAAACAGCATGTGAATAGGAATAATAATTAACCAAAACAGATCCAAGATTTTCAGTCTGTGGTGTATCAGTATTTGTTATAAAAATCAATTCTATGTGGTAAAAAAAAAATTGTTTACATTGTTTATAAGCATATTTACGGTCACAAAAAACTTCCTTTCCGAAGTATACTATTAATGTATGAATACGGCATAATGATTAACTTTAATAATGAACGACTGAGTTGGTCTATTAATTTTTATAATACCAACATTGCCACACTGGAAAGGATGTCATGGTAATCCAAGGAATTGAATTTTAATGGCTACATACCTTTCAATTGATGTGCGCTTCTCGATTTTCTTTGCTTGAATCCTTTTATTATGTAAAGAGTCTTTGGTTTACTTCTTGTTTCTTGACGGACACATTCTAGTCTTAGGCATTTTTTAAACGAAATTCACGATTATGCAATAACATGTAACCCTTATCACCTTGTACCGTTACAGCTACCTCTGCTTGGTACACCACAGCGTCATTGGTTAGCTGAGATGAAGCAGTGTCGGTGCACACATATCTCTGGTGCCGCTGCATCGCCGCTTTGTAGTACAATGCTGTCCATCGGCCAATGCACTCATGCAGTTATTTGCCGTAGCTGTGAGATAACACCCTCATGGGATTGACAATATTGTAAGATTTAGAACCCCTCATATAAGATATGGAGAAGCATACTGAGTTTTAAGAAAAATGCCTTCGAAGAATTCCACAAACGTATCAAAAAACAAAGCTCGCGGATTTCCATTTGCAGACAGTTTTGCAAAGGATCTGATGAATAGGAAAAAAAAAAACCTTTTGAGTAAATCTATTAGCGTTTTACATTGTTGACTTTATGAGTGCATAATACTTACACAAGAATATGTGATTGAAATATAACAGAAACATAAATGGAACAAAGAAACATCGTTACCGTATTTTATCGTCTGGACTTTCCTAATAAATATCACAAAACAACTTTTTCGAATTTTTTAAAATTATTATAAATTGTTTACATGAATAAAATTACTTATTTTATCCGATCGTGTTTGAAATAAAAAAATTAACAACTCTGTTGGTTTTTACTGTTTAAAAATGGCTGTTAAAATATGGCTATCAATAATTAAATAAATATAAAAAATTGTTATTTGGTGGTGATGAAAAAAGTAAAAGGCAACTGTCGTTACACAACCGACACCAGCCTCCATGTTATTATTTTTTTTCATTTAGCTGTATTGAAGAGCTTTACTGATTATTTATTACAACCATTGCATACTCGCTGTATCTCTGAGGTTTTTCAGTAAAATCATGCATTATACATCATCAATATCTATAATAAACTTGTGTACAAGGTAAGCAACAATTAATCGTATTATTAGATACTGCTTGCCGATCTCTTTTGTAGGAATAGTTAAGTCTGTACGGTATTTGTGCGCAGTATGTAACCACATGTGTAAAATAATTAGCAACAGCTTCGCTGTTAAATTCATATCACAAAAATTTATACTGTGTAAAATTTACGCCATAACCAAACATTATCTTTCCAAAACCAGTGCTGTATACTTGACGAATATTTATAAATATTGTTGCATGTGTCAGCAGCGAGTCGACACGCAAATCCGAATCAATGTTTGACTGTTCATTCGTCATAGTTATATTCGCTTAAATTACCTATATTTTTTATTGCAATTCTAGTCATCTGTAACACCACTCGTTATCTAAGAAAACTGGGTTCAGATAGCTATTTAAGATTTTTTTTTTTTGCATGGGAGAAGTTGTAAAGTACATCTACATACTCGTACGTTTAGAATATTAAAATTTATATTTGTTTGGAAAAAAATTTTCTATGCTTTGAACTTTTGGGGTTGTCCTTTAGGAACGAAAATGCTATGTGAAATGAAAATGCTATGTGAAATGCAAATGCAAAATGAAAATACAAAAATGTTCATAATACTAACCAAAATATAATTATATAGAGTGCAATTCCTTCTGATGGAATTGATGTATAGAGACATTAGCTGAAGAAGGGCTAGATAGAGTTGTTTTTGTCAGTCATCATTACATTTCTGAGAACTGCTAGGCTCCTCGCCACGCCACAGCTTACAGGCAACTACCCACCCCCTCCCCCATCAAAATCCCCAAACACCCTAGGAATACCGAAACTCGTTATCTCTGTTTGCTCCCTGTGCACTCTCGAAAACCCCCTTCTCTTCTCCCCTCTTCTTGGGGATTGCTTACACACAAGGCCTTCACCGAGTTTGGACAGTGGCCACAGAGTGAGGAGGGCACCACTTTCCACTAGCCTTTTTGCTAATAACCTGTTTTGCTGTTATATTTCCACCAGCTATTATTTTTACTAGATACTCAGGTCACTAATTGAATCTATGTGTATTCATTCATGATTTGCCATCTTTAGTTTCTTTGTGCTCCCTTTCGTTTGTCTGTAGTAGTAATTTCAAATGCGCGTCGAGATTTCAAGTTTCAAGAAGTACAGAAAGGAACCGTTTTCGGTGGGTTACAAAAAAAAAATAAAAAAATAAGGCACTTTAAAGCATAGAATACAATCAAGTTAGTTTTAAAAATGGATGTTTCACACGTGAAATTATNAGGCACTTTAAAGCATAGAATACAATCAAGTTAGTTTTAAAAATGGATGTTTCACACGTGAAATTATCCTCAGATGAAGGAGAAACTTCTAATAAATTGACAATAAAATCTTAATTATTCCTTAACAGCATATTTAACAAACAAATAACTGAACTTGTAAGTATTTAGTTATGATCTTATTTTGTACTAAATAAAGATTGAAAACAAAAATACACAATAATGAGCACATTTATTAAGGGTACTATCCCCTTAAAAAGCAGTGGCACTATTAAATGACCAGCTATGGGTTTCAATACTAATGCTTTGGTTGTGGTAATTCCGCCATAGATAGTTGTGCAGACGTGTCACGGGGCCTGTTCACCTCGTGAACGAATATAAGTATGCCTGGACACACTACTTGCGTGTTCCTTCCTCNGACGTGTCACGGGGCCTGTTCACCTCGTGAACGAATATAAGTATGCCTGGACACACTACTTGCGTGTTCCTTCCTCATGCATTTTGATGCATTGGTACGAAGTTTCACTTTAGGGAGTCTGTCGGCAGAAGTGGACCATGTCAAATAGGTAACCCTTCTTAATGCAAAACATACTACACTAAGTTTTTGTAATATCAGCACATGGTGTTTGTAATTTAACAAGGCAATTTGAGATGTTCCTAAAAAAATTAATTACTATGACTTCTGGATTTCCGATATATCTAAATAACATACTCTGTATGTTGGATTACTTGTTATTCAATGCGAATTAAATAATGCTGGTTTTATCTCAATTTAATGTTAACTGATTAGCTTTAAACGAAGTGCACAGTCTATCAAAGGCGATGTTTATTAGATGAATAACTTCTCCTCTGGTCATAATACTTGTATCATCGAGATATTCAGACCGACATATTTATCCAGAATATTTATATACAACAAAATTAAGTGGTCCCGAAATAGAACCCTGTGACACTCTATGTTTCACTAGTCCAAAGTCTGTTACCGAATCTTTCAACTTTTCTTTCTGAAATCTACTATTAAGATAATACCTAAGTAGGCTGTTAAACTATATTTTAATGCCATAAAACGATAATATTTCTTAAAACATACTCTGGTTCGCACAGCCTCATTTAAGTAAGAACAAACAGCTATTCCCAACTTATTTTCATTCTGTTCCTTAAAAATATATTTTATTAGTTTATAAATCGCATTATTGTTTCACATGTTTTTAAAACCTAAATTGCACAGAAGTTATTGTGTAATACTGAGTTAAATTGTTTAACATACTGTTAAATAAAACTTAGTTCACTATTTTCGCAAGTGTAGGTAATAATAACACTGATTTTTAATTATAAATTGTAAGGCCATTTCACACAATCAAAAACCTATTGAATTCAATTACTTCAAATAAATTTATAGAAAAATAAAATCAATTAATTTGCCTTTCAATGAATTGAATTCAATAAGCTTTCAAGTCCCCACATAAAAAATTATCATACATTTTTAACGAAACTAGTATTAAAAAAATACCAAAAGCAAATTTTGAGAAGTACCTGCAACTCATGCAAAAGATAAAAATAATTTTAATCACAATAAATTTGAAGTAAAATAAACTCACGTCACTGTTTAATAATATTATTTTAATATCATTGCTATCTATTGACGGGTTGTGAGTCGTAAGTGTATGCAGATAAGAATTCCATATTTTGACTCTATGGTCATGAACTGTTAAACCAACACCAAATTCATCAAATCAGAACAAAAAAAACTTAATTTTTTTTACCTGCTGGATAATTTTGAATCTAAAAAAAAAATTGTAGAAGAGAGAGCTGTAGCTCTTGTAATTATGAATAATCACAAAACTTGACGTCTCGTGAAAGCCGAAAGCCGCTGAAATTTGTTTTAAAAAATGGAATGCGGTTCATGCTTTTGGTGGCGTTTATTTTGCTATGATAAAATCACCGTATAGCTGCTAAATGTTTCAAAAGTTTTTTTTATTGCATTATAAGTCTAATGAAACATATAAAGGAAAATGCAGGTCTGGTAATAGCCTTTGTGCGATTTTATAAAAGCAGAGTGTGTGTGCCGTATGCTGAAATTGTTTAGTTCTGAAGCTATTTTAAGCAAATGTATTTATTCTCATTATGTTTGCGTCCTTATGCTCATTGCTGTATTGGTACCTTCGACCTTTTATAAAGTGGTTTTTGAGAAAAACAACCCAGTTATGCGAAATACAGCGTATTTGTTACGGAGAGAAACCTGGTGCTCCAAGAAGTTTAAAAGTTGAATTTTCATTAACTCACTCGAGGTCTGTTGCAATTCAACATCTTATAAAACAACTAAACAATCTTGCTGCTTTCGAAAAATTCACGAGTGATGACAGATATCACATTGTTGGTTATGCGACGAACACGATTTTGGATGTCAAGCACATTAACCCCAAAATACATCCCCAGTTTGTCATGTCTTTTGGTAAATGCGTAGAATTGATTTGGGGCTATCGGCAATTGTTGCATATTGTTGAAGGTCTTCGTACTACTCAATATGATGCAAGCAATCCTTGCCATGAGACGAAGCTGCTCAGATTATGGACCCTGTTAATGCCGAATGTGCCTTTAGAATCGAGGGTTACAAAACAGTGGCAAGATATAGGTTTTCAGGGTGATGACCCGAAGACGGATTTCCGAGGAATGGGGCTTCTAGGACTCGAAAATCTTATATATTTTGCTGAAGAATACCCAGGATCTGCAAGACATGTGTTGTCACACTCCAATCATCCCCAGTATGGTTATGCATTTGCTATAGTTGGCATCAATTTAACAAGTATGGCATACCATATGTTAAAAGAGGGAATAGTAAAGTCACACGTGTATAATGTTACAAAAACTATACCGACTACCAAGACATTCCATCAGTTGTATTCTTATTTATTTTGTGAATTTGATAAATTTTGGATTGAATCTAAGCCACGGAGTATGATGGATTTTGCATTCATCAAGGACAGATTTGAGAAGAGTATAAAAACAAATTTGTTAAATTCTAATTGCGTTTTAAGAATAAATGTTTTGATTGATTGTATTTAACACTTCAAGTAGTACACAAATTGATCAGACTAGAAATTTAAATCATGAGCTTTTGTACAAAGTGAAAGTAATTGCTTGCTTTATATTACATAAGTCTACCACCAATTAATTCCTTGTGTTACGCTTATCATTGTCTACAGCTGATGTCACTTATATTTTTATAATTACATGGGGTTCATACCTGTGGTAGTTTTTCCATGGACACTAGTACTCTTTTTGTGTGGTAAATTGAGATATTTTGTGATGTGAATGTAGTCATAATAGTGTAACCATGTCATGTAAATTATTGAAACTTACATTTTATTTACAGTATTATGTCACAGGAACCAAAAATTATTTAGTTTCTGGTAACAATATTTATTGTTAATTGTAGGCTTTGTGGTCTGTATTGTCAGACCATGTTTTTCTGTACACATGAATCACTGGATAATTGGTGTTAACCAAACCAAGCATATGGTACACTTTTATTTTATTGGCAGTTTAAGTGTCAAAAGTGGGAAATGTGACATTAAAGTATTCAAAATAGTTAAATAAAAATATTGTGTTAGAATTTTTGTAAATCCCATTTACAAGTGGATTATAAGTATTGTATACTATACTGCTTCCCTGAAGTGTGCAAAATACAATTTGCTTCAGAAAAATGATGCATCACACTGCTAGTTGGAGTGCAAGCGTAGTGGGCCCCACACATTTACTTGCTTCATATGAAAGAGGTGAATAGTGTGGCCCTCCTCCATCCTTGCTGTTGCTTGTGTCGTGGGAAGCAGAGTGGCACAGATTTGCACCTAATCAGTTTTCTGGAGCTAGTTGTGGGGATGAATCTGAAATGGGTAGGCCGAATATTTAGTACAGTTGATTACATACTAATTTCAATACAGTAAACCTGTAATTTAACTGCTTCTAAGGGGGAAGGTCTGTCAGTTATTTTTTATTGTTAATACTGATGGAAATACCTATGGTTATTTGGTTTATAGAAGCAAGCCTGAAAAACGAGCATAATGATACAGCAACTGCAACTTAAGAAATCATCATTCATGCATTATGCTTCATAAATAAATAAGTAACCCTCTCTAGACAATTCTTGTGTCTGTCTGTTTTGCTTCACCCCTGGGTATACTGTGTTTATTTTTTTCTGGTGGAGACACCAAACCAAACCCCTTGCAGTGAAAAAAAAAAGTCACCCACCCGTCCACTATTCAGCAGTGCAGAAAGAAAAAGAAAAGTAGCCTACCCTCCTGTTTTCTAAGTACTCCAGCTCATATGCACATGTACACACGTACATGTGGTATGAACACACACAAACACATCCAAGCATTATAATAATGTTTACATAAATGTTGAGACATTGTCAAATGTAAATTGTCAATATGATAAAAGTTTGTTAAACCTGCTCTGCTTGTATTTAGTGGACATAGTTAATACAAAACCATCCTTNATTGTCAATATGATAAAAGTTTGTTAAACCTGCTCTGCTTGTATTTAGTGGACATAGTTAATACAAAACCATCCTTTCTAATCAAACAGGTATATATTCACCTACATCACTTTGCCCGTATGATATGCAGCCTAGACAATGATTTCCTGTATTAAATTATATGAATTCTTATCATGCACAACATTATATCACAAACTTATGTGTTTTCCTGTGAAAATTGTCATGTGTTTGCTGTATGCTTATAGTCTATTCACGGTTTCTTTACACTTTTGGAATCAAACCTTTGAAAAATCACCCCATGTATGGGCGTGCTTAGTTCTTTCCTAAATACGCCATGTATGCCAAGTATTTTATACTTCTGTTAACATAAAAATACCATAATTTTGGTTAAACTGAAAGTGTTCTTACATTTTATCTATAAATTATAACATTCCATTTATATTTAATATGAGTAAAAACAGAGAAAATAGGTGTGTTGGTAATGCCTAGTAAGAAACAGTTCTTATGCAAAATATTTTCACACTGAGTGCCCAAGAATGCAGTGCGCTATCCCTTTGGTGTAATTTTCTAGACTCTATTTTTGTTTGCATGAGGTAGAGGAATAGCCTGAAAGTAGAACTTTAGCAGTGCTTCAGAAAAGTTGGAAGTAACCGTGAATGGACAGACTATATCTGAAACTCGTGAATTGCTGGTGCCCACCCAAATGGTAAAATTGTCAACAGATATGTGGCCTGTTAAAGCCAGTTCATTTTGACCTTTTGGGACGCTTTCACCCATGTACAACCGAATGTGTATTAGAGTAGTGAAGCACAAGCCTAAAAAAAATGCCGTTTAGTGGAACACCTGTTAGGATGCATTGTAACTGCATTGTGTTTGCATGGTCGCACTTAGAAAGCCTGTGAGATGATCGTAGGATATATTGTTTGAATAAACTACCATGTGAAATATTATGAATAAAATTACCTAACTATTTTTGAACAACAGTCCTAGCATTTCATGTGTAATTGTACTGTCAGTTATAAATTATACATTCTCATCATAACATTAATGTTATAATCATACATGCCTGGTTTTGCTTTTTCATTGCTTTTTTTATGGATTGTGTATTTTCTCCCCTTACTTGTATTAGAGTAATTCCACGAGAAATGATCCATCTATAAAATAATTGCTAACTGCATGGCTTTTAAAAAACTCCAAAAAATATATGTTGTTTCTACCTTCAGACAGGTGACAAATAACAGTTTAAAACATTTTTTATGCAAATAATTTACCGGTGGGAGTGGTTAGAGAAGGGCAGGGGCAGCCAAAAAACTAGNAGTTTAAAACATTTTTTATGCAAATAATTTACCGGTGGGAGTGGTTAGAGAAGGGCAGGGGCAGCCAAAAAACTAAGCTGCAAGGGTTTACGTTTTCTTACATAGCTCAGCTCCTATGACTGATTTTAGATCAATTCAAAAACAGGTTCACTAAGAATCATCTGAACTTCATTCTGATATGTTATTTTAAGAAAACCAAGTTAACATTAGGTAGGTTAACAAAAGTAAAAAATGGGCATTATGTGTTGATTTGCTTGATATTCATAATTTTTTTTTTTTTCATCTTTTATAACCAAACAACTTAGCTTATAATTTTTTAAATGTTTATTTTAACATATTTGAAAATGGTCAGCTACCCAAACCCCCTAAAAAGTATTCTCTTTTTAAGAAAAAAGTTTTGAAATCTGAAAATACTTCAATTTTAGACTACTGTAAAAGCAAAAACTGTTAAAAATTTTTTTTTGAAATTTTGCATACTGATAGTTCTATATAGTTACAATATACTCAATAACAAAATGATTATATGTTTTGTAGGTCTGATAACCTAAAATACAATATTTGTTACTGTGCATGCTAGGTTAGTATTTTAGGCTTAGGAAGTAAGTATACATCATCTTCAATTTATCTGTCCCAATAATAATTTCATTGGCACAATCAACTAATATTTAAGTACAAAGTATATTACCTTCAGGTATTTTGAATTGATTTCATGTGGTGAGCACTCGTTTCCGGAAACACACTACATACATGCTAAATACTGACAATAAATTTACACTATCTGTCAAATAGTTTACACATTAGCTTTTNAGTTTAAAACATTTTTTATGCAAATAATTTACCGGTGGGAGTGGTTAGAGAAGGGCAGGGGCAGCCAAAAAACTAGGCTGCAAGGGTTTACGTTTTCTAACATAGCTCAGCTCCTATGACTGATTTTAGATCAATTCAAAAACAGGTTCACTAAGAATCATCTGAACTTCATTCTGATATGTTATTTTAAGAAAACCAAGTTAACATTAGGTAGGTTAACAAAAGTAAAAAATGGGCATTATGTGTTGATTTGCTCGATATTCATAATTTTTTTTTTTTTTCATCTTTTATAACCAAACAACTTAGCTTATAATTTTTTTAATGTTTATTTTAACATATTTGAAAATGGTCAGCTACCCAAACCCCCTAAAAAGTATTCTCTTTTTAAGAAAAAAGTTTTGAAATCTGAAAATACTTCAATTTTAGACTACTGTAAAAGCAAAAACTGTTAAAAATTTTTTTTTGAAATTTTGCATACTGATAGTTCTATATAGTTACAATATACTCAATAACAAAATGATTATATGTTTTGTAGGTCTGATAACCTAAAATACAATATTTGTTGCTGTGCATGCTAGGTTAGTATTTTAGGCTTAGGAAGTAAGTATACATCATCTTCAATTTATCTGTCCCAATAATAATTTCATTGGCACAATCAACTAATATTTAAGTACAAAGTATATTACCTACAGGTATTTTGAATTGATTTCATGTGGTGAGCACTCATATGCATTCTGGAAACACACTACATACATGCTAAATACTGACAATAAATTTACACTATCTGTCAAATAGTTTACACATTAGCTTTTTCTTTAAATGCCATTGTTATTTCACTATTAATTTTGTCTGTTATGTTGTGTTCTCTTCTTGATGACTTGAGTCGTGAGTTCCAAAGGTGTTAGGACCCTGAGCATGTTGGCATGAGGAACCCAAACAAAATCTGATGTACGTAATTTGAATGAAGTTCCTGGGCCACTTGTGTGGTAAAACTGAATGTAGTTATCTTTTTTCTTCTATTTTAGTTACAACCCCAAGCCACCATGCGTTATCGTAAATGCATGCCACATTGTCACACATATTAATTTCTATATCCTGAAAAGGAGTTTTGTGTGAAACTGAAAATTCTTCCCATAAAGTTGATGCAAATACTACGAAAGTACGAATTGTTGAAATGCTCACTGGGATAAAACAGTGTTTTGTTTGTGGAATCTGAACAGTACCACTGAACGTCTGTGCAGTCAGCTTCTGTCTTTTCTATTGCGCTACTGTCAACGTGCAGAAATGTGATTCCTGGAATGTGACTTGTGCAGAAATCAATCATCTAATTAACAGTTTGGATGACATAATTATGTAGGCTTGCTTCACCACTAGTCTTTTGACAGTGCCACCTACGCCATCACATGGCCCCTTTCCATGTGAAGTGGCAAAAAAATGCCACTCAGCATCCAGGCCAAAATCTTTTCTGTGATTACATAAATTTATGAAGTTTTTNTTTAACAGTTTGGATGTCATAATTATGTAGGCTTGCTTCACCACTAGTCTTTTGACAAAGCCACCTACGCCATCACATGGCCCCTTTCCATGTGAAGTGGCAAAAAAAATGCCACTCAGCATCCAGGCCAAAATCTTTTCTGTGATTACATAAATTTATGAAGTTTTTACGAATGGTATACTGTCGAGCAGCACCATCAGTTTTCTTGTACATAAACACAAACTGAGCACTCCATTGTTCTTTCTTGTCATGTGCACCCATCAGAAGCTAGATGGTAACTGAAGCTGGGAGCAGCAATGTTTTAAGCACAGGCTAGGACAAGTCTGCCTGACTGGGCCAGTTGTAACTTGTTCAGGATCAAACCACCTTCATGTAGGAGATCTGTATGGTAGCCTTTAATCTCTATTGAAAATCCGTACAGTGCATCTTCTAACAAATTTATTTCTTGTGTAATATCATTTTGGTGTACTATTTGCAAGTCACAACATAAAAAATGTAGAATTTAATTTCTCCTAAACAAAACATATAATCATTTTGTAAATAAGGTAGTATGTTGCAACTATATAGAACTATCAGTATGCACAATTTATAAATTTTTTTAAAACCTCTTTTGCTTTTACAGAAACCTAAAATTGAGGTATTTTCAAAAATCTTCCGTTTTCAAAAATCATTTTTGAAAAAGAGAATACTTGATGGGGGATTTGGAAAGCTGACCATTTTAAAATATGTGAAAATAAACATAAAAAAAATTATAAGCTATGTTGTTTAGTTATAAAAGGTGGGAAAAAAAAACTATGAATATCAAGAAAATCATCACATTAATGCTTATTTTTTACTTTTGTTAACATACCTAATGTTTACTTGGTTTTCTTAAAATAACATATCAGAATGAAGTTCAAATAATNGAGTAGAAATATATCATAATTTAAAATTTTTATTGTGTTTTTCAGAAAAGCCCCTAAACTAGATAATTACCCAAAAATCTTCCGTTTTCAAAAATCATTTTTGAAAAAGAGAATACTTGATGGGGGATTTGGAAAGCTGACCATTTTAAAATATGTGAAAATAAACATAGAAAAAATTATAAGCTAAGTTGTTTAGTTATAAAAGGTGGGAAAAAAAAACTATGAATATCGAGAAAATCATCACATTAATGCTTATTNATATCGAGAAAATCATCACATTAATGCTTATTTTTTTACTTTTGTTAACATACCTAATGTTTACTTGGTTTTCTTAAAATAACATATCAGAATGAAGTTCAAATAATTCTTACTGAACCTGTTTTTGAATCGATTTAAAATTGGTCATGATATGTAAGAAAACGTAAAACTGGGTAGGCCCTAATTATGTTAGAAATATTTCCTTCAGATTAACTACTAACAATTGATTGTTCTATATTTCACTTCTGCTAAGCCTGCCACAAGTTGCACATAGTGTACATAAACTGCCATGAAACTGGTTGTATGTGTTTTTTTTAATGTAGGCCTATGCATGCTTACTGCGATGGACTTATGTTTTTCCAAGATATCTTAATGTGTGTTTTGTGAAGAAAAATTAGGGATGGAATGGTAGTTAGCCATCACTGTTTATACAAGTTGCCATTTTGCTGCCCTTGACCCTGCGGTAAAGAGCCATGAACAATAGTAAAACAGTATGTCATATCAGCATTTACCATTAGCATAGAAAACTCTAGCTCAGGTAATTTCTGGATCAAAGGTAAGAGTTTTGTTTTGTTTCCTATTGGCATTTTCCTAATTATACCATGTGATTTTAATTTACAAATGGAGACTACACACTGGTTTTATCGGGGATTCAAGTCAGCTATGAAGGGGATGTTACCTGGTTGCTTATCAATTAACATATAGTCGGATACCTGGCCTAATTTATATTTCGCCTTTGATTTCCTGATGAAACAATGCACCACCAAGTAATTGTATACGCCACCAACATAGTTGAGTACAATAACGTTTTGCTAGTTTACAAAATTTCCCTGTCCTACGCTCGTCTCAAAATATTGCTACGTTAATGTGATTTCACCCAAGAATCTGCACCACTCTGCTTCCCAAAGCATGACCCCCCTGAATTGTTGCATATGTTTTCATGTACAATTAAGTCAAAATAAATGAAGCAGATAAATTTGTGGGGCTCTCTATACTCACACTCTAGGAAGCAGTGGGGCAGAGATTTTTGCATATATTCACAGTTATGTAGCCATTTATTTATCTTTGAAAAACTATTTTACTCATTTTGAATTTTACATGTTTTTTTATGTATTTTACCCCAGGATTTTCCTGGTCATAGCCCTCCCCTCCGCCACAATTTTCTTGTATAGAAAACATACTAATAAAACAACAGGATCATGCTTTTAGATGCTTTAGTGTAAATAGTAATATCAGTACATACCATTATTTTGTTTTGTAAACGTTTCCCTTCAGATGAATCCACAGTCTAGATAATGATCAAAAACTGTTGTGTTTATCATCATCTAAGTCATATGCTAAGAAAATATAAATTCTTGCACTTGCNACTTACATCACTTGTTTAATATAAGTTATCACTGTACTGCCACTTTTATCCATGACTACCATATACTCGTATATAACAAAAGTCATCACAAACGCTACTTTCCTCTCATTGATTGTGATGAATCAAACTTTCCACCTCAACACATCACTGCAGTGCCTGTTTATACAATATACGTAGTTTGTATCCTGTACCTGTCACCTTGGTGCCATCATGAACCCGAGCAAAGGTTGTAGGTCTTGCAGACACACGTAATTTGTGATTGTGCCATGTATTGTGCTGGTGGAAGAGCCCCTGTGCAGCTCTCTTCAGATTCAGTAAAGTTTGCTCTCTGGCATGTTTAGACTTTTCAACATCTCTGCCCTGCCTTACCCATTCCCTTGCTGCATCAGACTGTCTGGAACTGTGCTAAGCTTCCTTCCAAGTGCTCTTGTGAAACCGAGGTTCCCTCTTATGTTCTGCACTCCCACCAAGGCGAACCGGGTCCAATTCCCGGCAGGATCACTCCCGGATATTCGCAAGTGGAAATCGTGCCGGACGATGCCGCTGGTCGCCTGGTTTTATTGGGACCCTCGTTTTCGCCCCGCTCTTGAATTCCGGCGCTGCTACATTCTCACCTCATTTCACCCTCATCTGCTGTCAAGACTTCGTTAAGAGCTGCCCAAATCTGTCAACTCAACTCTTATATTCTGCAATGAGAAATGCGCTTTTTTTCTTCAGTCCTGCTGTCGTTAGCAGCACTCACTGTATGTGTACCTAGCCCAGGGTACTAGCCTAGGATCTTCCCTTTTCAAGTTTTCACCTGTGCTACCCTTAGTCTGTGAAAAACCATGTCACCCCACAGTTTTGGCAAACACATCTTTACTTGTATGTACAGTTATTATTAAGGTTGGTTTCAATGAGTAGGGTTTAACAGGAAACTTTCTTTTACAGGAAAAATTGTACCAATTGTTTTCATACACAGATAAAAATGCATCTAGTATGTGTTGCATTGTCTGGTTTTACTTGAGCATCTCATCTGTGATAATAGCCGGAATATGGCCATTTTGTCCAATCTCTTTCTTCTATTCCAATTATGTCAGTTACTAAAGGACTTTTGCATGCTACATGCTGCTTTGCATCTGCTAGTATATAGCTTAAGAATTACCAGTGTTACTTTGAAATTTGCACATGTGGAAATAATCCTGCCTTTTTCTTTCTTTTGCCTCCAGTATTGAATTTCCCTTACTTGGCATTACATCTGTTCACTATTCAATTTTTAGATAGTGAGTTTCTGCAATTGGTCATTTCATGTCTTTGTAGGTATGTAATAAACTTGGAATGTTGCATCCATGCGTGATGTTTTATATTTTTCCACATGCTGATACTCATTTTATATATTGTTTGGCCACCTGAAATTTTTGTAGTTTAACATAATTAAATTAACTTGTGCCACTCTTAACACCATGGCTTTTGTAGCCTCGCATGCACAAGTTTCAGGTGACTGGCAACAATTTTGGGCATGGGCAAAAATTTTCAGGCAATATATATTGCAACTTTGATGTGCTAGCATACTGATTTTGGTGCCACGTGAAATATCTTTTCTATACAAAAGAGATATTTGCAATAAAAGAAAAGTATATATATATATTGTTACCATCATTCAATTGCCATATTCTAAAAATATTACTTGCTAATGCAAAATATATATGTATTCATGTAAAACTCAAAAAGTGTACTAAAGCCCGTTTTATCTGTGATACATATGTAGGAAAGAAAGGAGTTCACTGGGTTAGGATGGAGGATGAATGGTGTACATTCCAGGCAGACCCTGCAGTTAGTTTGAAATAATTGCTATGTAAAAAAAACAGTAGTAGTCATGGGCACATAATGTGAAAGTGTAATTTTGTATTGAACTTGCTCTTCAAGTCCAGTACCAAAATTATCTTTTGTTGCAAAAACCTGCTGTAATACCTTGACTACAAATTGCACGGCATCATGTGACATTAACATATTTCATAGTAAATCTGCATGTTAATAAATGTGTTAGCACTCTTCTNCCATATTCTAAAAATATTACTTGCTAATGCAAAATATATATGTATTCATGTAAAACTCAAAAAGTGTACTAAAGCTCGTTTTATCTGTGATACATATGTAGGAAAGAAAGGAGTTCACTGGGTTAGGATGGAGGATGAATGGTGTACATTCCAGGCAGACCCTGCAGTTAGTTTGAAATAATTGCTATGTAAAAAAACAGTAGTAGTCATGGGCACATAATGTGAAAGTGTAATTTTGTATTGAACTTGCTGTTCAAGTCCAGTACCAAAATCATCTTTTGTTGCAAAACCCTGCTGTAATACCTTGACTAAAAATTGCACGGCATCATGTGACATTAACATATTTCATAGTAAATCTGCATGTTAATAAATGTGTTAGCACTCTTCTNAAATTGCACGGCATCATGTGACATTAACATATTTCATAGTAAATCTGCATGTTAATAAATGTGTTAGCACTCTTCTGTTTCCTTCACAATAACTGAACTCTCAGCAATTGTGACTGTAGGTGCAAAATGTTTAATATTTCAACCAACTAATTGCACATTTTTGTCCATAGTTTATGTAGTTTGTACACATGAGCTAAAAGCACTGCATACAACGTGGGCCTAATCACTGACAAAATGGTTATGTAATTTTCATAGTATTTATTTTGTTTCAAAACTAACACACTGTTTATGGGTAAGTTACAAAACCACCATTGTCCTCTTTGAACTTATTTTATATATGTAATCAGTTTCAGAGCATACTGCTACATCATGTGGCACCTTTGTCTAGTGCTGTGTTCAGAACTCTTAAACAGAGTAAAAATATGCAGGCTGTTTTTTTTTTTTTTTTTTTTTTTTTGTTTNCATGGATATACAGAATGTCTCACATTTCACACCCACAGTCTTCTTCTCGCAAATCTAAGATGAAAATGAAAAAAATATTTGCAACAAAATTCAGTTTTACGAAATCTTACTTCCAAATCAGGCAACATTTAATGATTAATGGGTATTATATGTGTTAACTTTATGTACACTGAAATTTTTTCACATGATCCAAGATACCAGAAATGTGGCACAAACCTTGATCAAGAGATGATCTCAGATCATTTTGAGCTTCATATTGTGATCTTGATTATTTAATCCTAACTTGCCAATTTTTATTTGAAATAAGTCTTTTGGTGAAAATAATTTAACCTAAATGTACACAGTTGAGTTTAGAAATGTTTATTTCTAAGAATATTGGTGGCATGCATGTGTGTGTGCGCTCAAATTTTTTCTTTTTGTCATTCAATTCTGAAAAAAATAATGCAGTTGTAAGTTGTTTGTACTTAAACTTACAGGAAAGTAATCTCTTTTGTGAATTCAGTATTTAATGACAAAAACATTTTATTGAGATTTTGCTCTTTAAGTAGTGCAACAATGACATGGATATTATGGCTTATTACAATTATGACAAAGAAATATAAGTTTTATGATACAAAAAATTGAACATATAGAAAAACAGCCAGTATTACAACTTGCAATTCCTGTCTCATTAAATAATACTTTCGGAAAAACACTGCTGTCATAATATTTTAGCCTGTGTAGTTTTGTCTGCTTTACTATTTACCTCGACCTTGTTTCATGTGATCCAAGATCAAGAAATCTCAGATTTTGTTTGTACAATGTCTGTAGCTCTGATCTGTGGATCTCTGGTAAAAGGGAGAATGGTGCAACTGGTCANTCAGATTTTGTTTGTACAATGTCTGTAGCTCTGATCTGTGGATCTCTGGTAAAAGGGAGAATGGTGCAACTGGTCATAAGACATTTGTAGAAAATTAAACAGATAAGAATATTTTGTGCTTTTCATTGCAGCCTTTATCTTTTTCAGTTAATTTTTTAATGAAAATTATTTTGGGAGAATTATTTACTAGTCCCACAGCGTTAAACTTGATGTAAGAAAATTGTTGTATAAAATTATTAAAATTGTTATATAAAATTATTAAGAGTACCACAGAAACAACTCTGTAATGAAACATTAGACAAATATAACTTTTATTTTGCTGTGCACTTTACAGTAATAATGCTAAAATGTGATAGAGTGCATAAAACTGACAATTCACTGGCATATGCCCTAGTAGTCTCTGTTCTTTGTTTGTGGTAACAATTGTTTATTGTACTGTGTATAACATAACACAAAGAAAAATTAAACACGACGTATTATGGCAGTGTTAATTTTCACATAGGTACAATTCGGCAGTTTCTTTAACTAGTGACCTGGAAAGTAATTTAGGTTATGGAAAGGTGATGTTTGGGTGAAAGAGAACTACAGTACTTGTAATCCTGAGAGTTCAGTTTGGTTTGAAAATATTAAATTTTGTTGGTTATATAGAGTTATAAAAATTTTTTTTTTAAGATACCTAATTAGTTCTTGACTATGACACCATTGGTGAAGCAGAACCCTTCATTTTGCTGCATTTCCCCCNCAGATTTTGTTTGTACAATGTCTGTAGCTCTGATCTGTGGATCTCTGGTAAAAGGGAGAATGGTGCAACTGGTCACAAGACATTTGTAGAAAATTAAACGAATAAGAATATTTTGTGCTTTTCATTGCAGCCTTTATCATTTTCAGTTAATTTTTTAATGAAAAATATTTTGGGAGAATTATTTACTAGTCCCACAGCGTTAAACTTGATGTAAGAAAATTGTTGTATAAAATTGTTATATAAAATTATTAAAATTGTGATATAAAATTATTAAGAGTAAAACAGAAACAACTCTGTAATGAAACATTAGACAAATATAACTTTTATTTTGCTGTGCACTTTACAGTAATAATGCTAAAATGTGATAGAGTGCATATAACTGACAATTCACTGGC
Organism: Clitarchus hookeri; assembly: GCA_002778355.1. Classification (NCBI taxonomy): domain Eukaryota; kingdom Metazoa; phylum Arthropoda; class Insecta; order Phasmatodea; family Phasmatidae; genus Clitarchus; species Clitarchus hookeri. The sequence continues at coordinate 49,913 of NQII01004150.1, forward strand.
ATATGCCCTAGTAGTCTCTGTTCTTTGTTTGTGGTAACAATTGTTTATTGTACTGTGTATAACATAACACAAAGAAAAATTAAACACGACGTATTATGGCAGTGTTAATTTTCACATAGGTACAATACGGCAGTTTCTTTAACTAGTGACCTGGAAAGTAATTTAGGTTATGGAAAGGTGATGTTTGGGTGAAATAGAACTACAGTACTTGTAATCCTGAGAGTTCAGTTCGGTTTGAAAATATTACATTTTGTTGGTTATATAGAGTTATAAAAATTTGCATTTTTTAAGGTACCTAATTAGTTCTTGACTATGACACCATTGGTGAAGCAGAACCCTTAATTTTGCTGCATTCCCCCCCCCCCTTTTTTTTTATAAAAAAATATTGTGGCATGTTTGTTACCCCGAGTTTTCTGTGGCCATTGCCTGTAGTAAAATTGCTCATCTTGCCATTTTATAATCAAAGAATTATTTAGAATCTTATCTGTCACTACTGTGTGTTCCAGTGCACTCTGATAACTAATGTGAATGAACGGTTTTTTTTGCTACATTCCAACCCAAGTGGCCTGTACAGGTGAATGCTAAGTTACAGTGTTGTGTATGATTTGTACGCACTTTATATGTTTTGGAACATAGTTTTTGGTGTAAGTTATGCAATGAATATTGTTAGATTACTCTAACAGGTACAATTTGTGTTGAAATGGTGCTCACTGCCTACTCTAATGCAGGGAACACTCCCAGCCTCGCAAAAACATTGACCAGACGAGTATGTAAATATGTTGTGTCTTGCAAAAATTATTTATGCTCCAAGTACAAAGTACAGCCAGTGTAAGTAATGTGCGTATGACACATGCTGTTGGTGTGTATTTTTTTTATATAAGAACTGTTGCATTCCATTGTTGACTTTATGTGCTTACACACTGCTTTGTTTTCCTAAGGTAAAGCTTTGCAGTTTTTGAATAAATGATGTGTAGTTATTTATGGTACTTGTTTCAATATAGTAGTCATAGTCACCCGATCCTGCCTTTCTAGTTTTCCACGGTTCCTAAATGATCACACATCTTTGTTTGGTGCATTTGTAGTCGTGACATGTGTCCAGATCCCAGGCTTTGACAACTGGCACCCTGGGAAATAATAACTTTAATTTTCAGTGCTTTTTTTTAATACTTAAACTTTGTAACGTTGGCCGCGCCAGTTACACAGCCGACTATAAGTTGCAGACTTTCACTCGACTAGCTCAGAGGTAGTACAGTACACGAGACTCTGTACAATGGACGCCAATTAATGATGAAATAAAGTAAAGTTCCAGAGTATTTGTTATATACTTTTATTTAACAGTTAAGTTACGCATTTCACTTCCGAAGTTCTGAATATGCAGAGTACAAAACATGCACAGATAAATAGACATAGGCAGAACAGAGCCACAGTTGTTTATGAATTATTACTTTTCTTACAAACTGGCCCGAAGAAATAACCAATGCAGCGACCTCTCACACCGGCGGAGAAATAATCTCGTAAGTTCAAGTTGGCCGATGTGGGGGTTAGCGTCACACCCGACGCAGCCTAGACAACCAATCTACCACTGAACTGAAGGGCGACTGCCTTCCAACTGTCCTGATCCACTGCTTGAAGGGCGACAGGCGACAGGCGCATGTGTATTTGTGCTGCCTATCACCCCCCTCTCCCTAGATAAGGGCCTGGCGAGCCACGCACGCTCTCCACACATTATCGAAACTACGTCGTACAAAACTTGTCGACNTCCCTAGATAAGGGCCTGGCGAGCCACGCACGCTCTCCACACATTATCGAAACTACGTCGTACAAAACTTGTCGACGCAGCTTGTAAAAAGCTAATGTAATGCTGATGCTACTAAAACTGAAAACTACGACGTTCGAAACGAAACTGCAAACGTATGCCCGATAAACCAACTATCACTGTAAAACAAACCACCGCGGCTTTAATTTTGAAACTTGATAAAAATATTACGAAGCTAAAGAAAAACGAACTAAAATGAAACACGGGTTCCGNGCGGCTTTAATTTTGAAACTTGATAAAAATATTACGAAGCTAAAGAAAAACGAACTAAAATGAAACACGGGTTCCGAAAATTAAGAATACTGCGTCATTACAACTTCTTACTCACATTAAAACAGTTTAATTTGCAAACCAAACCTGTTTTCCACACAAGTCACCAAAACAACATTAACAAAGTTGAGTATACAGGAACATTTAAACATAGTAGTGAAAACAAACTCTCTAACCTGTGCACAATGATGCAGACTAGCTATATGTACTGCATTTGTAGTTTGTTTCTCCATTTGCCGCTAAATTTCGTAGAGGCAGGAATAAACGTGCATGCAGTAAGTAAATAAAATTAACTTTTAAGAATTTTGCCTTTTGCATGCCCCACCCTCCCTTACTTGGCACCCTGACCATTTTCCCAGCTATAACAAGGGCCTTCTTTGCATGTGTCCACTATACAGGAGACTGCTGCAAAGATTAAAAAAGGTCTCCCACCCCCTGGAAAATGTATAATATAGAATAGGCAATTCACGGTTACTTCACACTTTTCTGAAGCCCTGATTAAGTTTTACTTTTGGTTACCAATTACATATCCTTCCACTACATGTAAAATTAAATCCCTGCCATGTGACTGTGATCTGTCAAATTCTTGTTTACTGTTTTCAGCTGTTCAAAGAATTTAGTCATATTTCAAAAATCATTTCGTAAGAATGTCCACATTTTAGGCCTACAACCATATTTAGGTCAATTTTATGACTTTTTAACAATATCCATGGCGACAATAGTTCTTACGGTTATTATTTTACATTGTTACCATATTTGTAATACACAACATAGCACATTACACACAACACACTTTAATAATTTTGCAGTGACTATGTTTAATCCTGTTATAACTGATGGGGAAACAACTGTAGTATTTATGTGTGTTGGGTTATTTCGTTAAAAGGACGGCCTTAGTTGGAATAAAAATTGAAACGACGGAACAACCAGTATAATGAAAAGACACAGTAAATTTAAGTATGCAACTTGTGTCGCTTATTTATTGTACGTAGCAACGGCAAACTTAAGAGATAGTGGTGAACATGCACACAAGTAGGCCTACAGTAACTTTAAATCCTCTCATATTTATACACATTAGTACTTACTGTTTTCTAGGTTTATTTCATTATTTATTTAAATCTATCTGGCTGGGCTTAGTATTTTGTTGGTATTGTGGCAAATATTCAAATCACAGAAACGTAAGGATGTCGCACTATTGTGTTTCATATACATATAGACACACACACACNGTGGCAAATATTCAAATCACAGAAACGTAAGGATGTCGCACTATTGTGTTTCATATACATATAGACACACACACACATATGCACACACGCGCACACACACACACACACACAGAGGGAGAGAGTAGAACCCGCTTATAAGGTTCCTGTTTAATGGGTTTTCCCACATATAATGCAGGATTTTTCTTGCCCAGAATGTTTCTCCATAAGAACAATAACAAACATTCCCGGAAATAATGTTTTCATTTTCCCGCGAATAATGCANGTGGCAAATATTCAAATCACAGAAACGTAAGGATGTCGCACTATTGTGTTTCATATACATATAGACACACACACATGCACGCGCGCGCGCGCACACACACACACACACACACACACACACACACAGAGGGAGAGGGAGGGAGAGAGTAGAACCCGCTTATAAGGTTCCTGTTTAATGGGTTTTCCCACATATAATGCAGGATTTTTCTTGCCCAGAATGTTTCTCCATAAGAACAATAACAAACATTCCCGGAAATAATGCAAATTGTGAAGGAAGAGCACTGGGAAATGAAAACCTCAATGGAAAAGATGCTGATGCTCAACTTACGCNAATAATGCAAATTGTGAAGGAAGAGCACTGGGAAATGAAAACCTCAATGGAAAAGATGCTGATGCTCAACTTACGCTGCTTTTCAAACAAAGTTTCTAGTTTTTATGCCAAGCTCCACCCTGCTGAGATAATCTACCAGCCTGACATTGACGAGGGTCAGTCGGGTCAGTCGGCCTGCAAAGGGGAGGAGTGAATGTTTTTACAGCCGCCCCGGCAGGTAGACNTGACGAGGGTCAGTCGGGTCAGTCGGCCTGCAAAGGGGAGGAGTGAATGTTTTTACAGCCGCCCCGGCAGGTAGACATGGCTATTCAGGTAGATGTCCCAGCCCACTTTCCTTGTCTCTTCTTTCTCCCCCCCCCTCCCCTTCTTTTGTTGGACTAAAATGATGTCATGCCTGACACACACCAGTGAAAGGCTGTTTAATAGGAGGGTGACAGACCATAACATAACACAAATACAGTGTGGATTTTCTGTCTCGAAAAATTAAAGTTTCTGTGCCTTTCTAATTTTGAGTAATGATGTCATAAAATTATCACGGGGGTTGGGCTGCCATATGCACCTCACCACAGCTGATAGTCTTTTTGGAAGAACTGCACACTTTCCTTGTAAGCAGTGAAAGTGGCTCAACTCTCTTGCTCTGAGGCCCTAATGCCACCACCATCCAGCATGTTTACTATCTAGCCTGACATTGACAAGAGTCCTTGAAGAAGGAAAGGGAAGATGCCAAGATAATTATTAAGTTTAGGGGCTTTTCTGTAAAACAAAAAAAACCCCCAAAAAGTGGTATATTTCCACTCTACTAATTATGCAGAACATGAATATACTAGGGGCATTAACATAAGACTAATTTCTTAATATGTGCCCACCTAACCTAACAGAACCTAACCCCGCAATGGGTGAATCCCTATTTTACAATTTTAAACTAACCTAGGATTGTAAGGTTGTAAAGTAATATAAGATTATACAATATTAATAAAATCGCCGATCAACACCCTACAGTCATAGACTAGATGGGAACCCTACGTTAGTTTACATAACTGCAATCCTAGGTTAGTTTAAAAATGTAAAATAGTGATTCACTCATCGTGGGGTTAGGTTCGGTTCGGTGGGCACATATTATACAATTAGTCATACGTTAATGATGCTATTATAGTCATGTTCTGCGTTACCTACCAATAATCCTAGGTTAGTTTAGAAAGAATGTGAAATTGTGGGGTAAAAACGTCCGGACAAACCTTGTTTAAATGACGTAATATAACTAAATTTGCACGTTAAGCTACCTGTTAGTTTACAATTCGACAATCCTAAGTTAGTTTAGAATTCTACTATTGTACATTTTTAAACTAACCTAGAATTGTATGGTTTTACAATAAACTACGAATTTAGGATTTTAGGGATTTAAAGGAGCCGTAAAACACACCAAAATAATACCAATTTACTCATCAATGTAGGCGGGTGGTACAATACCTCTGTCAACGGCCAATTCAAACTCACCTCGAAACCAAAGTGCCACATACGCGCATATAACGCACTGAAACACTTGTTTACAGCCGAATATATATATATACAGAAGCACTCAATAGGCTAATATAACGCACAAAAGCACTCTTTCTTGTTTTCCCAGCTTTAAATCCGCGGGATTAGAACGACATGAAACATACAGGCAAAGGCGCTAAGACAACTGACTAGGTTAAAAATTGTGAGTTAAAATGCCAGTGATGACATCCGTCGCCGCTAGATAGCGTGGAATTTGCAATGCGCAGCCATTATTAATGGCGTTAGACGTTAATATACGTAAACAAACAAATTTCACGATTTTTTTTAATACATTCTACTTTTTTAACATTATGCCCTCTTGAATATGAACAAGGTAAGCTGTGCAGAACCCATTAATGCAACTTTTGTTGGTCTACAACGTTTCGTTCAGAAACGTAAACCAACTGGCTAAACAGTCATTTCGCAATTTTGTTGAATTTTTTTAAATATTTTGTACTTATTTTAAAGCTACGCCGCTAGTATATTCGTGTTCTACGTGATTAGTAGAGTGGAAATATACCACTTTTTTGGGGTTTTTTTTTTTTTACAGAAAAGCCCCTAAACTTAATAATTACAGAGGCCAAATGTTGATAGGCATCCATTGACATCACTGTGCGGTGGTGGTGCCAAATGAGACTGGATATATGGAGTATCGTAGTTTTTATAAAGTTTGTAGGTATCTAAATGTATAATGATTACTTTCTTACAGATTTTGATATCTCAGTTTTTCAGCAGTACAAGATAAGGATATGTTTTATTCCATTGCTCAGCGTCTAGTAGGCATACATTTTTTTTGCAGTAACAGTACAAACAAGTTGAATATACTTAAAAACTGTAGCCTACTATATATATATTTTTTAATCCTTCAGCTTCGATTGCTCTTCGAAATTCCTTCGCATGATGCAAGCTTCGCTTCACATTTAAAAAACGACCTTCGAACATGCCCAGTTAATATTTATGTAGTGAAAATTAATTCATCCTTGAAACAGTTTTGGTGAAAAATTAAAATGAGTGCCACTAANCAGTTAATATTTATGTAGTGAAAATTAATTCATCCTTGAAACAGTTTTGGTGAAAAATTAAAATGAGTGCCACTAAGAAAAGACAAACATTTTCATTAGCTGAAAAGTTAATCTTAATCAAGCACGTGGACAGTAATCCCGGTAGAACACGCATAGCAATTCCTCGGAATTTGGAAATCCCAGCAACTACTCTGAACCGAATCATTGATGCAACCAGGAGACAAACTTCCATGAAAGATTTTATGTTTCGTATTTTGCTTGTAGACAATTTTATGTGCTTTGGTACCAGGAGACAAACTGCCACGAACAATTGTGCTTGTTTTGCACGTAGAGTAATCTTTTGCTCGTATACTAATTTTATAATTTCGCAACCGGGAGATAAAATTTCTTAAAAGATTATGTATTTAAAAAAAATATTTGTTTTGTTCATTATGTAAAGTTGTGTGTTTATTACAGTGCATAATTTTATATCTTTTGGTGTCCAGATTCTTGAATTTTTGTGTTTCCCTCTTATAGTGTTTTCCTGCTTATAGTGTCACTTTCTTGTTGACCTCTGAAGAACCTTATAAGAGGGTTCCGTGCACACGGGGGTGTGTGTGTGCCTACATCTATCACACACACAGCGGTCGTGACATACTTTACAGTATATCTATTCCTGCCATAGAANGTGTGTGTGTGCCTACATCTATCACACACACAGCGGTCGTGACATACTTTACAGTATATCTATTCCTGCCATAGAAAAACATATATATCACAACATCGTAACTTGCCCAGGTAGGTTTAAAAACATGAGTACGAACTTGACGCTTTGTTCAGAAACACGCCATGTCATGTCGGCGTCGCTATTCGCCACTTCTGATTTGTAACTGTCCTGCCATCACATCTAAATATATTATAATAAGTATTCAGACAATAAAATCTCCTTTCAGTTGTAAATTAAAAATCCAAAAATCATGGTGTTTGCTGTAATAAGTTTGAAATATGGTAAAATTGATAACATGTATAATTTTCCTGCTACTACAGGCGCTACGAAATTTCCCAAGAGAGAGGGAGAGACAAGCTCGCTACTCCTATTAAATTTTCTTCCTCGGACGAAAAAAAAACACCATGTCACAAGGGCCTACACACTGTAATTTGCGCTGATATTTTTAACTGTAACAAATAAATGTGTTTCCTTCAGTGCTACCAAAAAATTAAAATATATCAATAGGCAACGTTTAATTTACAAGTAGCATAAAAAAAACTAGGTTAAAACAATATTTATCTGTGAACTATTTCTTACTAGCCATTGCCAACACATCGCTGGTCTCACTGTTTTTAATCCATATTAAATATTAAATAAATATTACAAGTTATAAAAGACACTAATTTAAAGTTTTATTTATCCAAGAATACAGTACTTTAAAAATAATCGAAGTGTTACATATTTGTGGTATACAAGTTATTGAAAAAACAGGTTGACATGTTACGCCTAGGGTGATTTTTCAAAGGTTCGTTTCAAAACATCAAAAGAAACTGTGAATAGTAATCTGATACAAGTTTTAAAATAGTTCTCAACTAAGAGTTTTGCATGTGCAGGAATGACATGCAAATGTTCACATGACCACCTGAAGTAAAATGCTGATTACAGCCAAGCAAAGTGACGTATTAGAAGGAACTTCTTAATAAGTTACATAGTCTTTGTAACTTTAATGAGAATTATCTAAATGTGAAACCAAACTTCTTAAATCTTTCAACAATGTATTCAAAACGCACTATAAAACTAAGATCACAAACATTTTCTATAAAAGTACAAAAATTTTAAATGCTATGAAAAAAGTTAACTCTATGTTGGCTTGTTAAGCACCATTCTTGTCAGTCTAGCCTTCCTAGATACCCCTCGTTAATGAGTTGAGATTTGTAATAAGTTTTCTATATTTATTTAGAATTGCAGCATAGAACAGAATAAGTTCGTCCTCTACTGGTAAGTCAGCTGTAATTTTTTTTTCTTTTTTCTAGCTATGTAACAAACATTTTATAATTAACAAAAGGAAAACACACATCACTTAGAAGGCATATCACAAAACAGTACAATAAAAATATAAATTAGAAAATTTTAAGAAAATATTTAAATAGATGATGGGAAAGAAGGAATTATATTTGTATTGTTGCAAGACACCTGAGAAGTGTACCGGAGTTAGAAAACACCAGAGGGGCATATTCGAGTTCGAGAGGGATAAAAGTTTTTATAAAAATAATTACTAAAATTGACATTTAATTTATTTACACAGATATTATTTGCAACAGTGAACTGTTTATTTCCACTAACACTCTTGTTACTCTCAGTGAGCACAATATTTAATGAGTATTTCAATTCTAATTAAAAACCTTCTCAATGACATTATAAAGTCACTTAATTCACACTCTTTATTTACACACTTTCAGACTGTCTATTGCCATCATTCCAAACATCTTACATTCACGCATCCAGGTGAGCAGTCCCGCCTGCCAATCTCGCTCTTCACTGCACCAATCCTCGCAGTCCGTAGACGTTACTCCCGTTGGCACCTTCCGCCGTCACATGACACTTTGCTGGCTTGTCGTATTGCTGGTCTTCGCACACCCGTCACTGAAGGGCACACAATCTTTAAAACTATCATCTCTCAAAAACTGTTGGCCCAGAGGCCCGTCACAGCTTAAACAGTCTCGCTTGCCTGATCTGAAAGGTTCCCCGCACCCTAAGTCACGCTGAGATGGGCTAGAGCATTGACCGGAGCATTCTTTTGTAGATAATCGCAGAATTCCAATCCGCTGGAGGTTAGGAGTGCATGAGTTGCGATAGGCTTATCGTGACGGCATGCCTTTGTAGTGATTTTTGGATTATCCTCACCTGATTGTCAAATGTTCCTTCACTCTTACGAGCAGGATGGAGCAAGGAATGCATTGAGGACCAGCAAGCATGTAACACTGCACCCTTCTAAAGTCTGTTCATCCCGAACAGACTCTGCAACATCCGGGCCTTCAAGTGCCAGTCGGTCGATTTAGACAACTCTTTTAGCATCGCCAAGAGCCTTGACGACTAATCTGAAAGACCACATCAGTGATCTTCTTCAGAATCCTGTAGGGGGTTTCCCAACATTCTGTAGCTTCAGACAATACTCTTTTCGCCTCTGTGGTTTGTACAGCCACACCAGATGTCCTTTTTGAAATATCTCACTCAACATTCTCCTGCCATACACTTTCACCTTGTCGGTATTTAATTCACGGTGCTGTCGAGTAAAATCATGAATGTCAACTACTCTGTTAGGTAATTCGCTGGCATAATCAGGGGCTGCAGCTTCCTCTTCTGTCGGTCTGTTACACAGCAGGTCTCTAGGGAGGCATAACTCTCTTCCAAACAGCAGGTACTGCTCAAGAGTGTGATTAAGCCTCGTGACAGGTGGGAAATAGCCCCAACCACCACACGTTTTCCAGGTCAAGTGACACACATGCCAGTCGAGGTAGGGGTCGGGGGGCTAACTTAACTAAGTTAATTTAATTATATATTACAAAAAAAAACTGCATAAAAACCATAAAACATAAAAAAACCACATATATATACGAACACATATATAATATATATTTTTTATTTTTATTTCAATTTAAATTAATTACCTATAACGCACTGACCTGATAGTTTGTTGCAGGTCGGGAAGAAGACGACTTGGGAAAGGGGGGCCCTATTGGTACTGGGTTCAGAGGCTGGTGCTAGGGGCCCCACTCTAATCTATTTATAAGGGTTTTTACTCCAATGTCACAAACCTGGAAACGAGTATAGGACACCTCGGGAGACTAGGGACTCACCGACACACTACATGCAAAATTAATTAGCACACTTGCAAACAACATTTCAACATGCTAGACATACATCACGACACAACATTCACTCCAGCCGGGAGGCTGGAGGGGAGCTTCACTCCCCCGCCGAAAACACGAAAACGTAATTGAACTTAAAATAGGCAACACCAAATAACTCGCCTAAATAAGGGCCCGGTGCCCAAAGCCCCACAGTACACACAGCCCCTGCCGCTGACCCAATGATTTGAGAAAGTGTCAGGGTGCATTTGCTTCACAAACGCCTAGTGAGTTATGGGAGTTTCGGCTTCCAGTCTCACAACACTAAATGCCATCCGGTGGCGTATGAGGGTTCGGCGGGCCTCTCAACCATTCCATCCAACTGAGGGTGTAAGGCTTTAGTCCTAGTCTTTTTCATCCCCAGAATATATGCTACATCCTTGAACACAACTACTTAAAAACTTCTTCACTGATCAGAATGTAGTTTTAGTCGCACCCCAAACCTTGAGAAGACATTTCCTGTGAGTGCATCTGCCATAGTGTGTGCTTCTTGCCTCAGGAGAGGAATAATCTCGGACCACTTAGTAAAAGTAATCTTGGGCCACCAGATTACCTATCTATGCGACAGGCCAGGATCCCAGAATATCTACCCCCATCCTCTTAAGTGGGGCTCTAACATTTTATTTGTGGAGATTTCCTTCTCCCCTGATCCTTGGGCCCTTCCTCATAGTGCAGGGGTCACACATTCAACCCACTTCTCAATATCTACCTGGCAATGAAGTTGGTAGAATCTGTCTAACTCAGTCAAGGGTCTTATTAACAGCAAAATACCCACTGGCTGCAGCAGCAGCATTATGCAGTTCCTTCAAGACTTAAAGAACCTTGCATTCTAGAAGGATGCTCAGTGTGTCGTCTATCCTTGGAAGTGGATAAGAGTCACAATGATTTTTAATGATTAGTGTTATCTCTTAAAGATTTTTTTTTACAGATTTTCATGCCAATTACAAACATTTAGGGATAAGAGTCTTTCTTTGTCACTTTATTAAGCTGGTGATAATCTACACAAAACCTCACAGATCCATCCTTCTTTACAAGTACAATATGGGAAGACTAAGGACTAACTGATGGTTCTATCACGTCTAACCCCTTTCATTTCTTTGATAATTACCAAACCGCCTCGTGCAAAGCTAGTGGTAGTCGTCTTGGTGCATAGGTGTACACAAGAGGAGTGCAACTACAACCCCCATTGCATCACGTCATTAAGAAAATTAAAAAGAATGCTGCTAATTACGTATTTTTCACTATACAGACTGCGTGTCTGAAACTGTAACTAAATGAAAAATAGGTTTCATAATCTAGCGTAGACTATTTGTAATGATCATGTTTAAAGATATTCTTATGTTGTATTTTTAATGTCAAATTGGATCTTTATTTTGAGGTTTGCACCCCGCATTACCTGACCCTGTGCACGCCTATGTATAATCCGTTGATGATTACTTCACAGTTTTCTGAAGCCCTGCTAAAGTTCTGCTTCCAGGGCATTCCTCCACCTCATACAAACAAAGCTTAACTAATTATAGCAAATTACACCAAAGACCAAAGACAATGCACCGAATTCGTACATACTCAATTATAATTATATTTTGCACGAGAACATTTATTACTAGGTGCTACCAACACGTGTTTTCTCACTGTTTTTATTCATATTCATACCTGCCAACTTTAAGAAATCATAATTAGGAAGATTTTGTAAATACAATAAAATTATTAAATTTTTGAATACAAATTACACTAAACAATGCAGGTAACCATACATATAACATGAAAAAGGCCCATTACGCTTTACTACACTAATAACATTACTAAAAAAACATAATATGTATATATTTTATTACCTTTCCACTTTCAGTGGAATGTGAGACGAAGCATCAGAGCACAGCAATTTTAAAGATGTAACTAGCGCCCGTAGCTTTCTCAAAGACATCTGCATTGCGTTGTTAGCTTAATTGGTTAAATCTGCACTAAAATAATTAACTAAAACTATCTTACTACTTAAATTAGAGCACTGTGGAGTCATACAACTATTATCTATTTTTGCTATGTTGTTGTATTTTGCTGTTTATGTTGAGATGGAACACTGTGGTTTTAAAGAATCAGCTGTGGCTTTCTTTAGGAATTCTGCACTAAAATTTTGTTCATAACATAAGCCTGATTTCTTGCATTTCAAAACCGAAATTGATTCTATAATATTATTAGACATGGATAATCTGAAATGGGTAGTTTTTTTTTTCACCAAACTGAAAACACGCTTGTATTCTGCATTGCTGTGTGGAATGGACAGGATGGACAACATTATTCTACATATTCTATTGCATTTTAAAATGACATCAACACCATGAATCCTGGATAACTTGGCCCACTTAACATCATCACTATCTCCTGTAGCACTAAGGGATGAAATGTAGTCTATCTGAAGCGTTGAGAATTGTTTTTCAGTTTCGTCCAAATCTGCATCCCTAGTTATTGTATAGGCAGAATCAAAGGAAACAAATCCACAAAGTAGCAAACAGAAGAAAAGTTGGCATTGTCGCGATTATTCACTCTTGCCACAGCTGTATTTTTCAAGACTTCATTTTTTATGGAGAATTTGTGAACAATGTAGTCACATGCAGTAACAAAATAAGTCCTGACAGATGCAAAGAAAATTACTTTTTCCTTTTCTTCAAGTGTTTTCACAATGTTTGATGCTTTACTTCCTATTACTAATTCGGTGTCGTCTTTCCAATTCTGAGTTGAGTGATAGTTCACTTCAAATAATGAGCAACTTTTCACAGCTTTTGCTTTCACAAAATTTGATAGCATTGTTTCAAGAAAATCAAGCAACAGTTCTCTCAAAATATGAATGTGTGGAGATGTTGACTGAAGAATTACATTCGGTTCTTCAAATGTTCAGGACACCTAGAAGAAATGCACAAAATGCTTAATTAGGTCAGAAGAAAGGAACATAAGTAGTTTTTCTTCCCAATTTACAAAAGGACTTGTATTCTTCACAAATGGAGCATCACTGTTTGCTGATGTCAAAGCAATTCTCTTTTTGCTGGAATCAGTAGCAAAACCCAAATTCTTCCTTTTCTCAATTATGTTTTTTTGACATATTCCATCAGAGGTTGAACAGGATGATTGTAGTTTGGGAATTTTGTAAGAGGCGAGACTCGAAGATGAAGGTTTCTCATTTACAACCTCTCCCTTAAAGAAACTAAGCAATGGTTCCCACTGTTCAAAAACCCTCAACAGATTTCTTCCAAGACAAACCCATCTTGAACAGACATACTTGAGTATTTTCTTAGCTTCTGTATCATGGAGCTCTTTAAATTTTTGTAACCTTTCTTTTCTCTTTGAACTTTTTTCCAAATAATAAAAATTGTCCACAAGTATGTCGTCAATTTTTACTGGCAAAGCAGATAAAGGCTCTTTTCTGCAGATAAATTTATCAGGTGACAAATGCAACCAATCACAATAAGCCCAGGGTGTTTCTCTTTCAACACTGCTGCAACACCATTTTTATGGCCAACCATTAGAGCTGCATTATCTGATTATCTGCACAAAAAGCCACCCAGTGTTCAACAGGAATGTTATTGCATTCAATCTGTGCAAGCACTAAATTACCTATATTCTGTCCAGTAGAATCTCCTTCCAAGGCAGGGGTAGAAAGAACAGAGTTCACAATTTTCTCCTGTGTATCATCGTAAAATATCACTACAATAGGATACAAATTTGAATTGGTGCCATTGCTTCCATCAGTTGAAACAGAAAAAGGTGCATTCTGCAAACATTGTACTACACTAGATTTTGCATCAGAAGCCATTTCCTTTACAATTGGTAAGGTTTTTGTACGACCACATCCATACTTTGTTGCAATTTCCGAGTCCGGGAAATGCGGCAGTTAGAGGAATGTTGTTCTCTACCAAAAAAGAAGTAAACAAGCATTCTGCTTGTGTAACGTCCGAATCAGCATTTCCAGGTTTTGCAAAGGACTTAGAAATCTTCTGATTTTCTTCCTGACACTTTATGTTGGCGACATGCTTTGCGCTTTTAACGTGTACACTTATATCTGTTTTCCCACCATGTGCAATGCTTATGTCGCATCAGCTTATACTATAAAAGCCAAACCTATCGCCCTTGTCTGATTTTATAATACATGGAAACTCTACACTGTACGATTCCCGGAATGTCTGGAAGTAATACTGCTTTTTTCTACTCATCTTAGTTTTAAACTTTGCAGAGTCGACAATAAGTAACCTATCAAGACCTCACAAAAACATGGCCACCAAGAGACATAATACACACCACAATGTAATCACAGTCCATTCGTAGTTATATACAGCTTTTATCGCACACAGTATTAAAATCCTTTAACACATGTTTCAACTAGACTTCAAAATGAAACAGTTCATGGTAAAATCAATGTCCAGACGTATTCGTATTCACAAACAAATCCGGTAGCTATCAAAAACTCCACAGATGAAAAAATGCAACTCCAACAAACAATAGATATGCGAAAATTGATTGTCGCCCTATCATANCAAACAAATCCGGTAGCTATCAAAAACTCCACAGATGGAAAAATGCAACTCCAACAAACAATAGATATGCGAAAATTGATTGTCGCCCTATCGCAACATGATTGCTTGGATGCAGACAAAATCAGTATCGATCTATATCGTTACAACACTACAATTTCTGTGCTTTAACGTAAAATAATCACAAAAATAATTTTTTACTGAATCAACACTAACTAAAAATCAGAAGAATGTACATATTTCCGGAAAACAATATATGGCAGCGTTTTCCGGAAGACTTCCGGAAAAATCGGAAAGGTTGGCAGGTATGCATATTTATTATAAATCAAACAATATAGTTTATAAATAAAATATAGATGAAACTTCAATTTTACAAAAAAAATAAGATACTAATATGTTAACAGAGGTACAAAATGCTTGTGATACATTACATATTTAGGAAATAACTAATAATGTTATAAATGGGGTGATATTTCTAAGGTTTGAATCAAAACGTGTGAAGAAACTGTGAATAGACTATACTTGGTAGCTGCTTTATGAGTCTGGCATCTCCTGCATCAATGTGGTGGCAGGTCACATTAGTTCTTCTAAGGTCATTTGGTCCACAAGAGAAGGTATCCCTATTTCTCTTCAGTAATTCAGACAGCCTTCTCCTGGCACCAGTTAAGGTTTTCCCTTGTTCTCACTACCAGTTCCTCCAGCACTTCTGGTTGAAGACATTCAATTTGTTTTACCCTAGAATCTTCTGGAACATTTGGAAGTACCTGTGTGACCTGCTTGTAAATACCTATCATGGTCCCCTCCTCAAGACAAATGGCACTATCGGACAAATTTATTATTCTAACCGGCAAACAGTCAGAATTAGAAGGGACCAAAGTCCTTGCTACAATGACACTACCTGGCAGGATGCCACACCTCTCTGCTGGCTCAATTAGACTGAAACATCTGATAAATTTTCCTTGACATCTGCCTGTAATAATAATTTCACTGGTTACACACTAGGTTGAAAACAGACTATTGGTCAACTAATTAGCAAAGACAAATCACAAAAAATCTCTGGAAATCCCAAAAGACATTCATTCTTTATTTCTGCAATGTATATATCATGTTCTACGCTATGGTCATCAAGCTTCAAGTTCACTTTTCTCTTTTCTCTAATTGGAGTGGTTTAACCTCTTACCGTAGTCAAATAGCATCACATTCCATACTGTTGTCTGNGAGGGGGGGGGGGAGACCCAAAGATGTCTAGTCTTACCACTGTTATGATCGCCCCAGTGTATACGATTATCTGGCAACGAACATCATTCAGACTTCCTTCCACCAGTATTGCATACAAATCCTGTTTCACCAAACGTACATGTTAGAACATTGGTTCCTGTCCTCCAGCAGTCACCGAAAGTCAAATAGCCTAGTGGATACAGCATCTTCCAAGAATATGACTGAAATACAGTGTTGGACGCCTTCACAGCCAAGCCAATGCACTTTCTAGGAGGCCATGTGATTCATTCTGTCGTCATTGTGAATGCAGAGAAGAAAAAAGTGGTGAATCGCAGAAGGTATGGAGAATGAGAATTCAAGGTTCTGTATCTTGTGATGAGGGTATTAGGAAAAATCATCTAAATGATCCCACTTTGCATCCATTACTGGAATGGAAAGAAACTGGCTGTCTGCAAAAATGGGAAGATATTCAGCCTGAACACAGCAGTCAAAGCATACTGGGCACAATGGAATTCCCACTTACTGGAGAATGGCGTGCTTTACAGGAACTCAAAGTAATGATAGAAAACACACACGCTTAGTCAAAAATCACTAACAATTAAAAATTGGTGCACACATTTTAACCCAGATGTTGCCCCCTCTCATTTTAAAGACTTCTTCATGATCTGGGATTCAACTGAAGACAGTCTCATCCACTACCTCAACTCCCACAGCCTGATTAAGTTCACATTGACCTACTCTAAATCACCTGCCATATTCCTGGATGTGGAACTACTAGCCCTTCACAATGGCGAGAATGAAACAGCTGTTCGCATTAAACCCACCAACAACCTTCAATACCTAAACAGGGTTGCCACCTTTTTTAAATGGGAAAATTCCCTGACATTTCCCAGATTTCCAAACAATTTTCCCCTGACCTTTTATTAACATTATGTACCTGTAAGGATTGACACTTTGCATTATAACACTTTTACACCAAAATACTTCTCTGATATTACAAAATTGCTCTCTACATAAATTGCAAAGGAAAATGCCAATGCATTTTGTTCACAATCATCAAAACAATTTTATACAATTCTGGCAGTGGTGCACAATTGATGACACAACTGCCAAATATAGCATGTATATCACAGAATTCCCTGAAATTTAGCTAACTTGTTCGAAATTCCCTGACATTTCCCTGATTTTCATGAGAGTTTTCAAATTCCCTGAAATTTTCCTGTTTTCCAGATGAGTGGCAACCATACTACATTTCGAGAGATACCAACAATTCCATGCCAAGAAATCTCTGCCATACAGTCTTACCACCAGAGCTAAATGCATTTGCTCCAAGCAAATGGACTTAAACAAGCAGTGTGATATAATAGTTAAAGCATTCCTTGATAGAGGATGACATGGACAAACTCAGAACCATTCTCATCTGTGGGCATAAAATTCTGGCCTCATCACAACTCACTCTAAATTTGTTCTCTCGACGAAACCACCCAGATTGGTCATCTTCAAAGGGGGGCTCCCTCCACCCCCCAATCACACAACAACCACCAAAACAAATTGGTGCACACCCCAAATTGCCACCCAATGCCACGGTCAGTAATATAACCATTCCCAGGGGGTTTCATCCTTGCAATATCCCACATTGTAGCTCTTGTACTATGCACCAATCTTCCACCTCCTTCAACAGCAGGCTCACCAACCATACTTATCCTATCCAGGGCAACTACAACTGTGCGACAGAAAATTTCATCTACCAGCTACACTGTGTTCACTGCAATGAAGAGTACATTGGTCTTACTACCAATCTCAGACAGAGAATGAATAGTCACAGAGCGAGCACCAAAGAAGCCATAGCTGGAGTAAATGTAAATTTGCAGGAGCCAGTTGCAGCACATGCAGCATCTCACAACCAGGCTTTGACTCCTGTTACACAACCAGAGTGGTGAGGGCAATACCACCTTCTAATAATAGTGCAGAACTGTGACACTAGAAATTGGCCCAATTTTATACACCACCAAATCCAGACAGACACCTCGCTAAAACATAAAATATCCCCTCCTCCCCACATTTCAAATTCCCTGCCTCACCCTAGTTCGTCTACTGGCGGCTAGGTTCACTGTTTGCAAACCACAGCGCAACAGACTGCAGTGTGCCACCACTTGCCACCTCATGAAGCTGGCCTAGCCAGTGAAACTTTTCGACTGCACATCTGCATGAGAAAATATTTTCATCCGACTGTTGTGTGTGTGCGTGAATCCACGAGTACCGCCCTGCGAGTACTAGTGTATTCTGTAACTGTCTCCCCTATAAATAACGACAGACCTCATAATGAACCGAAAAAACTCAATCAATTGAAAATATGGTTGATACAACATTGTAAATAGAGATGGGTTGAAGTTCGAAAACTCTAGTCAAGTCAAGCTGAGCCTTTATTATTCGCTTCAAATTGAAACCATAGCCAAAATTAACTCTCTCACCAAAACCTCGGCTTGATAATCAAGTCTATTTACTCTGTTTCCTCATTTTTCAGGTTACCACAATAATATATGATTTTAAGTAATGAAGCTTAGAATTTGCTTTCATTTATGTCTCCACACAGTGATGAAAACACTGAGAACAAAGACTGCATCTGAAATTTGTTACATTGACGAGTTTTGCAATGGTTGTGTGTAGAAAATGTATGGATGCATGCTAACCCACACACATCCCTAAAAACACATGCACTGTTTACAGGAAATGGATGTCAAATACCGACTGAGGATATAATTACTTTAGTTTTACATGGCAATCAGGAACTTTTTAATGTTTTTTTTGTCAAGTATCTAACCAATGATTCACATAGTCACACCCCAAATTTTGAGGGAAACTTTTGTATAAAATATTCAACCTCTGCAACGTAAATTTGTGTATTAATTTTTTTACTATTGAAACAATGCTTTATAACATCTTAAAGCTCAGATTGATGTAATAAAAATTAAATGTAACATTAACAACTTCCACAACTCACTGTTAAAAAAAAAAAAAAAATTCAAAATTGGAACTGAATCAAGGACCAGAACGGTGGAACTAAGACATACAAAAAATTATTATATATAAAAAAAACAAGTTCTTAGAAAATATATATAATTTTTTGAAATTAGTACATACTAGTAAATTATATCAACACGTGAAAATAAGCAAATATTACATAATACAAAGAAATTTTTAAAAACACATCATTGTTAAAATCTTTTAACAGCCTGCAAAAACACAACTACCTGAAAACTTATCTGTATGACAGACACTAGAAGCTTAACATCACTTCTCACTGAATTTCCAAACACGTGAATCCCATATTTATTGCAAAATTACTCTACTTTCATTACAAAAAAATTATGTTGAAATCACAGATGTAGCAACCCACCTTAACAAACTTAATTCAATGCAAATTAGAATTAATAAAACTAGCATCACAGGTCATTAAAATGAGAAATTACTGATATCACTAAGAACTCTTGCTGTTCAACAGAAAATGATGCCACTACTCCCTCCCTAAAATTTTTAACCACAAAAATGACAAATAAAAAATAATGATCAGTGTGCTACAAAAATGTCAACATTGGTCTATATAAAACCCATAAAAAATGCAAACCATGTAAACCTTGCTCGCTACAATTATTTGCCTTTTTTAGTTTTAGTTTCGGACTTCTTCAGCTGAGGTTTTGTGGACTTGTGTGAGGTCAGTCTTGAGTAGAGGAAGTAGAGCATGATGAGTAGCACCACACCACCTCCAGCCTGCCACAGGACCAGGTTGTCTCGAATGTGGTCAGCCACCATCTGGGTGAAGTCATCACTGCAACAGCATAGCATGCACCATACACTCAGTGCCAGGTAGAGATGTCAGTGCAGTGCTCATGGTCAACGAATGCTAAAATACTTGCCAAATTTACAGGGCTCATCCCTTGGAGAATTGTACCCCAGTCCCCTATTGTGGGCAGAATTATAATCTAAGTTATAAACTGTCCTGCTGTAAACAACAGTAATGGTGTTCATTTTCTTTGGCACAAAAATTAAAGAGGATTGGGCAAATATTTGGTAAGCCTAAATGATGATAAAAAATGAAAACTGTAATTTTTACTTTTGGTACGAAAACTGGTTGCTGAGNATATTTGGTAAGCCTAAATGATGATAAAAAATGAAAACTGTAATTTTTACTTTTGGTACGAAAACTGGTTGCTGAGAGTCTTAATAAAACCAAACGCTTTTGAGTTCAAACAAATACTGTATTTTATCACATATAAGTCACTTGCGCTTATAGGTCGCATCATTATTTTCAAAGAGTGTTAAAAAAAAAAATTTATCGATTATAGGTCGCGCTTATTGTTGGGGTTGTACATCCTGTACAACACGGCCTGCGCCACAGGTGGCACACGACCTTGGCAAATGTCGNGCGCTTATTGTTGGGGTTGTACATCCTGTACAACACGGCCTGCGCCACAGGTGGCACACGACCTTGGCAAATGTCGTGTAGCAGCTGTGTCCTTGCAAGCAAGCGGTGTTGCCAAGCGTAGCTACAGGCCTACAGTGCGCCACAAGTTTGTTAGACGTAATTTGTTTGGAATGTACAGATATAGCGCTCGAGATGCAGCCTTGACTGCTGGAGTTTATATATTTATTGGAAATAAGAAATAACTTATAAATATGTAATTTAATTTGAAGTAATATTTTTATGACGAAAATTTTATTGAGCTTTCTTTTTATATATTTCAAGTATTTCTAAAAACGTATTTTAAAAGCAAAAACGTTAATATTATTTCTGCAGTTTATCTTTGAAAGTTTTAAATAAATGTGCAAAATATAGAAATGCATTTGAATATTTCCTTTACATAATTCCTTTCGCATTCCCAACAGAAAAAGAAATTTCAATAGAATCACATGAAATAAAAGGAATCGATTCGTGCCATACGATAACTGACAATAGATTATTCTTGAAAGCTTTCTGTGGAATGTACAGAGATAGCAGCACATTAGCGTTGGTTCTTGGGTACCAAATGTTANTATTCTTGAAAGCTTTCTGTGGAATGTACAGAGATAGCAGCACATTAGCGTTGGTTCTTGGGTACCAAATGTTAGCAATGACTTACAGGTCTTTCTCTTATATTGTCTTTGCGCCGCACGTAGTGTTGTTTTGATGATGTGGCAGTGAAGAAGTGCGACACAGTTTTGTGATGGAAAAGCGAAGTACCTACACCGCAGGTTTAAAAATGAAAGTGATTTTGTTAGCTGAAGAGTTTGGAAATCGAGCCGTGGGACGTTAATTCGGAGTAAATGAAAAGTTTGGGCGCGGCTGGAGGAAGCAGTTCACTTTTCCCACTTATAGGTCGCACCCCTAGTTTTCAATAACATTTTAAAAATAAAATGTGTGACTTATATACAATAAAATACGGTATTAGAGTGCTAATGAAATGATGGTTTGGTTAACTAACAATAAAAGAAAGTTTNTTTGGAAATCGAGCCGTGGGACGTTAATTCGGAGTAAATGAAAAGTTTGGGCGCGGCTGGAGGAAGCAGTTCACTTTTCCCACTTATAGGTCGCACCCCTAGTTTTCAATAACATTTTAAAAATAAAATGTGTGACTTATATACAATAAAATACGGTATTAGAGTGCTAATGAAATGATGGTTTGGTTAACTAACAATAAAAGAAAGTTTGTTATCAAGATCCACTGGTTAGTTTGTGTTATTACATTTCTAAAATAACCACACAAAACTACACCCGGAATGTTCCTAAAACTGATGTGTTAATTTTTATTTTAAGCTCAAGCATTTCATTATAGTATTTATTCCTTTATTAAGCAGTCCACTCATGTAACTTATTTTTGTTGGTTTAATATACTATATGAAAACTGATAAAACCACACTAGTTAAATTTTTTATTTTACATTGAATTTATTTGATAATATGCCACATAATGTTTGATAATAAAACTTGTTGAAGTATAAGATTTTTTGTTTATCTTTCATAAAGATTGAGTTCTCATACAATTATTTTTCATTTTCATTTCAGTTTCATGAAATTCAATAACATATTTTTTTTATATTCATCCTGTTGAACAAAAATTTATCTCTCAGCCCTCCCCCATAAGCAACACTGCTAGCCGATCGATACATTCCTCCAAGCCTTCTTTGTTTCCATGAAAAAAAAAAAAAAAGGGGGGAAGAAGGGAAGAAGCAACTTTTTATAGAGGTGTCAGATTCCAGCGTGGCAAAAAAAAATAATAAAGCCTGCCCAGTCTCTGCATAAAAGAAACAAAAGGAAAAAGGAAGCCATTTTGGCTTTTAGCACCGCAAGTTATTCAATTAAAGTATTTTCCAAACCTTAAATAAATTTAATACAACAAGTTTATCTGTATACATTAAATCTTATCTTCACACTTTGTTATGGTTCAATTCTTTCATAGGTTAAATAAAACATTTAATGAATTTTACCTGCATTGGTTTAATGAAGTTGCAAGCTAAAGGCAAGTATTCAAAATAGAACCGAATACTGGAACCAATATTTAAATTGTAGAATCGGTACCGGAACCGATATTTTTTGTTATTCGACCCATCCTTACTTTCAACCCATTAGAAAATAGCAGAATTTTTGATCCTTCCAAAACAGTAATTTTAATGGTATAGAACCAGGTTTTGAACTTTGTTTCATGCATACAGTTCATTTAGCAATATTTCTAAATATTTGTAATGTGTTCAGTGAAATACCAGACACATGCATGTTCCCCATTCATAGGAATACAATGTGCAGAAAATTGGTAACACAAATGCACCCTACCTAAGGATTGGTTACCTGCATTTTATTCCACAGGCTTATACCACATGGGACAGAGTAATTTTAATTTATAGTCCATTCATGGTTACTGCACACTTTTCTGAAGCCCTGCTAAATTTCTATTTTGGTTACCAATTATGTATCCTTCCACTACAAGTAAACATAAACACTGCCATGTGACTTGTATGATCTAACTTGTTAAATGCAATGTTTACTATTTACAGTTGTACAAAGAATTCGGTCATATTAAGGTCATTTTTATGACTTTTTAACAATGTCTGCATTGAAAATAGTTCTTACGGTTATTATTTTACATATTTTTAACATATTTGTGTTATAAACTATATGCACACACACACACTACAGGTTAATATTTTGCAGTGACTGTGTTTAACCCTGTTACAACTGTGGAGGAAAGAACTAGTATTTAACCTCTTGTTATTGATATGTGTTGGGTTATTTCGTAAAAAGGACGGCCTCAGTTGGAATAAATATTAAAACGAAGGAGCAACCAGTCCAACGAAAAAGACAGTAAATTCAAACACGCAACTCGTGTCGCTTATTTTTTGTACATAGCAATGACAAACTTAAAAGATAGTGGTGAACATGTACATAAATAGGCCGACCGTAACTTTTATCCCGGTTATAATTCTTTGCATAGGTACTTAGTTTTTACTAGGTTTATTTAATTCGTTATTTAAAATTTTCTGGCTGGGCTTAGCTTAGTAATTTGTTGGGACTGTGGCAAACATTCAAATCACAGAAACGTAATCACGGTACACACTTGTGTTTCAAACACCTAGAGCAAAGTTACAAAGTTGTGATGAATAAACAGAAGTGTAATTAATTTCATCATAAAAGCAGTTCATGGTTAAAACGTATAAATTTTGCACGTCCTATATTTGCAATTTTACACACACTGGGCCAGCGTAACGACTACAATGCAGCCACCCCTTTCACACACAGATTACGACATGCGTTACAGTATATTTATTACTGCCCTGGAAACACTGATTTATCACATCGTAAATTGCCTAGGTAGGTTTAAAAAACACAAAGTGTGCAAACTTGAATTGGTAATTTGAAGTATTTTTCACAGCAAGAAAAGCAAAAGTTTTGTTTAGCCACAGCAATACGCCACTTCTATTTTGTAACCCTCCCGCCATCACATCTAAATATGTTATAATAAGTATATAAACATTAAAATCTCTTTTCAGATAAAAATTACAAATTCAAGAATCATAATATTTGCTGTAAAAGTATGAAAAATGGTAAAATTCAAAACATGATAAAAAGGAGTGCTGGTGGAGGGTGGGGAGGGGGAGCTCTGCTCTGACGAGAGTTTCTTCCTCAGTCAAAAAAAAAAAAAACCATCATGTCACTAGGGCCTACGCAACGTATTTTACGCTGATGTTTTTAACTGTAACAATAAAATATGTTTCCACCCGGGCTATCTAAAAATGTAAATATTTCAATAGGCAACGTTTAATTTACAAATAGCATACCAAAAAACATGGCTAAAAAAATATTTTAACTGTTAACTATTTCTTACTAGCCATTGCCATAACATCGCTGCTCTCACCGTTTTTAATTTGTATTGAATACGAAATAAATATTACAAATTATATAAGATACAAAGTTAAAGTTTAATTTATTCAAAAATATAATACTTTCAAAGTTAATCAGTGTTATATACTCGTGGTATACAAGTAATTCAAAAAACAAGTTAACATATTATTTTTCCTGTTTTACTTCAAATAAAGCTATTTTGAACATTTACACAGACCTTTACTTGAAACTAAACCTATATTCGCGGAATAAGTGTTACACAATGATCTGTTTTGTTGCTTTGCACACTAAATCTGGCAAAAAAAAAAAAAAAAAATGCACACCGACATGTAGTGAATGTTTATATCCCGCTTTTGGTTGAGGTTACGAATACGCATCGCACAGTTTACCAAACGTTCACCGTCTTCGTTGCAGCAACCAGTTATTTTTGCGTGTTAAAATTTTTGAATGTCTAAGTGTCAATAATTCCTGGATCACATTTTGTAGCTTTCTTTGAACAACACACCCATTCCATCATTTTTTTTACGTACACAGTTAAAAAATATAATAATCACCAAACAATAGTGTTACTGTTAACACAGCGGGAATTATTACAAGGCCTTGACGACCATAGAATACACGTGGCTAGAGAATATTTGACAGGAAATCAGAATGTAAATTAGCGCACGAGTTAAGATGAAATTTTTATCACTGCTGTAGAGACCTGAAAATTTTGCAAACGCTTTAAATGCAAATTTTCACATAAAAAACGAAAAATTACGATTTCTGAGAATTTAAGCTGTATGTAATTCACGAATTGTACAATATCCTGTAGTATTTTCGCGAATTATTTTTTGCATATTCGAATACAAATGCACGCAGAATTGGTCAGTAGATTTCTTTGACTTATCACCATAAACGAAAACATGTTTTACTTACCGTAACGTGTGTTTACGGCCATAAATAACATGAGCACAAGTGATAATGCGTCACTTTGAGTTAACATTCTAGTGTGCACGGCCGTGCAAAAGTTTATTTGCTCACTAGGAGACCCCGCCAATGTAGTGTTCACGTCTACCAAGGGCATTATCTATGGAATTCGTGCCAACTAGCTCGCTGAGTTTGTTTACATTCATAGCATCTTCACGTTTTATCCAACAATTTTTTTTTTCAAAGCGGCACGGTGGTTAAAAATGTAATTTAATGCATTTATTTATGTAGAATATATTTGTAAATTGAATTATTACGTATTTTAATCTTGTATTCTTCCAGCTAAATATATTTTTCATCATACATATTCTCTGTAAATATGTGTGGTAAAAAATGTCACATTTTTTACTAAACAAAAGTTTTGTTAGTGGACCTAACAAAAAAATTTGTTGTTGAAATTTTAGATAGTTAAAAACATAAAAGTAGATTTATCTAATTTTTTTTTCTTTTCATACAAGGCACTTTCATTATTTTTTTTTAAACAGTACTTTTATAATTGTGTATAAATTGTTTACATTAGTCTCTTCATGAAACAGTATGCCCTTGCCAGTGCATTGTGACCGTTGTTCCAGGTGTCAGGCAGAATACAAAATCTTAAGTAAGTAAATGTGAAATGGTTTTCAATGTTGTCTGTTGATAAAGGAACCTAGTGGTTTTGTCTTAAAAACGTGGCTGTATTTTTTCTGGGAGTTATGTATTTTTGCAAGGAAATAATTGTTAAAAAAAAACTCCTTTTAAATAGGAATAACACTGCAAATTTCAAGTTTTACAAATAAAGTTATATGTCTCAAATTATGTATGCCTTTATAAAGAGGACATGAAAAAATTAAGCAATTCTTATGCAGAAACCTGCATTTTTGTAGCAAGAAAATAACAGCTATTTTTGACAAAAATAACACACATTTTTGGGTAAAATAACACCTACTTTTTCAGGTCACTAACAATACGTATAACACTGTTAAAAACA
The DNA here is from genome assembly GCA_002778355.1 of Clitarchus hookeri. Classification (NCBI taxonomy): domain Eukaryota; kingdom Metazoa; phylum Arthropoda; class Insecta; order Phasmatodea; family Phasmatidae; genus Clitarchus; species Clitarchus hookeri. The sequence goes on from NQII01004150.1 coordinate 76,298, forward strand.
TTTATTTTACTTACAAGGGACTTTTTGGTACTGGCACAACCTCCATGCGTGCATTTTTGTACCAATCCGTAGCAAATGCCACAAATGACTGGACATCATAATTAGGGATGTTGTATCGATACATCTTTCCTTGGCGAAGCCTGAAACACACACAGGTACTGACAGAATCAATGTGAATTTATAAAAATAAAAAACAATACAAAAGGAATAAAGCAGGCTGATAGGGTACTAAATATGAATGTAAACTCAACCAGATGGCGAGTTCTCACAGGTACAGACAGCAAAATCATCCATTCGTATACAGTTAACTCTACACAAAATAATTTGGTAATAACTCCCTTGAAGTAAAAACACTTATTTTGGAAACTGCAAAAAATATGGTTACAAAATAGAAGAATTTGAAATAAATAGGCTGAAAATAAATTGGATGCATTTTTTTTGGTTACTAATTATTGCTATTTTTTTTTGTTAATACTGTACGACTCTGAGAAGGGAAATATCTAAAAATTGACACAAATCACTAGATAGAACCACAATTATTTAGCGCACGCAAAATAATACGCAACACGAAATTTGGTGACATAACCACCAAAACGTGAAATGAAGCCATAAATTGTTAAAATGCGCAATCACGTCAATAATTACCTCATTATCCCCTTTAAGTCAAAAACAGATTGTTGTTTTTCAGATTTAAATGTGAGAAATAACAATACTACAGTATTTTAAAAGTATGTTAATTATATGAGTCGCTGGCATGAAATTGGAGGTTAGAAAGGAGGTAAAACAACTGTAACATAAATATTTAATTAAAAAAAACTGTTGTGAAAATATCTACATTTTGCGTAGTTTCACATTTGGTTAATTTTGTTTGGCATTTGTATATATTCCCGCATTTTACAAAAAAGAACTCCATTAAATAAATGCAGCCAGTACCGCTTCTTTCCGTTTGTTTACACACACACGGTTGTAGTTAAAATCGATTGATGTGTGGGTAGGGAAATATGGGAAAGAAAATGGCGGACGGAGAAAAAATAACCAAACTTGATACAAAACAGTCTCAAACCCACCAGCAAGAATATTTTACTGTACTCTGTTATAAAATGTGGCTATTTAAATTTCAAAGTTGAAAGTCTGTATATTTGAGTACAAGTTAAAATAAAAAGTGACTTGCATCAGGCTTTTAAAAAAGTTGCCAATACAAATACATATAAGTGCATAACGTAACGTGTTGTGCAAAGTCTATCTCCTAGGCACCCATGCCCACGCTCAACTAAAAGTCACTGCGTAAGAATTTCTAACAGATTTAAACCAATTTTATTTTAGGGTTGGGCTGTAGTTAAAATGTAAAGAAACATAAACCAACGTAATTGCCAGTTATTCTTTATGTGTGAGCTACATTGGGACATTCCCTAAAAATAAACCCACTGTTGCTGCACGTGCAGAAGAATTCAAAAATGAAAGATTTTATGTTAGTGACGGGTGACATTGATGTGCAAGTTCTGCGATTGCCGACTGGAACACGAAAGAAAAAATACTCTAAATAAAAATATCGTGAGTGAACGTCACACAAATGGAAAACTTCAATAAGAAACTTTGAAACGGCAGCTGACAATTGCTAAAAAAAAGGGACCTTCATTGAAGCGTGCCAAAGAAACTACAGAAGAGTTTTATTTTAAAAACTGTGGAAGCTTTCTTGGCTGCTGGTGTACCGTTAGAATAATTTTACAATAGTAAGTTGAAAGAATGGATGGGGGAAGCATTTGACTGGCACTGGTGATGTACCCTCTGCAGACTGGACTAGGAAGAAGTATATTCCTCTTTTAAGGAACAAGAAAGAAGCCGAAATCTTGCAGATGTTTGCACACCAGGATGTTGCGATTATTGCGGATGAAACGCTGAACACAACATTTTGTTTGGTGCTTCTTGTGTTCTAGACTCAGTCAACGCTGCTTGTTGTTCCAAAGCAGTAATTGATGTGTATTCAACTTACCAGATTCAGGAAAATAACATAACTGCTTTTGTTACAGATAGTGCATGCTATATGACAAAATCTGCTACAACACTTCAAGGTAAGTTTGGAGGAAAAATAAATCATGTGCAATGCTGGGCACATCAAATGAATATTGTCGATCAGATCTGGCAGAACAGACTGGAGGAGCCGAACATGTTTGTAAACAAAGTAAAAAAATGCTTTCTTTCACACAAGGACCACCAAACACGAAGAAGATGGCATCCAAGTCAAGATGTTTTGCATGCCTGTGGTCACTTGCTGGAACACATGGTTTGTGTCTGTGTCATACCTGGCTGTTTACCTTCATGACATCATTGGCTTTTACGAAGAGTTGTGCGAGATCAATAATGCTGGANTGTGTCATACCTGGCTGTTTACCTTCATGACATCATTGGCTTTTACGAAGAGTTGTGCGAGATCAATAATGCTGGAGTGAACCAAATAAAAACCTTACAAGAAGTGGAGGTGCAGTGCATTGAAGCCCAATGTATCTTTGTTGCTGAAAACTGTTCCATGTTTGTAGAACTAATAAATTTTTTGGAGGGATCCTCATAACCATCTGCTTATCTGCTTTACTCAAGCCTTGGAAACCTACAAATTGCCCACGACATCTTGAGTAAGAAGATTTTTTCCTGAAACAGTTGAAAATTCCCTGCAATGAATGAAAAGTGTTCATTCTGCAGCACTGAAACCATGATTCAAGCACACTTCATAACTGAGCTCATTACTTCTGACCCATATCGTGAACTCTTTCAAGGTACGACATGCTTTTCAATCCCAAAAATGTAATGAAGATAAGCAGTTTCTAAAGTATGCTAGAAACTTGCCTTTTATTCAAAAGGTAACANTCAATCCCAAAAATGTAATGAAGATAAGCAGTTTCTAAAGTATGCTAGAAACTTGCCTTTTATTCAAAAGGTAACAAAGACTGAATTGGCAGCTGGGTACATGGCCTTGCAGAAACTTGTCACAGAAAGCAGAAGAAACCACACACAAACCACATAAACATTCTTGATTTGATGAGCAGAATAAAATGTGATTTTTTGCAGTTTGGAGCCGCTGCACAGAAAGTGATCTGGACCCCAACATGAAATGCGGATACAAGATCTTTCTCCAAGTAATCTGCAATCGTAAATGACAGAAGATCACTCTTGCCTGGAAATGCAGAACTGTTAAGAATGGTGGCTTTTCTTGAACTTTTCACTCTTCTTTTTTATTCCTGCAAACAAGTTAATGGACAGATCTGCTTAGATAGTTATCATGGCATACCATGTGTGTACTTATTCCGTTTTTTGCCTTACAGTAAACCACAGGTTGAATATTATTTCTTGGTACTCTTTTGTTTTTTTAGTGGTTGTGATTTTCTGCTGAATTGTTTTGTAAGTAGCTTATGTGTGTTTTTTTGTATTCTTATGTGTGAATATAACATATTCAACTTAAAATTATAAAAACACATATCTCTTTTTAAAATTTTTGGTTTAAATTGCATTAAATAATTTTTGTGATGATAAAGGCAAAATCTTGAATTTTTTATAAAAAAAATACACAAGAAATAAAACCACAAAATCTTGGCTCTACCAATCACTAACACATGACCGTCAACCCCTTCCATCAAGGTTGCCAATGTTTATTGACACGTACCTGCAGTTACTCAAGTTCTGTGCCAGAGTTGTCTAGCCCAGAGACCACCCTTTGCGATATTGCATAAAAATAAAAACATTGGACTGAACTGCAGAAAGGAAGAATAAAGACTATCTTCCTTTGACACAGATATGAACAAACAGATTAATTACAGTACAAATTCATATTCAAGGTAGCTTTTTTTTCATATGTGAAGGTTATTAGGACAACAGGTAAGGCAAAAACTTTGTGTAGAACTACAAATAAAACATTATTCACTGATTTTTTGTAAGCACTTTTCCAACAATTCGATACTAGGAAACCAATAACTTGGATAGTCATAAAGTTGCAGCTAAACATCTTTTATTGATATCAAAATTGGCATAAAAAAGAGAGAGAGAGAATCAGTCTAAGCTGCACCAGACGAGATGTTTCGTTTACAGTAAGCTAGAAAATAAGATGTTATTCATTCATGGAATAATATTTTAAAATGTAGGCATGTGTGTTAAAATTATTCCTCAGAATTGCAGATATGAATACAGATTAACAAAGATTACAGTCAAAACACAAATATTATATTCATTGTAAAACATTAGTAGTGTGGCCATGTACTTATTCTTTACAGTTATTCCGTCAGTGAAGAGAACAGTTGGTAAAAAATTCTACGAGTCCTATGCATATATTTTCTCACCTTTTAATTTTGTTTTAGTCCATGGCAGGCACTGAAAAACTGACCTTAGCTAACTTAAGTTCAATACTCAATGTAGGATATTACAGCTGGGGCTGTGTTTGTTTCCTAGAGGGTGGGGGTGTGTTTTTTTTTTAGTTTAACTTCTTTCATGAAATGACATTGATTTGCGGTTATTCTTACGAGACAATTATCATAGAATTGCATACTTAGATGATCTCATGGAAGATAGCTTTAACTATATAGACACTAATAAATGCTACAAACACGTTTCCTAGCAACAAATAGGTTTATCCTCCAATATCTGTGTATTTACATGAAAAAGCAATTTTCGTAATAATTTAAGTTTATTTTGGTAAATTTCAGCAAATCTGGCTATCAGATACCCTGTTTTATGATGTATCTCCATGAGCAATGTTCACATCACTTTCCAAAAAAGGTTTATTTAAAGATGCACTTTGTAACTGGAAAAACAAACCAATAAAGTAAAAATGCAACATTATCATGCGTATCTAGCTAGCAACATGTCTAGAGTATATACCATTTGTTGTGTTACGTTATTCGAGTTGTATGAAACAAACATGCCAGTCATGCAAAAGATTTCCATGGATACTCTGAGAAACATAGCCTACATATTTAAATGGTGTCTCATTTAGAACTGTTTGCAGTATCATCCTGTAATCCTGAAGTTCTGTGTAAACATTTTTTAAATTCACTAGCCAGTCCTGTAGTTTCACTGTGAACTGTCTGCACATATCATTCGTAAGTTAATACTGTAAATACATTACATTTTGATACTGTTCATGGGACATACTTGTGTTGTTAACAATGTACCATTGTTTTGGGTTCATATGGAGAATAGTGCTTATGCCATGGGTACCAAACCTAGAAGAATACAAAAATTTCCCTCAGAGTTAAATACACTACAATCAGTATTTGATCAAATATCATCAGCTAGCTTTTGCTTTGTTAATATTCCAGCACAGTTTCTTCTGGTGTGGTGCTCAATTTCATAAGAAAAAGTGACATAACAAAAGCATTGGTTCAATGTCCCGTCCGCCATAAAAATTATAAATATTAATAAATGCTATGTAACAAATAATAAATGCTGTACATTGCACAAAAGAAATGCTATTTTCCATCCTCTCTATGCATACTGTATTGAGGGAGAAATTGCATTACAATTGTTGAGAAGTGAGAGATTTGGGCGGATCTTAACAACGTCTTGAGAGCTGATGAGGTAAGAATGGAGCAGCACTGGAATACAAGGGCGGGGAAATCGGAGATCTCTGAGAAAATCTGCTGACCAGTAGCATTGTCCGGCACAATTCCCATTTGCGAAAATCCAGAGTGGCCCGGTTGGGGATTGTACCCGGTTCGTCTTGGTGGGAGGCAAGCAGTCTAACAGCTGAACCACCACAGCCTCGGCATTAAAATTATTATAAATTGTAAAGTTTTAACTTTATTAAAAGAATAAAATGTGGTATGTTGCTTATCATACACATGCAAATGAGTAATAAACACACTCTGTGGGTAGGTAAACTATTTTTTTATTCACATAATTTGAATATTTGTAAAGAAAAAAAAATTCTCTTGCACTACAACACTGAGTTGAAAGGGCTAAGTACATTTCAAATCACATTTCTCTGCNGTTTCTCTGCAAATGTTACAAAATAATTTAATTGCACAATCATTCAGTATTACAACACTTCACCTGTTTCCACTTTCGGAAGATTAAATATATTTGCGGTGCCTCAAGATGGTTTCACAAAATTGCAGGCCAAATTACAAAGCAGGTGACACATGCAGATAATATTACATTTCACTGAAGAAAACACACTGAAAAGGCGCCTACCATCAACTGCACTTAACGAAAGTAAACACCAAAATAAACAAGACAAGTAAAACAGTCTGTGCTCTGCCCTAGATGCTAGGCGAGGCGCCAGACAAGACGACATGGCACACAGCTCGTTCAGAGTGACAGCGAAGCTGCCCACGCCCATTGCAAATGCATTAGACATTACCTTTTATAGGATGTTCACGGCAAAGTGAGAACTTTTGAAGCGCTAGTTACTTTCTACTTTCAGCAATTTTTTAATCCTTTAACCACCTTTTTGTAAAGAAATATTGCCATGCAAATAATAAACACAGAGTGTATATTCCACCACACTCGGAAGTTAACGTCTAAGGCTAAAATAAAACATATTTAAGGACTATTATTCCAAATGAGAGGGCTTTCAAAAGTGCTCACTTCACAGTGAATAGGTTACACCACCCTTATGTCGCATGTGTATGAAGTCCATAAAGAGCAGGGTAATGAACCTGTGATGATAAGTTAATATTTAAATAATAAATTCTCTGATTTTCCTGCAAGAAGCCAGAAGAAAATAGAATACGCACTCGCTAAACACAATTGCTGGGCGTGCTGTGTTTAGGCTTTTTTTTTTAGACAAGGGGAAGATATATATGTTCCTTAAGTAGAATTTGATCTAAAAACAACTGAACTCTGTCACAATTTTTAAGTTTTTGAGGGTCAAAGTCAATCAAAATAAGTCAAGTTTGTGACTAAAATCAAGGGAACCATTTGACTGTATTAAAAATATATAACACGTAATTTTGCAACAAAAGCAGTGCAAAATGGTCTACGTAAAATTTTAATGCAATTTTATTTGTGTATAGTTGTTAGGGGTGAAAGGTTATAATTTTCAGAGTTGACTGTACATGTATATACACTGGAGAGCCAAAAAAACTGGTATAGGCGTACGTATGCAAATAACAGAGGTATTGAACCAATAAGAGTAACGCAATGCAGTCGGCAGCGCCTATATAAGACAACAAGCGTCCGGCAAAGTTGCTAGATCAGTTACTGCTGCTACAATGGCAGGTTATCAAGATTTAAGTGACTTTGAACGTGGTGTTATAGTCACAGTACGAGAGATGGGACATAGCATCTCCGAGGTAGCGTTAAAATTTGAATTTTCGCGTACGTCCATTTCATGAGTGTATCGTGAATATCGGGAAACCGTTAAAACTCAAATCTTCGACATCGCTGCGGCCGGAAAAATATTTTGAATGAACGGGACAAACAACGACTGACGAGAATCTTTAAACGTGACAGACATGCAACCCTTTCTCAAATTGGCGCAGATTTCAATGCTGGGGCATCAACAGGTGCCAGCATGCGAACTATTCAACGGACCATCATTGATATGGGCTTTCGAAGCCGAAGGCCCACTCATGTACTGTTGTTGACTGTAGGGCACAAAGCTTTACGCCTCGCCTGGGCCTGCCAAAACCGTCATTGGACTGTTGATGACTGTAAACATGTTGCCTGGTCTGACGAGTCTCTTTTCCAATTGTATCGGGCGGATGGACATATACCGGTTTGGAGACATCCTCATGAATCCATGGACCCTACATGTCAACAGGGGACTGTTCAAGCTGGTGGAGGCTCTGTCATGGTATGGGGCATGTGCAGTTGGCGTGAAATGTGACCCCTGATACGTCTAGATATGACTCTGACAAGTGACAGATACATAAGCAACCTGTCCGATCACCTGCACCCATTCATTTCCATTGTGCATTTTGACGGACGTGGACAATTCCAGCAGGACAATGCGACACCCAACACATCGAGAGTTGCTACCGAGTGGCTCCAAGAACACTCTTCTGACTTTAGACACTTCCATTGGCCACCTAAATCACCAGACATGAACATTATTGAGAATATCTGGGATGCCTTGCAATATGCTGTTCAAAAGAGATCTCCACCGCCTCGCACTCCTATGAATTTGTGGACTGCCCTGCAGGATTCATGGTGTGAACTGCCTCCTGCATTACCTTCCGACATTAGTCGAGTCCATGCCACGTCATCTTGCGGCACTTCTGCGTGCTCAAGGGGGCCCTACACGATATTAGGCATGTGTACCAGTTTTTTTGGCTCTTCTGTGTATGTACACACAACGGTGATCACAAAAACTGCAGTTTGGTTGGTGATGAGTACCGTTAATTCTTCATAGCCATCACATAACAGTCCCCCTACTCCGGGTTATTTTAAAAACCAAACTTTCAGGGAAAAATATTTTTTATAGTTTGCCGACAGTAGAGGTCAATATTTCACATGAACTGTGTAACTGAAAGTGCCATAGTACAGTACAGTAGAACCCCGATTTAACAAAAGGTCATGGTTCCTGAAAATCTTTCCTCTATTTTGCGGTTTCGCTGAATTAAAATTTACCTATTTTAACCCAGCAACACCAACAAGTTGTTATAAAAATATGTTTTTTTTTTTCAAGTGAAGACAGTGTTTTGTCATCAATGGTGCAAAATTAAATTAAATACTAAACTAGTTCACTAGGCAGATGTTCTGCAAATGAAATGGTAACCCGCAAAACCATGAACGATCTGTAGTTGACTAAAATAAATGAAAAACATTGTGCGTTGCCTACTTTATAATAAGTGCGAAATCCATTTCAGAAAGCCTTTTTGTACAAAAATTAAATAATTTAACTATACACAAATTTATTTCAACAAGCAGAAGACTTTAGGACAAAAATATACATCCCACAAGGCCGTGAACCTTCTCTTACCACCCCAAAAATGTAAAAATTGCAACACCTGCTATGGATTTATATTTCCAGCGTACATTTTAACCAAATTGAAGGCTCATGAGGCAAAATAACCTGCGTGTGCATAGGAGAACATCTATTTGTCAAAAGTTGCCTGCAGACTACTTAAAAATAGTTCTAACTTCAAACAATTTGTTTTTAGAAAACTTAAAGAAATGTGTTACATAATGGGACAGACAGGAAACACAGACCAGGTGGCAATATTTTTTGATATGCCATGCAATTCCACCATTGATACCTTGGGTATTACAAGAAACAAAAAACTATGGTGCACAGTATGCTGTGTGTCACTGCCGATGGTAGGAAACTACCACCCTACGTCATTTTTAAAAGGAAAACTTAACCAAAGGGCGAAAATTTTCCTAATGGTGTAAGATTGCGTGTCCAAGAAAAATGGTGGGTGGACGAACAATTCATGCTGGACCGGATTAAAAGTGTACGGATGAGGCGGCCAAGTGTATTATTGCGGCAAAATGCATTATTAGTGTTGGACAGTTTTAGGGGCCATTTGGTGGAACCAGTTAAACAACTTCTAAATGAAAATAAAATCGACTTGGCTGATATACCGGGCGATTTGACATCAATATTACAACCCCTGGATGTAGGTATCAATAAACCTTCTACATATAGGTCACCTGCACAGATTTTATTGCGAGTGGATGGCAGATGGAAAATTCGAACTGACACCAGGTGGGAAGATTAAGCTACCTTCAGTATCATAAATCTGCATATGGATCGCAGGCAGCTGGAATTGAATTCCCTACAAACTGGTGTGGAAGAGTTTTAAGAAGACAGGGATATTGTGCACCCTAAATGGAATGGAAGACAAAGCTATCTGGTATGATCACAGTAGTGACGCGAGTAGTGAAACAGGCAGCTCGGAAAATTACGTCTTGGAAGAACTGGTTTAATGCCCAAATTACTCCAACATCTGCATTGGTAAGTTTTATGTCACCAATGTTATGGCACGTTTCCACTGTAAAGGCAGTTTGCATGTGGCATGTAGCTTGTACAACTGGGCGTTTGTTTATGCTTGCAGATCAGCCAAGAAGGCGGTACCGATAGTCCTGATGAAAGGCCTGGGCCTAATTTAAATTTTGAAGTTTTTCCATGCATATATACAAATATATTGTTTACTTGTAAAAAGTCTATATATTTTTGTAATTTGACCATTTCCTGTCTCTTATTCAAATTAAAAATAGTTTTTTCCCTACATTTTGGGGGGATTTGCAAGAGTGTCGCACCCCAACTTCAGGTTAAAATGTGTATAAAATGTGCGACTGTTATGAGGTGAATTATGGTAATTAGTGATGTGCATTATGTCACCAGCTCTTGCTGTCCGAAGAAGCTGGTTAAGTCTGCAAAACATCACAACTCTACATCAGTTTGCATGTCAATCTGCATGACTAATCCTATGGGAATTTGTGTTACAGCTTCTTTCACTTTAGTTCATTTAGAGATAAAACATAATGTATATAAAAATACTAAAATTATGTAACATTTTACTTGAAAAATTCTAACCGGAACAACATATTATGGATATTTATAGATGAATTTATTCATTTTTCTGGATAACAGTTTCAAATTTCTGGTCTTCTTTGTTAGATCATAGACAAAATAAAAAAGACACTGCTTTGTTAATATTATTTTAAATTGTATTAAATGAAAGCTGCTATAAGAGAAACAAAAGATGCAATCTTACAGGAGAAATGCTGGCACAGAGCGGATCTCAAATCTCCGGCTGGTAGCTGCACCTGTGTTCTGCTTGTTGACGCGAGCCACGTTTATGCGTGCCTTCACTTTGCCGCCCACTGCTTCCCACCGTGCCTGTAACTTCTGGCAGTCAACACAGTCAGACGTGTAACTGCAAAAAACATTACAGCCAACTGTAACCTTGCACACATGGAGTTTCAAGCTTACGAACTAAGTAGATAAATCTCAAGGAGTCATTCTCTCTGTGGAGGGAGCAGTATATTCTCAAAGAAGTAAATTACACTTAAATGTATCACTGTTCTTTGGAGATAAAACAGAGTTAAGATGGTGATGTGAGCATGACATGACTACCCAATAGTGGTATGAAACAGACTGACTGACTGACAATTTTGTACACAATGGATGTATGCTACTTATTATTCTTCTCCTAATCTAAATGTCAAAACACTGCACAGATAATTTTTCATTGCTGAAACGGATGAAAGAATGAAAATACCAATGACACCAGTCAACTAGTTGCAAATTAACAAAACTAGAAAAAAAAAAAAAAAAAAAACACCATTTTCTGTTGAGTGACCCAGAAAATGCAATACACAAGGATGGAAGCCAGAAAGTGGAAGATGAACGGTAAGGCACAGCTACAACAGTGCTTCCACCCTGGGCAGAAGAGCGATAAGGGTTTCTACTGAGGTTAAGGATGATCCCCAAGCTGTCAGTCAGCCAAATATGCCGTCTCTTACCTCTCTTTCACAAGGGTACATAATTACTTTAAATTAATCAGATTGATTAAACTCTCTGTTTCTGCAACCAGCAGCACATTGCTACGGTAATTTTGACAGTCGCCCAACAGTTTACTTCTGGTAACCTGGTGAAGGGAAAGTCAAGTGTTCACTTACTTATCTGGTATGGCTCCTAAAGAGTGTAGAGCAAAGACAGTATCACAGAGATCTGCACAGATTTGTATGGGCAATGTGACATATTAGTAGGTAAAACATTTTGTATTATAATCAAAGCATATCATATGGGGAGAGGTATATAAATGTCCTCTCTGCTATTAACACTCCTTGAATAACTTCAGCACTCCAACATGCTAGGAACATTTTAGCTATCGACAATAGTAGTCTTTCATGGGACAAAGAAGTAAACCACAACACTGAACATAGTTGGTGAGAATGATTGCAAGACAATTTTGTCTAGGAAAAAACCCTAAACATAATTCTACAATATCATAAGATTAGGACCAATGCTAAAGTCAGAGGAGAGAGTAGTTCAAGATTCAGATTAGAGATGGAATAGATTACTAGAACTAGAGGAATTTAAGGATCAGGACATGGGCACAGCTACCTCACTTATCCATATACAGGATTAACAATGTATTTGATTGCATAATTATGGCATGTTACTTAAGATACAATTAAACTGGCTTTGCTTATGTTTGAAAGTTAAAAAATCACTATCATAATAATTTCTCTATCTTTACAACCATCACCAACTTCCCTGTTTTCAAGTTCGTAGAGGCACTTGCAATCAGAAAAATTATAATCAAATCAAATTTGGTAATATAATGCATCTCTGAGAGCGTCTATGCCTCAAAGTATTGATTGCAATCAATATGTAATATTGCTAGTACATATAAACAATCCAATAAGGATTGTGTTTACATTAGTTGTGTTGCAAGGTCATTCATGGAACAAAACACCTAATTAACATGGGATCCAAACCTTGGAATTTCTGACTCTTAGTATCTAAAGTAGCAACTGGTCTGATATCACTGGTGACCAGTACATTTTTATACTTTGTTTCATTATCCACATACTCCTATTGTAAGGAAATAATTTGACACAAACAATACAAAATGATGCAGGCAAAAATAGAACAAGTGAATGTTGAAATTAAGCCCCTGGTCCATAAAAGCAGGCAATCAAAAATGAGAATAACAATTACTAATAACTTACAACATGATAAACCAATCACCAGTGGTGGCTCCTGATGATGCTTGAGTGAGGTGTTCAAAGTCGTCATCGGACAGTTCTCGTACAGTAGGCTCCTTGTTATCCACGAATGTATGTAAAATTAGGTCATCGTTCAGTGGGCCTGCCATAAACAGCAAGATGCAAAAAGAACACACATTCCAGATATGAGAAGTACATTGTGTTAGAGCAGCTTTAGAACTAATGCCAGTCACATAGTCCTGAGAAACACTGCATGACACCATAAAAACTGCAACCACATCATTAAATTTTTAACATGTCTTTTTAAAATTGCAACACAACAGTTTACTCACACAACACAAAAAGGATAATTTTTCAGAATCGTTTAGAAGGAACTGATAGACTAAGCTAGTTTCGAAAGCGGTGGGCAGATGGGAAATTTGGAAAACATGATGGTGACAAAAACTGCAGATGATATAGCTAAAGTATTCAAAGGCAAGATCCAGATGATTTTCCTTTCAAGCTACATATTTGCCACTGTAGGGGAAGCTAGTCAAACAATTTCGTATTGCACGGTTGCATGTTCTGTTTGCTGTGCTGCACGGCATGATGAAAACAGAAATAATTTGTAATTCAAAACTGGTAATTGTAAGACAAAATTTGTTTGGTTTACGCCAAATTCATCTTATAATAGTGTGGCTGTTAAGTTTCAACTGTCGTGTTGGGGTTGCGTCATTCTTGTCAACGATGGCATGCTACAAAGTAGTTTATTTGTAAGTATCATAATTACAATGTAATAAACGTAGCTTGAAACTGGTAATAACACATAGAACATCATTGTTTTGAAAACTTTACTGAATGTCATTTAATTTACATAAATTACAGCTATTTTTTTTTTTAATTATACACTATTGATAATAGCAACTGTGACAATTTCACAATCATTAATTGTGTGCCTTTTACTCATACCAACAAGAAAATAAAAACCGTTATTTTCAATCCAATTAAATTTTACATATGACTAGAACAGTTAAAAAAATTTCCAAAGAACAATTCTGTATGTACAATTTAAGTTTTCATATGCGACATTTGTGCAGTATCATTGATTTTTCATTCAAAGCAACATGAATAAATCTGTAATTAATGTGTGAAATGAGAATATAGCTTCAAGCCCATTAAGGATTGGTAATAAGTGGTCACCGCCCCCCTGCTACTCACACCTCGGTGCCAAGGGAGCACTGCGAGCATGGCCTGCGCCAAGAAACGGATGTGATTCACCAAATAATTGACCCAGGGAAGTGACAGCGCCAGGGCAGCGGCAGAGTGTGTGTCGGTGACAGCCTGCCAGTCAGCTGTAATTACTGTCTGATTGGCAAGGGATTGATTCCACACACAACCTGTGCACTCCCCCATCATCAGCCTATATAAGCAGGGTGGCATGCCATGGTAAAAAGAGTCTCTCTCTTAGTTCATCAAGAGTGGCTGTTCTGCAGTTAATCTGGGAAGGTCTTCTCCTCGATACACCCGAGAGAAGGAGGGCACAGTAGTAAGATCATCCTTCCAGCCAGAAGCAGCAGATAAACGTGAGCTGAAGTAATGGGTGCATTCATCACCCAGTCTTAAGAATAGAACAGTAGGTGTTCCCTGGATATTGGGGGTGAGGGCAAGTGTACCACGGAAGTGGTGGCTAGGGATGTCAGTTGAATAAACAGACTCGTTTCACCACACACACGATAATAGTTATTTTTAGCAGTAAGAACTTCTCTCACCCACCCTATGCCAAAATGCTACCAGCCATCCCACAGAGCTCAGAAGGAGCTTCGTCAAGCTCAACAAGGAGGCAAATGCGGACTAGCGGCGAGCATACCTGGAGAAGCAGACACAGCGTGTGCAGGTAAAACAGCTGCTTATTCAGCCAAGGGCACAAGCCAGATTCCATCCTGCATCACTCCTGGGCGATGACTTTGCAAGGGTGAGGCTAGTCTCTGATCGCTCCAGGGTGCAACCACCATATCTCTTTCCTGAGACTTCCCTCACTGAATTGGAATGGAAAAATGCTCTGATCCTAATTAACTGTTTAAAGGAATCAGCACTGGACAATAAAGATCACAATGGCCACTCACTAACCAACCCTTTTTACTAGAGATGGGTCAAATGTTCAAATTTCGAACTGAACCTGAAGATTATGTTCGGTTCGAAATTGATTGCCATATAACAAATTGGTTCTAGTTTGGTTCAAAAAATTTACACGAGTTCGTGTTCAATTAAAAAATTTAACAAAAACAAACATCATTAACGAACTTTGAAACAAACTTACTTCACCCCAGAGACGTTGAAAAATTACAAACATGGGACGCACAACAACAAAAATTACTGAATGAGACATTGTTTCTTGTTCTATATTAGGAATTTTTTCGATATGTATACATATTATGATTTTTCTCAAAACCTTTTTCACGTCGTATCCCGTCCTCACCAACCCCGCTTTCCTTACGTGCTTGATATTAATTCCAAAAGCATACAGAAATATTGCATAATATTGTTGAACTATTTTCTCTAGTAATTCAATGAAATATATTAGAAATACGTTTCGTTCCCAGCCAGTAATAGAACAACAGTCTACTTTACAAAGACGCTATCTATTGTCGAAAAACCTGTTGTGCGCGCTATCTATTGGTTCTTTTGCGAAATATACGCCATATTGTTTTCCGAAAACCCATTTCCTTGTTTCCGAAGAAGTGGGACACCGCACTCTCACTGCACCAGCACGTCATACCTGTAATGNTATCTATTGGTTCTTTTGCGAAATATACGCCATATTGTTCTCCGAAAACCCATTTCCTTGTTTCCGAAGAAGTGGGACACCGCACTCTCACTGCACCAGCACGTCATACCTGTAATGTGTGTTGCACTTATGTCTTCCCGCTACCCCCCTCTGCACGTTCCTGCCCTTCCAGTTACATTACGTTTATGAACGACCCTATAAACGCCCATCAAACTCTTTTTCGAAGACTCTCTCGCCACCTGCCGCGCCACCCAAGTAGTTCACCAATTGCCGCACAAAGCAGCACCTCCAGGACAACATCGTTGCCATGTGGCCGATCAGCTAATGGCGGAAGGATACGTAGTCATATGTAAATGGAGGTGCTACTTTTGCCAAGCTGTCAAAAACTGGCCTTCTTATATGATATATATGGATGGTTCTATGGAAGATTTGCCTATTTGCTGGCCATTTTCATGGATGTTTTTGTAGTTGATTGTGTGCAATTTTCCACGGAAGATTTTCTACAAGGTTAACATGTTAGCCAAACAGAAAGAGGATGGTAGAACCATTTTGTTTAGAGAAAGTAATTAAACGTGAATAAATGGTAAATAAAAACCACGAACATGTTTACTGATTCTAAAACAGTATTGTGTGAAAATTATGATAAACATTCATATTTATTTAACGCAAAAGTTCAAGCTATAACGACAAAACGATTAGACTGTACATAAATGCATTATGCTGAAGTTGTAAGTGAAGTTTGTTCCTGAACCACGGTTGCAGAAGTAAAATTATAAAAAATGCACTCATCTCAACTTGTGTGGCAACAGGTATCACTGGATAGGTTATTCCAACAAACCCTCCATAACTAGTTGCATGCAGGTTAGGGTAGCAGGTCTTGCGGAACCTTCCGCCGGAGTTGTACAAAAAAATTTCATTGTGGCATATATGCTAAAGTCTACACAATAACACCAAAGGGACAACCCACCTCATTCTTGCGCACTCAGTTTAATAATATTTTGCATGAGAACTATTTCTTACTAGGCATTATCAACAAAACTATTTTCTCTCTGTTGTTAATAAATTGATATATTATATTTCATAGATAAAACTTAAGTAAAAGACTTAATAAAAGACTTTTGAAAGTAATATATTTGCTAAGAAATTTGAAAAGCAATGTACCTGACAGCTATATAAGTTCTGTCTATTTTGCTTTTTTTCACAGGGTATTAGATATGGTATTTTACTATGGGAAAACAGCAATTATGTAAATTATACTATTTTGCTCGAGAAAAGATTGTTTGAACTGTATCATATTCAAACAAACTAGTCCATTGTAAGGAGTTGTTTGTTTATTTAAAGTTGATTACTGTAGTAAATTTGTATATAGGGGTGAGCGAATAGTGGATTTTGATGTTGAATATTTTAGAATATAATAGTAAAATTTTTAAATAACATGCAATAGTTTCAAAGTCGAGCTACCAGTAAACATCTCACTTCAGTTATATATGACTGAAATAAATATAAGGCTACGTTTTGCTGGCTCGGCCAACTTCATCGGGCAGCGAGTTGTAGAACACTACAACATGGAAACGCAGTGATCGCGCAACCGTGTGTAAAATGTGTCGTCCTTCGTGTGTGTGCCTGTCGACAAGTACAGTAGAAAGCCGATTATCTTAAGGACCAGTAATATGGAATAGTTTTAAAAATAAAGAGAATAGAAAAAACACAAAAGTCTCTTCACCACAGTATTTCCCTTACATGCAGAGGAGAGACAAGCACTTGTAGTGGCTCTTGTGATGTGCCCTTTCACGTGTTGCTCACAGTAAACACATCCGGGAGAGGGGTGATTACTTGTTAACTGATTTACTTATTTTTTTATTATTTAAAGTTTGTGTTATGGATAAGCTTACTATGTTCTATGCATGTGTAATAAATTTTACGTTGTGTGAAAATTATTTTTTACAAATTACTTTTTCTTCATCATTTTCAATATATTTCTGTTATCTAGATTTTTGATTATCCAATTACCTTTGGTTCCTATTGGTCCGGATATTATACTTTCTACTGTACTAAACTTTGAGTAGTTGAATTCCTGTCCTTTTATATATTTTTATCACTAAATATATATTCACTGAAAACACAACAAACTGTTTCCCACAAATAATGTTTGCATCTTCCAGTGCAGTATATCATGTTTACAAGATTATATTCTGCTAAAATTAAGCTACAAAATGTAACCATTAATAAACAATGCACTCTACAAGTATCTGTGAGCATGTGTGTGTGTGTATAAAACTATTTTTGTGTGAAGTATGAAGATACAAGACAGACATTGTGACAAAGCTATGATAATGTACATGCATTATCGTAGTAGCGAAGAATAGATACATTTTGGTAGTCAGAAAATATCTCAAAGTTCTTTGCAATACAAATAAATGCTTTACCATGAAAGGAATTAATTTTCTTGGTGTTGCAGTTTTATTTTCAGTGGTAATACTGATATATTTTCAGTGATCATCATTGTTTGCGTAGTAAGTGAAGCCATAAGTTTAAATAGGCGTATCTTCTTGGTTGAATTGGTAGTAGATTCTACAATCTCTGAAGTTTGGTGCATGCAGTTGCAGTGCTATTTGCTAACATAACACAAAGTTTTTGCACATGTTTGCAATTTCTTGCTACTGCGGTCATGATTTGGAAACATAATTTGTTAACTGTAAGTTAAATTATAGTATATGAAACTCCTTGTAAATACAAACGTTTCACCACGAACTCTTGGAACCGGCTTGCAATACTACTAGTGCTGTTAGTTCACGTTCCAGCACAGCTACGACACAACACCATGTTTGTATTGTTCGTGTCCACCGTGTCGCTGTCTCATGCTGTACTGAAATTGTATACCTTTGAATGATTTAACAGAAATAAAACACTATAACTTCCCTGGAATTACCAAAAAAGTCTGTGTGTTCATCATATGGGGCCATATGGTATGAGAATAAAAGTGATAGTAGTGCACAACTGTGGTAACATAACATCTAGGCCTACATGCCTATTTCTTCAACTGCAAACAATAAAGAAGAAATATGTCCTTCTGTAAATGTTACAGTGAAAATAAATGTGTTTGTAATTTTTCTTAACAATTTTGGTTTTATCGCATTTCTAAACTAGTTATTCTATAACATACCACTGCTGGGATCTAATGATCGTTGATTTGCCACCGTTTGAAATGGCAAACAATTATAAAAACGACTACATAGTTATCATGATAAGTAATGGTCCAACTATAATAACTATGGAATAAAAGTTTAAATGAACATCTTCAAATGAGTAGGAATAAATAGTCGAAGAAAAAACTAGAGCTGTGCAGATTCACAAAAATGTGTCAATGTGCAGAATCACTGATGTGTCGATTCTGTAATGCAGACTCACAGATGTGCTGCCGATGTATAAAAAAAACTTTTTGCTTATATTTAAGTTGAATTTAGTTTACTATAATATTCAAAGAATGGTATTGGTGAAGTGCAGCACAATTAAAAGCAATTTTTAAATAATTTCAGTTTACAGTGTCAAAAGTAAATAGAGTAATACTACAAACCATTTTAGTTCAAGTAAAGACAAAAATAAAAAAAAAATATGTTAGTTATATTTATATA
Organism: Clitarchus hookeri; assembly: GCA_002778355.1. Classification (NCBI taxonomy): domain Eukaryota; kingdom Metazoa; phylum Arthropoda; class Insecta; order Phasmatodea; family Phasmatidae; genus Clitarchus; species Clitarchus hookeri. Next base: position 95,306 of record NQII01004150.1, read on the forward strand.
AATGTTTAATTTGTGAACTCAGAAATCAGTAAGCATGCGTAAGGTTGTTTAAATGTTTTATTGCTGTTGACAGTCAAGTGATAGGCATGAAACAAAAATGGATTGTATTTATATACACATTGGTTCTGCAATAAACAAGATTAATGTTACTTGCAAAATATTTACTCTCAAAATCTAGTTCTTTCAAAAAACAAAATGTAGGCTAATAATTGATGATTTGTGCATTACAAATGAACTCGTAAATACAACAGAACTTTTTTATAAAGAATTTGAAGGGAACACTTTCTAGGTTCACTATATAGGGGAAACTTCACGAGTACACGTCTTGAAATAATGTACAAACTGATACACCAAATTTACATATACAGAGAAGGTACTTTATATTCATAATAACTTGTGGGAAAGCATTTTATAAATGAAAAACATAATAAAAATATTGCAATATAAACCTATCAAATTGTAATATGTATGAATAGTTCTTCCAGGGATCAAAATAAACTACTGATGCATGTTGACAAGCAAAGCATATACACTTGATCATCCATAATTCAACATCTGGTTTGCTGGTATGGGTGGGTGGGTACAAAATGTCAGAGACAATAATAGCATAAAGACAAAATAGCCATGTTAAGATTAGAAAGGCAAAATAACAAAAAATTTGAGAGACAGAACATTCATATTATGTTTGTGTTATCTTATGCTTGGTCACCCTCCTCTTAAGCGGCCGTTCCATTGGTGTGTGTGTGTGAGTAAAGTGATGCCACATCACGTGCCCGAAACGAAGGCAGCTGCTTCCACTCTCCCTCCCTGCCGACCATGGGTTGCTGGGTCTTTGATCTCCAGAATACCGGGCTAGGATTGGCTTGACACACCACCACACAACGGTTTCCACAGCCCAACTATGATGCCACGTCTGACGTCTTGCTCGCCAAACAAGAGAGTGCGCGCGAGAGAGAGCGTGCGAGAGAGAGAGAGAGAGAGAGAGAGAGAATGGAAAGGTCGCTTTACTCCCTCCCCTTGATGGGCATTGCAGGAGGTTGTGAAAGAAAAGTCCCTCCTTGCTACTTCTCCTCAGATCCTCATCAATGTCTAGCTGGTAGATTGTTATCTCAGCAGAGTGGAACTTGGGACCAAACTTACAAGTTTTGTTTGAAAAGCAGTGGAAGTTGAGCATCTTTTCCACAAAGGATTTTGTTTACAGATGTGTTTCGTTACATGGGAAAACTTTCAAAGTTCATAAAGGGACAAGACATAAATTATTTATACTGAAGAATAAGGCAATGTTTATGCTTGTCAAATTGGCCAAAAATTATCTGCCATTTATACATCAGCAGAAGCGCTGATTCTGTCAACCTCGAGAGATTTGGCAGAAGCAGATTTGAGTTGGCACAGCTCTACAACCACTCGAAACAGGAATGTAAATTATTCACAATTTTCGCATAAGATATTCGAAGTTTGAAAGTGAATAATTCGTAAACCGCTATTCGCAACTATTTGAATTTTCAAATATTCTCACACCAATATTTTTCCTGCATTACCTTATACTTATGTTACATGTTATATTCAGTGTGTAAGATTTGAAGCTAATCATTAAGTGGTAACACAATAATTTATGAGTGAAAACTTCACTACATTGCTGTTCCCACATTGTTTCCTACTGCTTCTAGTAGCTTCCTTTCCTTCATCCACTATATGCAGCTATAAATGCTTATCTAACTATGTACGGCAACTTTCCCTTCCCTTGCACCTGTATTGGAGCATAGCATAAAAGTATACAGTATTATTTATATACTATTTATTGTTGGAAAGATTTGACCAACTGACTGTAATGATATACTGTGCCCACATTTCCCAACTCTCTATGAAAAAACTTGTGAAAATGTCTACAACACAAGGAATGCCTGCATTAAATAATTTCATGAGCAGCATAGTGAAAACGTTAAGTGTGACAGGTTAAAAAAACATGACACATGAAGTTGAAAAGATAAGAAATTGTCTTAATGCAGATCCTTAGGTTTTACAAAGTGTTCAACTGATATCACCCTACAGCATAACTACAACTCGAACTGACCATCATATATGAGAGGAACCCCATGCCTGAAAAACACGAGGGCTGGCTCCTTGCTGGGGTTGTAAGAACGCACCAGTTGGCTGCTGACAGCCTTAACCACCCATGCATTCAGCATGTCCACCAGGTCCTCACGTAAGTGGATCAGCTCACTCTCGTACCTTTCACATGGTTCACAGTCATCCTTTGCTGCAACANCGTAAGTGGATCAGCTCACTCTCGTACCTTTCACATGGTTCACAGTCATCCTTTGCTGCAACAAAAAAGCATTATGGTATATCACTATTGAACACTACCCATATGTATATGGTACAACTGTAACACTTAACAAAATAAAACAGTAAAAATTACAAGAAATATTGTTATCATTTTTTAAATTTGACATAGGGGTCAACAAGGTTGATAGCAGTGAAGTAAAATGGCTCCACAAGGTGAAGGGGGTCGGGCAATTCAGGAATGGACTGGAGAGGGAAGCTCTTGCCATACGGCAATAGCTAACCTGCAAGTTGGAAAAAAAAAAAAAGTCATCAGCATCATTATCCATCAATCATCAATTCGTCATCATCGTTGCCACAGCCACTGCTGCCACCTCTAACTCAATACATCACAGATTACTTGAGAATGTCATTCTGGAAATTGGTTATAATAAAAGCTCATTCACTCAAAGCAGCACAAGTATGTTCAGAATTATACCAAAATCTTCCACGTAGCAATTTTGTCAAATGAAAACTAGATCAATATGTCTACTTTGGAATGATCTGATTGGTTTACAGCAGCCATCAAAAATAAATGATTTTTTGTGGGTATGACACTCCTGCAGTTTTAATGCAAAATGTAAACTTTGTGGGAAGGAGTATCATTATGCCAAAGTTTGTAAGTTATCTAAAAACAAATATTCTGCGAAAGTAACCACATTCTTAATTATTATGTCGAATAACATGACAACCCATAAATATCATAAAATATTCATCAGTTTTGACAGCAGTCTTGGCTGCNAATTATTATGTCGAATAACATGACAACCCATAAATATCATAAAATATTCATCAGTTTTGACAGCAGTCTTGGCTGCATCACGTGACTGCCTTTAACGCTTTCTTACCTAAATATTGTCATTGCAACACAGGTGACCTTTACAATGAGAGCACTGTGAATAAGGTCAAGATTCAATCTATTTTGTTGACACTGCAGACCTCACACCTGCCTTCTGTATGAATCTTGGCCAGTGTATTCTTCTATTTGTTAGCGTAACATCTTTTGNACTGCAGACCTCACACCTGCCTTCTGTATGAATCTTGGCCAGTGTATTCTTCTATTTGTTAGCGTAACATCTTTTGTCACAGAATAACCTGACTTTCTGCAATCCTCCTTATGAACTATACTTCTCACTCTGGCTTCTTTTCCTTGAAGTGGTAACAGCTTTCTGACTGAGAAAACCGTGTACTACAAAGCGACGAAACTCAAGAACGCTGACTGGTGCAAACACTGCAGTGTAGATTACAAAAGAATTGACCAATGTAATGTCCAACAAGCCAAAATTTTCTGGCAGTGCGATCTACATAGTACAATGCTCGCAGACAATCAGCTAAATCTATTAGTCCCATTTTTTTTATTATAGTCTGAGACAGCAGGCTTGTTCACAAACATGCGCCCACTCTCATTTGGTGCAGCGAAACATGTCCACACTGGTGCACAATCCCTTGTACGCATACACTCATACGGAAATGTGGACGCACCCTTATATGCCTCAATATCCTTTCAGGTAATTAATATTTCAAAGTTAAGTTAGAATTCAAATTAGTACGTGTAAATGACAATCAGCTACATTCCAATAGGAGAACATAAAATTCCACATCTCAGAGTGCTCTTTGGGTGGGCTCCACATAACAATTCACAAATAATAATAAAAAAAAACTTAAAAGTACAGTGGGACTTTTTATTTGGAACATGTGTTTCAGTTATTGTGCTCTCATTAAACTTGTGTAGCATTGGCAGTAAACACATCCAAAATGTCTGTTAACATTGTCTTCATGGCACTTATATCAATTTCTTGATATTGCTCAAAAAATAAACGTTAGCTACTTTTACTTAACAACTTATAATGCACCACTTTGTGCTTAAAACTAATATACACTTAGCAGCTGTCAATACATTTACACTACATAAATCACTTAATAAACAGGAGTATATTTTATGTGTTGTCATCTTGCGAGTCCCACTGTGTGTGTGTGTGCGGGAACGTGCATGTGAGAGAGAGAGACAGACAGACAGAGACAGAGAGAGACAGACACACAGACAGACAGAGACACACAGCAGACACAGACAGACACACACACAGAGAGAGAAAGAGAGAGAGAGAGAGAGAGAGAGAGAGAGAGAAAGAGAAAGAGAGAGAGAAAAAAAAGAGACAGAGAGAGAGACAGAGATAGACAGAGAGAGAGAAAGAGATAGACAGAGAGAGAGAGAAAGAGAAAGAGACAGAGAGACACAGATTACATAAAACACTTTAGTGTTATTGACATTCAAAAGTAAACAAACACTTTAATAACCCATGTTTATGTATAACATAAACATGGTATGTATAACATAAACATGGGAGTATTTAAATGTCTACAGTAAACAAACAAAATAATTGTTGCATATGTGAAAATAAATAATCACTCAAATAAACAATACTTTTAAACATAAGAATGTAAAATGTAAACAAATAAAAAAACAAAACAAATATTTATATTACCAATATACTGAATTACTTCACCAGTGGGGTGCAGGAATCGTAGGAAATGGCAATCCACACCAAGCAACCTCTCGCTGGGACGGTGTGTCGCTGTACAATTAAGCATGGATCACAACACCAGGACATCTCCAGACTCAAGNGCAACCTCTCGCTGGGACGGTGTGTCGCTGTACAATTAAGCATGGATCACAACACCAGGACATCTCCAGACTCAAATTCGGGATCATCTGTTTACAGACAAAACCGTGATTCGTCACTGAACACCACTGATTGCCAATCCGCAAGCTGTCATGCTGTAAGTTCCCAGCAGGTCACATATGCTTGGGCGATGCTCAGGTCATACTAGTAGATCTCTTAAGGCACGCTGCGATAAAAGATGCTGTTCTGCTATCTGCCTGGAATGGTACTGGTGGACACAAGCGTATCCCCAGCTGTAGTGATATGTTCCTGGGTGGTATGCAGCAACACCTGTGGAGTGCATACATCCTGTCGCACGATGAAACAATCCTCCCTACTGGTCGTCCGTCGGGGTCCATCCGAGCCTTCTTGATGGGTGTGTGTACCCTCCTGTTCCCAATGCATCCAACAAANGCAACCTCTCGCTGGGACGGTGTGTCGCTGTACAATTAAGCATGGATCACAACACCAGGACATCTCCAGACTCAAGTTCGGGATCATCTGTTTACAGACAAAACCGTGATTGTCACTGAACGCCACTGGTTGCCAATCCGCAAGCTGCCATGCTGTAAGTTCCCAGCAGGTCACACATGCTTGGCGATGCTCAGGTCATACTAGTAGATCTCTTAAGGCACGCTGCGACAAAAGATGCTGTTCTGCTATCTGCCTGGAATGGTACTGGTGGACACAAGCGTATCCCCAGCTGTAGTGATATGTTCCTGGGTGGTATGCAGCAACACCTGTGGAGTGCATACATCCTGTCGCACGATGAAACAATCCTCCCTGCTGGTCGTCCGTCGGGGTCCATCCGAGCCTTCTTGATGGGTGTGTGTACCCTCCTGTTCCCAATGCATCCAACAAANCTGGTCGTCCGTCGGGGTCCATCCGAGCCTTCTTGATGGGTGTGTGTACCCTCCTGTTCCCAATGCATCCAACAAAGACTCACAGTGTAGACAGATTGGTTCAAGTGGCGAGCAATGCGTCAAAATGCCCAACCTATCTCTCGGAGGCAGAAAATGCAGCCTCTCTCAAACTCATCTAGCTGGGCAAAGGCTTGTTGAATGTGCAGTTGGGGCATGCTGCATGTTCACTGAACTTGGCTGTGTGACTAACATTGCTACCAAGGCCTTATTTTGCATCTTGCAGCCATGAATGATGGAGGGGCATTGTCTACTATTGGAACATCCACACAAGCAAACCACATTATTAAACACAAATCGGACACATGTCAGTCTATGACGATATTGTGTGGCAAATCATTGTAATTGCCTTCATTGTAATTGTGTGACTTGTGTTCATGGTGATCAATTTTTTTTTGCAAATGAGTGTTTTACGGAATCTCAGAATCACTGCGGCATTGTTTGGTTTGGAAACAGTAGGGCTCTGAACTTGGAGTAGTACAAAAGATTTTGTGAAGACCCTACATTGTATTAGGTATTTTTAATTTTTGGGAGGGAAATTGATTGATAATTACCATTTTAAGCACCTATTGATATCATTTTTATTGTAATCTCGCAGTCTGTCAGAATATAGCATTATTTTTCATATTGTGTCAAGTGTGTCAAGATTCAGTCATGTATTGAACAATTAGGAAAGCTGAAAGGAGCAACAGGCCATTTACGATGGCGCACGTGTGGTCTAGATGGCGAGGAAAACACTTACTCCTCCTCCTCTTGTTCCCAACCATCTATAGTGAAGGAAGAATTTCAGTTTAGAAATTAGAACTAAGGAAATGTAACCAGATCATCTAATTCATTATATAAGTTTAATCAGTATTTTAATGTAATCTGGAATGCACTTGGACAAATAGGTACGTATCGAGTATTGGCAGGCTCAAGCAACATTCCCTAAGCTTCACATAGCTAAGTAACATATGGAGGGGAGCGTTGCCATGTCTTGGAGGGGGCGAGGCAATCCTCTTGCGCCAAAGCGAGGCTCCAAAGTTTTTCATCTTGCGCAAAAGACATGGAATTCAGTGGTCCAGCCCTTTCTGAAGAGGGAGAGAGGTACTGTGGTGACTGCCGGTGTTACATGTTAAGTAAATTAAATATTTGTCACAACAATATGGTGCACAACAGCGACTTACATCACAGAGAAGCGAGTGTTTAACTTGGACCACGCCAGTGGAAATCAGCGNCAATATGGTGCACAACAGCGACTTACATCACAGAGAAGCGAGTGTTTAACTTGGACCACGCCAGTGGAAATCAGCGATTTCTCAGTTAAGGTTTACAAACAAGCATACCAAGTTGTGTTGTGAGGATTTGTTAGTACTAGGCAATACAGACCAAACAAACTACTACTTGCCTTTTGAATGCTCAGGTTAGCAGCTAGGCATAACTGATCTAGACAATAGACGATACAATAATTAATACACAATAATACTGATACCGGGATGTGTACTGANCTAGGCATAACTGATCTAGACAATAGACGATACAATAATTAATACACAATAATACTGATACCGGGATGTGTGCTGAGTGTCACAATGGAAGGGACATCACAAGCTTGGCATCCAATTCTAAGCTTCGTAACCATGTGCCATGAATGAGATCTTGCTCATATCCACGGGAAACTGTCTGTGCTGAAAACAACTTTGTATAATAAACCACGTTATATCTTTCCATATGTTTCGAGATGAGTGTGTGGACATCGCAAGAAAGTGATGGAAAACATCAGCGGCGCCTGTCAGAGGCAAGGGTCCAGTATATCAGTGGCAGGCAACATGAGAAAATTGCAGTATCCTGTGCCATTAGGCACAAGGGTAAATCATATACAGTAGCGGAAGGCAACAGGAAGCCACTGCAGTTTCGCATCTGGCAGTGCAAGGATAGGCTTGGCATCCTAGGTAGCGACGGTTCTACAGCTTCATATCGCAGTCAACATTGATGAGCTGAGCTTTCTAAAAACACCAAAAACCTTCGAAGTCTTAAAGTATTAATTGGGGACCACTTTAGTTCCCAATTTGTATCTGAAGTACTGACATTCTGTAAAGAAAACAACATAAGTAAAAGTAAAATTGTCAGAACACCACACATCTGTACCAGTCAGTTAATGATTTTCATCTGTTGAAGATAAAGTGGTGAGAAATCTTAACTACCTTCAAAACAAACTACCGATAATATGCACATAGGCATGCACAGGGTTAAGTAATAGGGGGTGCAAACCGCAAAATGAAAACCTACTTTTGCGACATTAAAAATACGAAGTAAGAATATATTTAAACACAGTCATCACAAATAGTCTACATTACCTTAAACATATTTTAATGTAGTGGTCTTCTTAAAGATGTAAAAAACTGTCAAGTAAAAATACGATTTTGCCACAATCATATTTTTCTTCCTACTGACAAGATGCAATGGTGGGTGCAGCTGCATCCCTTTGCGCATGCCTATGAATATGCAATAATCCCAAAAGCCATGTTACCTTTGAGACCACCAGCCAGAGGGCTGAAGAGGTCAAAAAATTTTCACCCTTCACAACATCCATTTACACTTACTTCCCACTACCCCTTCCAACAATCTTGGATCAGACTCATTAGGAGAGTTTTGAGCTGTACTGACCTTTGATAATTTAAACAAATAATACAATAGGTGCACATTTACAATATGCAATAATAATAGAGAGGCTTGGTCAATGTAGTATAAACACCTACAAGGTAGAGTGAAGAGGGTGTTGGGTCAGTGCTGGATGTGGTGTTGGTCAGACCTGGGAATGCTATAGTTGGTGCAATAGTATTGGATGGCATAAGCGATCATGATATTCGTGTTGTGGAAATTAGGCTTGGCAGGATGAGGGATGAGCAAATGGCAGATAGCTTGGTGTGGCAGTATGGGAGAGGAGTCAAGGAGGGGGCAGAAATCTTCCTGATGGATAGGTTTGAAAAGTGGTCTATGGAGGAAAGTGTGGAAGGATTATGGGAGGAATTTAGAAGAATAATAGAGTTTATGTTGGATAAATTTGTGCCAAAGAAAACATTTCGGTTTGACGGAGATCCACCATATTATGGACAGGAGATTAAAAAAAATGAAGAGGATGTGTAGTAAATTACATGCCAAATGGAGAAATGAAGGGATGACAAGAGCTAAGGAATTGATGAAACAAATGGGAAGGGAGTTATTGAAAGGATGATCAANATGAAGGGATGACAAGAGCTAAGGAATTGATGAAACAAATGGGAAGGGAGTTATTGAAAGGATGATCAAACAGGCAAAGAATATATTTTTAGGGAAGATGGTGGAAGGAAAAGGGAAGGAATGGGGGAAATTGTTTTGTACGTTAAAAAGGAAAGGGGAGGAGAGGAAGGGATCCCTCTGCTGAAAGGTAGGGATGGCAGGACTGCGTCAAATGACCAAGAATAATCGGAGATGCTGCGAGGCCAGTACTTGTCAGTGTTTGAGGCAAAGGAGGATTGGAATATGGAGGCTAATAGCGATTGGGGGTTGTTTAGTAAGTTTAAGATGAGGGAGTAGGAGATAGCAATGGTAATCAGGGGGTTGAAGAGCAACAAGGCAGTGGGACCAGACAGGATACGGAATGCAGCACTTAATTTTGGTGGGAAAGAGTTTGTGAAATATTTTGAGGTGGTGTTTAGCAAGTCCTTAGGCGAGGGTAAGTTACCTCAAGGTTGGAAGGATGCGTTGGTGGTCCCAATACACAAGCAGGGAGAGGATAGGGGGAGGCCTGGCAGTTACAGACTGGTGAGTCTCACATCGAGTACAGGAAAGGTAATGGAGAGGCTGGTGGTTCAGTATGTGGTGAATGTTATGAAAAAGAGGAATTGGTTGGGGGAGTCACAACTTGGTTTCAGAAAAGGACACTCATGTGAGACGCAGCTGGCTGGGCTGTTAAGAGGATATGTTGTAGGCAGTTGATAGGGGGAAGCAGGATGTGAGGGAGTGGAATGTGTTACGAGAGGAATTGGTATATGTGAGGGGGGGTTGCAAGTTCAGGAAGGGCATGGAAGTGAAGTTTGGCTGGGTAGGGGAGAGGTGAGAGAGCTCACCAATGCACGGTAGCCCAATTGCAGGTTACTATTATTATTTGCACTACACACACACAAAGTATTGTTACAGTATGCCAGAGGGGTGTATCCGAGTTTGTGAGGGATGGAGGTCTTTTACTGTAAGAGGGGTTAGTTAAATGTAGAAAAATACATGTTTGTGATAAGTATGAGAGTTAAATTGGATCTGAATGTGACGTCCAATTCTACATTAACGTAACACATTTAACATCTAGTAGAATTATTTTATTGAAAGAAAACTGTAATAGTTGGAAATGTGAAAATAAAATTTGCTGTAAATATTGAAATAGAAATTAAATTGGATAGTAGTGCAGGTCAACTGAAAAACTGAGTCAGGTAAAACTATAATAAGTCTATTATAGATTGTTTTCCTTAATTTTTTGTTTACAGTAAATATCAAGTTAATGTTTTGTTTTAATTTTCTCTTACTGTTAAAATTTTATTTTAATAATTTGTTTTGCTTGCACCTTGTAGGTTTTTCTTTATTTTTAACTTAACGTAACACTTAATGTTAATTGCAATACCCCCATCCATTTTCCAGGGTTAAAATTTTCAATAATTATTTTAACCTTAAATTCAATTTTTGATTTTTCAGACATTTTTGTATTGTAATTAATTTTAATTAATTTTTCATGTCTATTTGTTTTTTTTTTTTTTCATTTTAATTGTCAGTTAGATTTTTGTGTTTTTTTGTTTTTAGGATTTTCAGTTTTTGAGATTATAAGCCAGATTTGATACTTCTGGTGGGACATTCAATTAAGGCAGACACAGCTTTAATTACAGCTGGGATTATTCTTTTTAATCCCCAGCGCCACTCTAAGATAGGTTTGTTTTGCAAGTCCCAGAAGTAAGTTTTCATATAGGATCGCCACGCCACAATTAAGAAGAGGGCGTAGGCGTAAGGAATATTAATTTCAGAGTGTTTAAAGACGCCACCTATAGCAGAGGCGCCGCTTAGCGCCAGGCACCATATTGTCGGCAATGACGCCTTCAACAAACTAGGCGACGCCAACACAATTACCAAGCCAGAGGGGCTGTACTTGTTTCTAAATATAGTTCAAAGTGCAGAACCTGTATTTTTCTTTAAGGTGCACATTTGCAAGTGTGATGGCTATTAATTTGAGAAGTATGGTATAAAACAGAGGTCCTAAGTCTCACTGACTGACACTAGTGCTGGAGCAAAATGAAAAAAGTTAATTACTATGATAATAATTAATTTAAAGTAGCAAACTTTGACCTTTCTTTGCTTTTTAGTGATTTAAAATATTTTTACAAGTATCAGTAACTTTCTTTTTTACCCGAATGGGATGTGTAATGAAGTATTGGATACGTGGACGAAGATAAACTATTGAGACAATGAACACTATAGTTTTGCATTTTTCTGAACACATCTTTCAGCAGCAATAGAGTTTTTTTTCTTTTAATTTAGTATTTTCAGATTTTTAGTCACTTAATTAATTATTGTAAGGATGGTGGTTAATTTGAAGTAATAAGACTCCAGTTTAAGATTAAAATAGTTATTTGAGATTTTCTTTTAATTGTTAATAGTCAGCACTTAAATTTTTTTCTCAACACCTTTGCATTTATTCTCCTTCTTAAGTAAAAAAATCTGATTGAAACCCTACACAATTTTTAATTTCCCAAGGTATACAAGTCCCTAAAATTTAACACTGGAACCGTAGATGAAATGGCCATGAACATCAGGGGTCTGACTCCAGCACTCCCAGTTAACCCAACTGGCTTATGATTTGGTTAACCATATATCAGTCCATGGCACACACAGCCATGTTCAACCATCATGGAACTACTACACCGCAGCCGACCACTGGTAACAAGTGCGTACATCTGCTGCTCACCAAAACCCAGTCATAACTACCACAGTCCTTGGCCCGCTGCCACATACTGCGGCCCAAAGACGAAAACTTCTAACAGCAACCAAGTACCGGTAACAACTCACTCATATTGTATCCCGGTCACAAGAGCCACATATGAAAGTTCTGCAAGAACTATCTCTCCATCTGTGACTAATCCATACCACAGCCGTGTCCCAACTTTTGCTTTGACAATGTTGCAATAGCTAACTACTGACCGCAGAACAATCAATCTGTCACTCCCATATCTACATTTACATTAATAAAAATACTACTTAATAAAACACGTCAGTACCTATATATTACAATTAAACAGAGATAACATATACTAAAGATCCCTAAACACAACATGGCCAACACACATTATAATACCTTAAAAAACAAATGAAAAACTATATACAAAACAGATTTTGCCAACTTAGGCAAAATGTCACCAGGCTTGTGCAGCAGATAACCATTTGACTATCCAATAATCACACCTTCACTGCTTCTACAAAAATTAAGCTTTTTTTTTTATACACACAATAGCAAGACTAATAATAATTTCAACTTGCAATTTGTCTATCGCCCCATGGCAAACACTTCCTTCCCTAATCTCTTTTCACTCACCAGTCCATTCCTATATCACTCAACCCCATTTACCATCACTAACTCATTCCGCAACACATTCTACTTCATCACTATTCTCGCCAGCATGGACTACGTTTCCCTTTCTGTCTGCCTCCATAACATCTGAACCTTTTTACTGTTTTAATCTCTCCCCTTGTACAGCCCTCTGTTAAATGTCCACTTAACTTACTTCATTCTCCCACTTCATTCACTACCATCCTGTACATCTTTACTAGCCTCTCTACTCTTCGCCCAACTAGGGAGCTCTCTCCACCCCAACTCTTTCATCACTAAGGATGGCCCAAATTCCTTTCATTCTCATCTTCTCGCCTATGCCTTCTACATTTTCTCTTAACACATCTAGTGGCTTATTTTGCCTTGGCTAGTACAGCAAATGTAATGTTAAAATAAGTAGAACATATTTAAAAAACTTGCGAAATATGTTTGTTTACGACTATTAACGTCAGAGGAATTATACCAGCCCCCTACCTAGGTGAGTCAATTTACATTCTTTTGGTGTGTTTTACGGTTCCTTTAAATCCCCAAAATCCTACATTCGTACTTAAATGTAAAACCCAAACATCCTAGGTTAGTGTAAAACCCAACAATCCTAGGTTAGTGTAAAACCCTACAATCCTAGGATATACTGTGTACCATATAAGAAGGCCACATTCTTGACAGTTGACAATCGTCGTGCCTTTTCGTTTATGTATCCATTCGCCATCAACTGGTGTGTCAAGAATAGGCTTTGATGTGGCGAGTCAGCGTGTCCAGGAGGTGCTGCTACGTGCGGCAATTGGTGAACTGCTTGGGTGGCGCTGCATTCATAAACGGAGCTTGGTGAACGTGTGTAGGGTCATCCGTAAACACAGTACACGAAATATATGTTACTTTAAAAATTATACAGAGCTCGCGGGAAAATTAAATTATTTGTATATGCACGTATATACCTTCTTTTAAACAACAAAACTGTGTGTTTCTGGGTGTAGTTCGGGATATGAATAACAGATGGCGTGGAAGGGCAAATTGCAACAGATGGTGCGCTTTTAACTCACAAGATGGCAGCACCTGGTTTGAAAGTCTGGAAACTTTGGATTTTTTCGTCACATTTGGATACTTATCGTTTTATATTGCATCTCATTTTGAACACCTATACATTACTATTTTATCACGAAGTTTCGTTTCAAAAACTAAAAACTACTGTTTTATGACCACGTAAAATAAAATGTATTAATTAATCTACAAACTCTTTCTTATCGCGCGTATTTTCTGCTTGTGTGATGTGCTTCGGCACTGCTCTCAGAGTAGCCAACGTAATATTAACTTTTGTTCGTTCGTGCATCAGCTGATACAGGATTTTGTAAATGGCAGGTTATTTGTTTTCAATATATTAAGTTGCCACTCACTGACCGTCAGAATGTGGCCTTCTAATATGAAATGAACTTTAGTGTAAAACCCAACAATCCCAGGTTAGTTTAAAAATGTAAAATAGTGATTCACTCATCATGGGGTTAGGTTCTGTTTGGTTAGGTGGGCACATATTACGAAATTAGTCTGACGTTAATGCCCCTAGTATATTCGTATTCTGCGTCATCAGTAGAGTAGAAATATATAATAATTTGGAATTTTTATTGTTTTTTTTAGAAAAGCCCCTAAACTTAATAATTACCAAAGCAAATTTCTTGAAGGTGTTGTGGTAATTTATTGAAAAGTTGGCTACCAAGGTAGGACAGCCCTTTCTGGGCTAGTTTTAAGTTAACCGAAGCCATGTGTGTGTGATTTTTATTCTAGTGTCATGCTTATGAAATGACTCATTTTTCTGAAATAAATGACTGTTTTTGAACACCAATATGAGTACTGAAAACAGTAGTCGCATGCAAATATAAAATCTCCGAGCTCTTGAAATGAGGTCTACATGAGTCTGACTTTCTTTTGCAATTGAATATTCTTACAGCTCTCTTTTGCAGGTGAAACACTTTTTTACTGTCAGTGGAATTACTCCAAAAAATTATACCATAACACATGATAGAATGAAAATATGAAAAATATGCCATTTTTGTTTAAGACCTCTGCAATACTTAGTAGAGCGAAACAGGCAAACTTAGTTTGGGTAAAATATTAACAATGTGAGATTTCCAGTTTAGTAAATTGTCTACATTTAAACCAAGAAACTTACTCAAGGTAATTTAAAACAGCAGTGTATCCTCACTGCTGTAAAATAATGAAGTGGGTCACTTAGTTATGACATAATGTTACTTTGAACATAAAACTTGGGCCATTATGTAATAAATAAGTGACCCACTAATTTACATCATTTTACAGCAGTGAAATTAACTGCTGTTTTGAGTTACTATGCGTTCGCCGTACTAGTCACCATGCGGTTAGGGTAGGTACAGATAAACCACCACTAAAGCACAAGTGAGTTGGCTCTGTACAACGAATCAAGTAATTCACCGCGTACAAGCCTAAGATAAAAAATATGTAATACGAAAGTCAAAAGTCAAAAATAATTTTATGGCGTATAATGTTCGGCTAGTCTACTTACTGAATAGCACAATAACATACTTCTCAGTTCTAATTAAATTCACTAATTCATTATCATTCACAATTTCTAAATCGGCGGTAGCGGAGTATGCACCGCAAATCAACGAACCCAAAATATAAATAAATAACATTATAAATCAAACAAAAAAACTGCTTCTTGCAGTTTCCACTCAAATTTGCACTACAATATGCGCTACACTACACATGTAAACAAGCGCGAGTGACAGCCACAACCCTGGTGACACCGCTCCACATGTAAAACTTCCGGTTGGCGGCTCCTACATTTGCTCTACGCTCCTGAAGAAAAACAAAAAAGTTGGAAAACAACGAAATACCAAATTTATTTCATCTACAGCGCAAGTAGTATTTTTGTTTGTTTGGATGTCATTCAAATAAGTAATTTTCTGATAGGTCACAAAAAAACTTTACGACATCAACAACGTCTGTCTCTTTTATTCAAACATTGTGGATTAATCAATGCAGAAAAACATTATTAATTACTCGCCGTCATGAATCACGAACAAATGTTTCTCTTTTCTCTGAAATTTTTATTCGTGACGTTGTCATTTTGTGTAGCATGCGAAAACTAAACTGAACAAGTGACGACAGAAGTTTACCGCTGATAGGCCTACATGCATCTCCTTGACCATAACCAACTATAAACACCTGGAAGAATTGACGTGGCCCCGCTGAAGCAATCTGGAAGAATTTTAATGATCATTGGTGTAGTTGTTCCAAGAATTTATTTGCGGCTTGTAGAGCTGTGTAGCTAAAACCGGCGAAATATTTACTTTTTTTTAAAATCTTTAATATAGCTTCAAGAAAAATGCTCCAGAGTTTGTTTGACGATGTGAAGCGAATGAATAAACGCCAGGTCAGTATAAAAATGAAAGTTTAACTTCATTTTTTTTTGTAAATCTGTTAACAGTATTTTATAGCTGAGAGCGTTGTTACTGTCAACTTTTTCTGCATAAATATAATGCTTGAATTAGTCACCTGAGGCCTCAAAATGTATCACGTGATTAGTTTGCAGAAGTGCTGGGTTCAGAATACGGACTTAGTTGAAAATAAAAGAAAAAAATTATGGAAAGTGGTATATTTCTACACTAGTAATTACACAGAACACGAAATTACTAAGGACATAAACGTATTACCAATAAAAACAAAAAATACGATATTGGGGAGGGCTATGAAGATAATGGAAATTGGGTAATTATCTAGTTTAGGGTCTTTTCTGAAAAACACAATAAAAATTTAAAATTATGATATATTTCTACTCTACTAATGACGCAGAACACGAATATACTAGGGGCATTAACGTCCGAGGTAATTATCTAGTTTAGGGGCTTTTCTGAAAAACACAATAAAAATTTAAAATTATGATATATTTCTACTCTACTAATGATGCAGAACACGAATATACTAGGGGCATTAACGTCCGACTAATTTCGTAATATGTGCCCACCTAACCTAACAAAACCTAACCCCACGATGGGCGAATCACTATTTTACATTTTTAAACTAACCTAGGATTGTTGGGTTTTACACTAACCTATGATGTTAGGGTTTTAAACTAACCTAGGATAGTAGGGTTTTACACTAACCTAGGATGTTCGGGTTTTATACTAACCTAGGATGTTTGGGTTTTACACTAAAATACGAATGTAGGATTGCAGGGATTTAAAGGAACCGTAAAACACACCAAAAGAATGTAAATTGACTCACCTAGGTAGGGGGCTGGTATAATTCCTCTGACGTTAATACACACAAACAAACATATTTCGCAAGTTTTTTTTAATATGTTCTACTTATTTTAACACTACGGCCGCTTCAATATCAACTAGGTAAGCTATGCTGAATTCATTAAAACAACTTTTGTTGGCATAAAACGTTTCGTTCATAAACGTAAACAAACTGTCAGAAACAGTCATCTCACAAACTTGTTCAATTTTTAAAAATAAGTTGCACTTATTTTAAAGCGATGCCCCTAGTATATTCGTGTTCTGCATCATTAGTAGAGTAGAAATATATCATAATTTTAAATTTTTATTGTGTTTTTCAGAAAAGCCCCTAAACTAGATAATTACCGAAAATTGTAGAGTAAAATAACTAAAAATGCAAAAACACCTCAATTTAACATTTGTCCGCCCAATTTCGAAATATGTTCCCACTTAATATAACCCTACGATGAGTGAATCACTATTTTACATTTTAATCTAACCTAGGATTATAGGGTTTCAATCTGACGTAGGTTTATAGGGTATTAATATAACCTAGGATTGTAGGGTTTTAATCTAACCTAAGATCCGCACTGTATTGCATCTAAACAGCAACTGGTAATTATGCAGTTTAGAGGATTTTCTGAACGAAACATCATAGACCAACAAAAGTAACATTAATGGGTTCTGCACTGCTTACCTTGTTCATATTTAAGAGGGGGACATGCTAAAATAAGTAAAACATATAAAAAAAAAATTAACCAAATTGTGAAATGTACGAGCAGTTTGGCCGGTGTGTTTACGTCGGTTGCCATGTTTAATGGCTGCACATCGCTGTTTCCCACGTTACCGACTGGCCGCGGATATTCAGAAGCGCGTAATGTTAACATAAATAGAACGTATTAAATAAAATAGTTAATAGTACGAGCGGTCCGCCGTTGTTTTTTTACGTCGGATGCTTTAATATTTGGTGATTTTTGGCATCGTGCCGTCACCTTATTGGCTGTAGAGATGGGTAGGTTCGTGATTTTAAAGGAGTCTGGTATGGATGTACATCCAGCTCTGCGGACTTACATACAGGTTCCGTGTCCGCCGGACCTGTATGACTCCTCAGCCGAGCGGACAGCGCGTATGGTGGACGTGAATGAATCCGACTGAGACGGCTGCAATTGTTTTGTTTGACATAGGAGTTATATCTTGACCAGCCAGTAATTTACTGTTAAATGGTACTGTTTGTTTTTTATGAAATAAATTAACGTAATTAAGGAAAAAAATACTTAATTTTTATTATAAAATCACAGTGTGTTTGGTTAGCCAAATAATCAGTCTAGATAGTACTAAAAAAATCACTACCTCTGTAGTATTACTTAGGGAAAAAAGGAACTAACTTATTTGGTAACTTAACTAATAGTTCTTATGGTAATAATCAAATTATATAAGAATCAACATTTAAATAATTATTAGGTATCCAAGCACCAATCAATTTAACAATCACTTCTTGTGAATGTAAAATAAATTCAGTAAAACCATTATCAGCAAAAAAAATATAATAATGATAAATGCTATAAAAAACAATAAATATTTGAAACAGTCTATTTCTATTTAGCACGTAAAACATACTTTAAAACCAAACCATAAAATACACCAGAACCAGACCAACAAAACAGTAATACCGCGTTTTAATTACCCATTTGCAATAATTCACATTTGATAGTTTTTGTAATTATTTACGACTTAGTGATTAAGAAATATGTTTTCAGTAATAAACTTACCTTTAGACGGAACTATAACACAATTGCACAGTAAATAACAATTTAAAACCCATCAAAAACATAAATTCCAAACGATGCGATGGCCGGAGCTGTAATAATAAAAGTTTGATAGAAAACGCAAAAAAAAAAGTTTGGAGTACGAACCGATACGTTTGTTCCGGACAGTTTTGTTTAAAGCACCAGCAACGCGCGTTTTGTTCACTCACTCGCGTCCCATATTCATTCCTTTCCACTCCGCCGGCACAGACCGCGCGCGACCGTGGATACGTATCCGGCTTGCACTCGGATTTACATCCATCAGTACCGTAATTGATACGGGTCCGCGGACACGTATTCATCCGGACCTACCTATCTCTAATTGGCTGTAGGTTGTTGATGTCATCGTAACAGTCTTTTATATGTCATCGTCATCGAATTTCAGTTGCCGTTCAGATGCGTAACAGTGCGGTTGTATTGTTGCGGACGCGACTTGTAACATCCGAATCTGACCAATTAAAAAACTGAGAGTGCAATAACGACGGCTTCTGTGCGTATTTTCGCCTATGAACATGTGCTTCTGTGCATAATATTCGCCTATGTGGCGGTTGTTACTTGTTTCGTCAAGTAAGGTAAGGTGTACAACAGTTGAATTGGCCGAGGACAGAGGAATTGTACTCGCTGCTACCTAGGTGAGTTAATTGATATTGTTCTGTGTATTTTACGAATCCTTTAAATCCCTAACATCCTAGATTTGACTAAATTCGTATATTAGTTTAAAACCCTAAAATATGAGGTTAGTTTAAAACCCTACTATTCTAGGTTAGATTACCACCCTACAATCCTAGGTTAGTTTAAAACCCAACAAACCTAGGTTAGTTTAAAAATGTAAAATAGTGATTCACTCATCGTGGTGTTAGGTTACGTTGGGACATATTACGAAATTAGTCTGATGTTAATGCCCCTAGTATATTCGTGTTCTGCATAATTAGTAGAGTGGAATTATACCACTTTGGGGGGGGNTCGTTATACTACAAACCTACGTCCAAACTTCTTCACCTTTATGAGCTGAACATTGGGAAGGAGTGCACCAGGGCGAGCTACTGACGCTGAATGCGAGCTATAAGTATATTTTATGCCCATATTAAAGAAAAATACATAACATGATATTGTTAGAATAGTACTCTTAATAAAATCTTTTTTGTGAATAAACCTATTGAAATGCTGTTTTCATGATCTCACTTCATTACACTGATTGCCATCATTTCCTAACAAGTAACTAGAATGTGTACTAAATTTATGCGCTTTATTTTAATGTTAGTGAATGCAGAACACATGCATAACTGATTTATGTAATTACCGAAAAGTTCTGATAAGAAAATGGCCTACAAACAATTGGATTTATTATCCACGACATTTGCGATGTATAATCATAAATCAAACTTACTTTTCGAAAATGACTTAAAGGAACAAAAGAAAATTAACCTATAACAAAAAAAATACATTCAAAATCAATTCATGCTATTCAACTTCAAAATAACATTTGGAAAAATTATGAATTAGCTTAAGTTACTAGTATTACAAGCATTCAAATGTTGCACATACACTCTACTCTCACACACGTGAAAAATAATTTTGCAGATAACTTTTTATTGGTCTACCATTAACTTTTTGGTTTGAGATTCCTTTATAAAAACACATCTGTTATATACAGTTTGAGTATAAAAGAATACCCCAACTTTAAAGGCCTATAATATCAAAACAAAACAACATACAACCTTGATTGACCAATCAAATGAACCGTAGAACCGTGAAGTTTGTTTACCATACATTCATAAATGTTCAATGTGATCACCACGAGCTGCCCGAACGACAGACATCTACGCGATAATCCAACTCATTCCACGCTCTTATCAGCATGTCCGGTGTTACGGTTTGGATGGCGTCCGTAATTCTCGTTTTGAGGTCGTCAATGTTGGCCAGCAATGGTGGACGAAACATTTGATCCTTTATGTACACCCATAGAAAAAAAATGCACTCAGTAAGATCCGGACTTCTTGGGGACCAGTGATGAAGAGCCTGGTCACCAGCTGCTCCTAGACCAATCCAGCGTTGCGGCAACATCTCTTTCAGGTATCTGCGAATAGCTAGGTGCCAATGGGGTGGCGCACCATCCTGCTGGAAAATGAAGTCCCCCACCGCCTCTTCGGAGGAAACAACCACTCTGTAAGCATTTTCAAATAAGGGATTCCAGTAACAGTGGGCTCGTGAAAAAAGAAAGAGCCGAAAACAGGGTCTTTGGAGCACAAAACATATTCACTTTGGGGGAAGCACGCTCGTGTTCGGTGGTTTCATGTAGAGGCTCCTGACCCCCAAATCCGCACATTGTGCCGGTTCACCTTACCATTTGTATGGAACGTCGCTTCATCGCTAAAAACCAGCTTAGACATGAAGGCATCATCTACCTCGATCTGGGCAAGAACGAACACGCATGAATCACGTCTCATTTCTTTATCCCTTTTGGTACGAGCTGTAACCTGTGTTGTTTGTACAGCAATCGCTTTTGCAATACCAGACATTCTGACAAGAGCATGGATTAAGTTTGATTATCGCATAGATGTCGTTCGGGGCGCTCGTGGTGGTCATATTGAACATTTATGAATGTATAGTAAACAAACTTCACGGTTCCACGGTTCATTTGATTGGTTAATCAAGATTGTAGGCTGTTTGGTTTTGATATTATAGACCTTCAAAGTTGGGGTATTCTTTTATACTCATCGTGTATAGTGGAAGTATAGGCTACATGAACTTCAAAAAGAAAATTGAAGTAACCTGCAATAACTACTATGAAAGATAATAATATAAATTACTTAGAGATTTATTCTAAAAATACAATGAGAAACATTGTTTTGGTCGGCAAAAATAAAAATTTTCTGTACTTTTTGAAATATTGTAAACTAGTAATATTTACAAGTAATATCTAAACAAAAAAATACTTAAAAGATAGGTTTTTATAGTCACAAAAATGTATGCACTATTTTTTTGCACAAAAAGTTTCCAGCCTGTGACACTACTATTTAATCAAGCCTCACGCAAAACTACACTGTATGGTGACAGAATTCCAAATTATTCTGTGGAAAACCAAAATCATAATGACTGTACCGAGAATCTAACTGTAGGGGGGGGGGTCCCCTTGAATGTAAGTACACTATGTTACCTCTACGCCAACTTTCTGGTATATGGACATTCAACAAACTAATCAATATTTGATTGTATTTTATTAATGTACTGCAGAGAAATCTTATCTGTGTAGGTGGGTTAACAAAAGTATTTAGACGAATGTGCACATGTCTATACGGCACAAAACAACGCACACACATAAAAAACAGGATGTTTCAGAAGTGACTGTCATAAATGTAGGGATGAGATGTACAAATTATGGCCCAGTAAACATGGGTCTGGAAATTAACAGTTTACGAGATAGTCAGTTGTGTGCTGGTTGGGCCCCGTTGAATATAATTACGAATGCCAAGAAAAACAGTAACACTTTGATTTAATGTATCAATCACGAGACAGTACAAGTCTCAATTGTGGCTTCAGCACCACAGAAATATGATTGAACAGACACAAAAGCAACGGTTTGGGTTGAACAACAGTGACATCTGTGGATACAGACGGTACAGTACGAACATGTTAACTGAAGACATTTACAGTAGGTGTTCAAAATGCTGACCATGGACTTGAGTGCATGTCTCTAGTCGTCTCCGCAAAGACTCGCGAATGTGCTGGAGCAATCCAGGGACGTACTTGATTTGCTGGAAAATCTGTACAATCCGATGCTGCAATTCTTCAGGTGTGCAATGTCTATTGTATTGTAAACTAGGCTCATTGTATAACCCCATATACAAAAATTCTACGGCTTTAAATCCTGTGATCTAGGTGGCCACAGTACAGTCCTCCTTTACTTATCCACCAGTCACCACAGCATTTATTGAGATATCATCTTACATGTAGAATGAAATGCACTGGGGCACCATTGTGCATAAACTACATGTGCGGGGTTGCTGCAGTGGCACATCGTTGAACAATGTTGGAAGATAGTCTCACAGAAAACGCAGGTATTGTTCTCCGTTTAGCCTCATGGTAGAAAATGTGGTCCAATTAGATAGTCGCTGAGTATTCCTATGAACGAGAACGTTTATTGTTGATGTCATGCCTTTTTCACTGCATTAGGATTGACTGTGACAGTTGTGGAAATTAAAAATGCCATCACGGGTAAACCCAGTTAGTCTGTAAACAACACATTGCTTTAAAACTGTGGGTATAGGGCTTGCTAGTGTTGTATCTGCTGGCAGAAGTTGAGTCTGGGAAGTAAGTCTGTGTTCTTGAGAACTTGGCACATGTTGGATATTGTATGAGTACAGTAACTGGTGATATAAGATTTGCCCTTACACTGCTTGTACTTATTCCCTTTTGCATAGCCACCCTCATAGTCGATGTTCCTGAGTTTACATCTACACATTGTAACACAAGTTCTTCTACATCAGGAGCTATGGAGCTCAATCTACCTGGTTGTTGGTGGTGTGCGAAGGACCTACTTGGATCCTAATGAATGTTCGCCTTTTGGATGCCTTCTGTAAAAAAAAACACTTCTGCATACAGCAGCGCAGCATCCATTGGCTTTGCCGTACATGAAGTGAATATCTGCGTACTCTACATTGCTGCCATCGTGGTCCACGTTTACAACACCATCGCACAAGTAAATCATGCTTCCGTATGTATTGTCGCATAGACCTTTCATGCACAATGTACATAGCCACCATGTTCACGCCACACTGCGTGTGTGTTATTTACTACTAAGGTTCTCGCAATGCGAAAGGGGCCAAATAGCGGATGGGAGAGAGGGCGGTATAGTACGGGGCATGTCCGTTGCCGCTGTAAACAAAACATTACCACATTCCATTATCTAGGAGCTCGGAGTTTTCACTCCCGACACAACCAGCACTCAGACTGTTAATTTCTAAACCCATGTTTACTGGACCTTTTTTTGCTTCTATTCATTTGTACGTCTCATCCCTACATTTTTGACCATCACTTCTGAAACATTCTGTGTGTGTGTGTGTGCATGTGAGTGTGTGTGTGTGTGTGTGTGCATGTGTGTGCATGTGAGTGTGTGTGTGCATGCATGCGCACATGAGAAGAACAGAGAGAATGATATATATGCTTGACTGAACAAAACAGAATTGTAGCATACATTTTCATGATGTTATTAGATTTTACAAATGTTATAAATTATTATATACACACATTTTTCAGCTTGTGAATTTCATTGTACACTGGAAAAACATTTTCCAGTTCTGTTATTGTTCTACAATTCATGCTTTTATGCGTAAAAGAAAATTGTTCTATGGAAACTTTAAGGTTTTCCTCCACTAGAAGTACACAATAATGTGTGACATCAGGCGTTTCTAGCTCTTTGATGTCTGAAATAGTGTTTGACTGGGCGGGGAAGAGAAAGGGAGCAAAGAAGATGAAGTGATAAAGGACAGGACAAGCAGCAAAGCGAAACTGCTGTGTAATGCTTATGTGTGGTGACATAGTACATAAAGTGAATCATTTACATAATTATGTAGGCTTATTATTTTATCAAAAAGTTGAAAATAAATATTTACTGAAAAATTTATATGGCATGACTATTATGCAAAGGCAAACTTTATGATGAAAAAATTGAGATATTCAGGCCTTAAAGTACAGGTGCAAATCTTCATTTTTAGGATCTTATTTTCCTATGAAAGTATGCTTTAAAATAGTCTTCACTCATTGCGTTTCTTTCGTGGTTATGCAGTACTGTGGTTTTTCTAAAGGTTCTGCATTACCTGTGAACATACTGCTGGAGACCTGGATATAATTTTGAAGAGAAGATCTCTACCTGTTATAACATTAGCATTTCATTAGTGTAAAAGTCTACTAATTTCCCCGCGGTAAAGGTAAACATGGGATTCAATTGCGCACCATGTTCAGGCTAGAGGTGGGTCAAAGAGTATCAACCTGCTACTTTGTATCTAATATACACACACTTGTATCAAGTACTGTAAATGAGTACACTGCCGAACCATCAGATACATTTGTATCAGTTTAACATTCACCACCAATATGTTGCGTCTGCTGTTCCATGTAATTCTGATGAAAAAAATTTTTTATTGTTTTTAAAATGTACAGTTAAGATGAAACCCAATTTCTTGATTTAGATTTGGAGACTGCATAGTTTAGTGATTTAGTTTTAAGAAAAAGAATTAAATTTATATCTAAGTTTTTGTTAACAAAATTTGCATATAGCAAGTTCATTATCCTCTCTGAAACATTTTTGCACAAATGAAGTCTTTTATTATGATCTTGTTCTTATCCATACTTCATTTCACTGTAAAATATAACACACAGTACACAAACTTAAAACACGTACTTGATGACGTGCATACTTGATAATGCGCATACGTACTCAATAATTTGAGTATTTGATATACGCCTACCTGATACTGTGTGCCTGATACATGGCCGCTACTCGAGAGACTGGCGAAGCAGCAACACACTTGGGAAGCTTGGGAATTCCTGTATGAGATACAAGTTTGTATCTGTATCAGTTTGGAGTAGGTACAGAAAATAACTGTAACAACCCATCTCTAGTTCAGCCTATGTGCGGTGCCACGGCATGGTTTTTAGTTAATTTTAACTCACTCAGTGGTGGTTTATGCTTAACAGGGGTATCATTTTGCTCTGAATGCATCACTTTAGTAAGAAAAATTAATATTTCAACAATAAAACATCTAATTTTTTCATCATAGACATACAAACATGAGTACATAAGTGCACACAGTTAGCCAAATAATTTTTTGATTTAAATTTTTAGGTTTTGAATGTAGAATTATTAGAACTATTTTTGGGTTAACCGTGATTTTGATTTATGGTGCCCTTCCTCCTCACCATTACCCCTGTTAATTGAGAGTTGACTGTGTTTGTAGAATGACTGGCATGCCATTATTTATTTTAGTTGTGTTGTGTTACAAAATAACCTATTGACAGAAATTTTCAATTAGTGTATTTGAATCCATTGGAATGTGAACCTTGTTTTTTTTTTTTTATTGGTCTCTCAGTGTGTGGTAGTAATGAAAAGACAACTGTAATAAAGAGAGAATCAGTGTGTTAGTTTCTTGAACTGTATATTTGTTGTTACTATTAATTCAGTAATGATGGTGGTGTGGTTGCAGTTCCTGTACCAGGTGCTGAGTTTTGGTATGATTGTATCATCAGCGCTAATGATATGGAAGGGCCTGATGGTCGTCACAGGAAGTGAGAGTCCCATTGTCGTCGTTCTCAGGCAAGTATTCCTCCACATTCAAGATAGAGGTGCTGGTGTGAATTTATGTTGTGCACAGTGAACTGAATTTCAGTAGAAAGTGAGTATGTCATTTTACTTTATTGTTAGAGTTCAATTAAGATGCACACCCCGGAAAGTGTGTGTGGTGTTAGGGTCCCATTGCTACTCCTGCCCTTTCTTTAAGTGCATAGTTTTAATCTTTTGTGCTTTAGTTTCTAACAATGCTATGGATTCCCTTCATTGTTCCTATGTTGCTCATTCTTTCCCCAAACTTCTATACTCCTGCTTTGGATATGTTCATATCTATAGTCCATTGCACCAGGTCGTAGCTCTTCTGCTTGGCAGCAGGTGAAAATTGTGCCATGGCCCCTCTATGTTGTCAGGGAGTGCTGGCAGGATTCTGTCAGGGCAAGAAGGATTTGTGATATGGGCTGTGGACCCCAAGGATTTGCAGTAAGAATTACCATATACCATGGCTGGTATGAAATGCCAGTGTACTAGTGCATGCCTAATGCCTGGCATGCCTGCTACTATAGTCAGGTGCTTTACATGGCTCTAACTCAACTATGCTGTTTTTAATCGCAAAAGGAGCTGATAGTGATTGCGGAGCTGACAGTGATTGCTTCCTAGGTATCATAGGTGTCATTGGTCTTGAGTGTAGCCCCACATGAACGCTGTGATTCTGAACTTCCCTTAATGAGTACTCTAGCAGTACAAGTGTCTCAACTTACTCACTCCTCTAACAGCACTGGTTCCAACCACTAATAGCTAGTGCTCACCCATGGTGTGTTCCTTTAGTCAATTCAGGTGGCTGCATGCAATGTTTCGAAATGCTATGAGCAAACGGCTCTTGATGGCTGAAACCTCTCTGCCAGGCAGCTTTGTGCAGCATCAGAGCAGGGTGATGGTGCTGGAACCAGCCAAGGAGCATATTCAACAACGGGAGAAAAAATTCCACTTATTTTCTCAAGTTACTGCAAGAGGTTTACAGAAATTTACGGTAATTATTAAGTTTAAGGGCTTTTCTGTATAAAAAAAACTCAAAAAGTGGTATATTTCCACTCTACTAATCACGTAGAACACGAATATACTAGGGGCGTAGCTTTTTGAACAAAATTGCTAAATGACTGTTCCAGACAGTTTGTTTACGTTTGTGAACGAAACGTCCTAGACCAACAAAAGTTGCATTAACTCATTCTGCACAGCTTACCTTGTTCATATTCAAGACGGCGTAATGTTAAAATACGTAGAACATATTTAAAGAAATTGCAAAATTGGATGTTTACGTCTATTAATGTCTACCGCCATTAATAATGGCTGCGCATAGCATATTTCATGCAATCTAGCAGGCGCATATCTCATCACGGGTCATACGTTAGTATGCCAGTGTGTTGCTACAGGTGCGAGTCGTGGTGAGTTAGGTGTTGCTCCGTTCGTCATTTAAAACGAAGAAAGCAAGCAAGACTACGTTTCTGCGTTATATTAGCCTATGAACGAGTGCTTCTGTGTATATATTCGGCTGTAAACGAGTGTTTCGGTGCGTTATATGCGCATATGTAGCGCTTTGTGGAAGATTGTAATTTCATCAAGTCAATTGTGGTTGAATTGGCCGTTGACAGAGGTATGTACCACCCGCCTACATTGGTCAGGAAATTGGTATTATTTTGGTGTATTTTACGGCTCCTTTAAATCCCTAAAATCCTAAATGCGTAGTTTAGTGTGAAACCCAAAAATCCTAACAGGTAGCTTAACGTGCAAATGTAGTTATATTACGTAATTGAAACAAGGTTTTTCCGGACGTTTTTACCCCACAATTTTACATTCTCTCTCAACTAACCTAGGATTATTGGTAGGTAACGGAAAACACGACTATAGTAGCGTCATTAATGTACGACTAATTGTATAATACGTGCCCACCTAACCTAACAGTATCTAACCCCACGATGGGTGAATCACTATTTTACATTTTTAAACTAACATAGGATTCTAGTGATTTCAACTAACCTAGGATTTCAGTTATTTAAAATAACGTAGTATTATAGGGTTCCGATCTAGTCTGTGATTGTAGGGTGTTGATCGGAGATTTGATTAATATTGTATAATCTTATATTACTTTACAACCTTACAATCCTAGGTTAGTTTAAAAACGTAAAATAGTGATTCACCCATCGTGGAGTTAGGTTCTGTTCGGTTAGGTTGGCACATATTAAGAAATTAGTTGTACATTAATGCCCCTAGTATATTTGTGTCCTACGTGATTAGTAGAGTGGAAATATACCACTTTTTGGGGGGGGGTTTCAGAAAGCCCTTAAACTTAATAATTACCGGTCCCAATATTGAAGCTCGGAGACACACTCATGTTTGCTGCTCGATCAGAACTCCTGACATTCTGACAAGTACGTTCCTCATCATTGCTTTAGGAATGAAGAGCACGTCTTTCCACAAACACAGTCACAAGAGTGAACTGCTGAAGGCACTGGAAGTACAGTCACCTGTGAACCATTGTCTGTTTCACGCCATATACTTTGGTGAAGGCTGATATAAAGATGGAGTGGACAAACAGCAAATGAGGCATTATATCACATCATGCCAGTTGCAGTCAAGTTGGAAGAGAAATGAAGAAACAAATCACCAATGTCCAACATTGTGTCTGCCATTGCAATACTTAATTTTACTCGTTTATGCTATACAGTAGTATATCAAAATAATACTGCCAACATTACAGAATCAAAATTGACCTTATTTTTTCTTGGAGTTTTGACATTCCCACACCACAGACAAATGTCTTAAATTTACAGTAAGGCACCTGCTCCGTTCATCACTTGTTTGCTTACAATTATCAACATACAGTAGGTTTTTAACCTATTGAAATAAAGAATAAGAAAACCTAAATCAGGTTTCAAGCCTAGCATTATATACATATGGTAGCCAAAAAGTTCCNAAATACTGCCAACATTACAGAATTAAAATTGACCTTATTTTTTCTTGGAGTTTTGACATTCCCACACCACAGACAAATGTCTTAAATTTACAGTAAGGCACCTGCTCTGTTCATCACTTGTTTGCTTACAATTATCAGCATACAGTAGGTTTTTAACATATTGAAATAAAGAATAAGAAAACCTAAATCAGGTTTCAAGCCTAGCATTATATACATATGGTAGCCAAAAAGTTCNTATTGAAATAAAGAATAAGAAAACCTAAATCAGGTTTCAAGCCTAGCATTATATACATATGGTAGCCAAAAAGTTCCCTCTACGGCACACTTCAGTCACAGTCATTAGAAGGTTGTAAGTCTAGTTTAATTTCCATTATCAAATCCAAGCATTTACAATCTGTCATTTAGAATTCTTTCAAAACTTTTATCATTAAATTTACTTTGTATGATGAAAATAATTGTATTTACAAAAATTTCTATCTTTAGGAAATGAAAAACACCCTTTCCTTCATTCATTTCCTTTATTGAAAATTTTTCTACTAAGTTATTAATTTCCTGAATTTTTCTTTACTGTCAGAAAAAAATCAAAAGATCATCAATATAAACTAATACAAACAAACCATTCTTGAAAAATTTTTATTGCTTTCAGGAACATCAATTCTAATTGTCCACTTTTGAAACGTAGACAGTGTGAAAGCCTAGCATGCTTTTTCTCTTCCCTGGGGGTGGATTAAATATGACAACCTGATATTTTCACCAACACAGTGCAAAGCAACGAAAATTGCTCTGTATTTGAGCCAGTAATCACAGCTGTAATTAAAGTTATCAGGCACAAGTCTTCCCTGCCTAGCAACTTTATTTCCGCATCACCTTTTTCAGGAGAAAATACAATATTTCGTAACAAGGTCATTTGGACAACATCGGCAGCCCTCTGAGGTATTCGGGTCTACTTCAACCAACCACTATTGATTTCTTGCCTGGCCATCTGTGCATGGCTTCCTCTATGGTGCGTGTTTGGTTTACACTGTGCCATTTGGATATGGACAGCTGTCTGTTTCACTAATAGATTAAGTGTGACGATTGGTGATTGATATGTGGGCAACTACATATTTTCAGCAGGCAAGAAATTGAGATTTTAATAATGCAACATAATTAAAGATACATTTATAGACCTAGTGTATTTGATATTACATATGTGTACTATTTGGAAAATAATATATTTCTTCTAGCAAAGAAGAGATGTGGCAGCATAGATTATAAGCATTAATACTGTTAGTGACGGTTTGAAGTGTAACTAAGCTAATACATATTGTATTAACTTATTTTTTATTTGGTTTAGAAAACTTAATGTAATAATTCATNGAAGTGTAACTAAGCTAATACATATTGTATTAACTTATTTTTTATTTGGTTTAGAAAACTTAATGTAATAATTCATAACTTTTTTTTCTTTTTTTTTTGTTCATAACAAATTTTTTACAGCTCTTATTTTTCTGCAGTGTAATGCAATTGGTACAATGTTCAAGTTGAATATTTAGGTTTACGTGAGGTGTTTTTAGTTTACGTTACGTTCATGGACTGCTAACAATATTAAGAGTTGCGTGCTGTGGCCCTTTTTTGTTGTAATCAATCCTCATCTCACCTANGTTCATGGACTGCTAACAATATTAAGAGTTGCGTGCTGTGGCCCTTTTTTGTTGTAATCAATCCTCATCTCACCTAGTCAACAGTAATCAATCCTCTCATCTCGTCAACAGTTAGTGAAACAAGACTCTCTTGTGTTCCATATCAAATTCCCCTCCAACAAATGCAGCAAAAATTGTAATGAAACCCCATCACTGAAAATTAGTTAAATCTTGTATACATATTTTTTATATGTAATGTTATATATTCTGCTGAAGCACAGCTGCCTCTCTAATAACAGCCATGTTGTGGAAGGCTACATGTGTCGACTGGATGCACAGTGAGAGCAATTCCATTTGCATCGTAGTATCTGCCCCGTGCAGATGTCTCTGCATTTTTTGTCGGTCATGTGACAGTTTGCTTCTTGGTTTGTTCATATTTAATTACACTGCAGTGCATTGCAAGTGTAAATTTTGTGTTACACCCACTAGGAATGTATATTTAATCGGCCCCGTGGCAACACTAATATGCGTTTATTCTTCCTGTGTGCATATCTTTGTCTCTTTTGCTTGGGCACTATCTCCCCTCTGTTAGCTGCTCAAGTGATCAATACATTCCTCCATCCTTCTCTGTTTCCATGAATGCAGCTTGGTCTGTGGACAGTAGCCAGCAATCTCAAGAGTTGGAGAGGGAAGTGAAGAGGTGGTAGAATATTGAAGAGGAAGGAGAAGATACATATTTCTATCTCTCCCTTTCCTCTGTAGGAGGTAAAAAAATGTTAACTTCATTAATTTTATTTCTTGGATTTCTTCACACATTTCCAGGACAGCATTAATTTTCAAATACTGCTAGAAAATATTTATTTTCTTTAAAATTCCTTGATAGTAAATAGTATGTATTGTAGTTTGCATAATTTCTAATGGGTCGTCGTTGCATGTCTTGCTTTAATTCTGATATGGATTTGTGGAAGGAAGCCATGCAAGACAAGTCTTTGATATTCTTTTGATCTCTCTACCCCACCTGTTTGAAGACCAAAGAAAAATATTTGCACTTGTTTCATCTCTAAGACCCAAGTACAG
Source organism: Clitarchus hookeri (assembly GCA_002778355.1). Classification (NCBI taxonomy): domain Eukaryota; kingdom Metazoa; phylum Arthropoda; class Insecta; order Phasmatodea; family Phasmatidae; genus Clitarchus; species Clitarchus hookeri. Next base: position 126,816 of record NQII01004150.1, read on the forward strand.
AAAATGGCACTAATTTTAAATGAGTGTATTAACCTTGTATTTAATATAGAACATGACAGTGCATTAAAAATGATTGCTGTAGTAAACGTCTCATTATAGCTCATACTCATCATAGTGCATTTTCACTGTAGNACAGTGCATTAAAAATGATTGCTGTAGTAAACGTCTCATTATAGCTCATACTCATCATAGTGCATTTTCACTGTAGTACTTCGGAATCACGTACCAGCATTGGTCCTATAACCCATGTTGCAAATACTTAGGTTGAGAGAGAGAGTGGAAGNGTACTTCGGAATCACGTACCAGCATTGGTCCTATAACCCATGTTGCAAATACTTAGGTTGAGAGAGAGAGTGGAAGAAACAAACCACAACATCTAACATTGTGTCCGCCATTGTATTATTTTATTTTACTCATGTATGCTAAATACAAAAGAATAATACTGCTAACATTACACAATCAAAATTGATATTCAGCAAAAATAACATGCACTTTGCATTAGGCATGGGACACTGTAAGCGATACCTAGCAGCCCAGCCTGTCAGTGCTTCTGCCACATTTCAGTTCTTTTCCTTTCACAGGTACACTTGCAATTAACTGCTATACTGCCTGAGAAAGGATGGCATTACCATAGACCTTCTATAGTCCATTCTAGGTTACTGCGAACTTTTCTGAGGCCCTGTTGAAGTTCTACTTCCAGGATATTCTACTGCCTCATGCAAACAAAGATTAACAGAGTCTAGAAAATGACACTAAAGGGACAGCGCATCACATTCATGCGCACTGATTGTAATACTTGTAACACATTACCAACACACACATTTTCTCACAGGTTTTATTGATATTTAATGTAAACAAAATATTACAATTTATATATATATATATATATTGTTGCTACTAGGCAGGTATACAGAGTGATGGCTAGTAGGGTACTTAGTTACTATACTTTGGGTGGAGACTAAGGGCACCTGTGGTTGTTGCGTTAGGGTAATCAAATACTTGTATTCTCAGTTTGTTAATACACCAGTAAAGGTAACATAGGTATTTACACACACTGGCGAGACTGAGCCNAATACTTGTATTCTCAGTTTGTTAATACACCAGTAAAGGTAACATAGGTATTTACACACACTGGCGAGACTGAGCTCCCCTACAAGTTGTAGGCCTGAAGGGCTGGTGGGCGGAATGCTATGCGTCGGGAAGGTTGTTTGAATCGAGACGTTNCCCCTACAAGTTGTAGGCCTGAAGGGCTGGTGGGCGGAATGCTATGCGTCGGGAAGGTTGTTTGAATCGAGACGTTTCTACTTATGTTACTGCGACTTTTGGTGAGTTGTCTTCGTTGGTAGTTGAGGCCTGGTGAGTGGGGTGGCCCTTTTTACAGGCCCTCGGACTGGTTCTCGTTGGCGTGCTGTACTCAGCTGGCTTCTTCTCGGAAGTCCGGAATTGGTTTCCCAGGACATATGCTTTCTCTTTGATCTGGGCTGGCGTTCCTCATCGGAGACCTCGCGTCCCCTCTCCTACGTCGACGTCTGCCACGACTCGTCTCGCGCTCCCGAATTCTCCGCCTCTGAAACTGCCACTACGTTTTCGGAAATGAACTCATAAGTTCTCGGCACTTCTACTTGGTTTGTCTCGGAAATTTACACATGAAGTTTTGGCTGTTCCCGTGTTCTCTCCCCGGTGACGTCACAATTGACTGACTTACTGACTGCTTGCCTCGTCGCCATCCGGCGCACGACTACGTCTTCTCGGGGAATGGCGCCTCTTGGTATGNAACTGCCACTACGTTTTCGGAAATGAACTCATAAGTTCTCGGCACTTCTACTTGGTTTGTCTCGGAAATTTACACGTGAAGTTTTGGCTGTTCCCGTGTTCTCTCCCCGGTGACGTCACAATTGATTGACTTACTGACTGCTTGCCTCGTCGCCATCCGGCGCACGACTACGTCTTCTCGGGGAATGGCGCCTCTTGGTATGGGGCGCTACTCGTTTCCGAGAATTTACTTATAAGTTCTCGGCACTGTTCCCGTCACGATTGCCTACTCCCGTGTTTCCTTCGCCTCCCGTCTTGGCTGAACACCTAATTTGTCTCCCGTCGGCGTGGATTCAACTGACTCTGAACAACTGTCCTCCTGCCTCGGCTGCCTCGTGAATTTAACTCGTGTCCTGCTATATTCAAGTTAGCTGTCAGCAGTTTCTAGAGAGAGAAATCTCCTGTGTACCTTGCACGATTTTGTGCATGATTTTGCGTCTCGTCAGCAGCTTGTATGCTCCGACTAGGGTGGAGGGAGGGTGAAGTTACTGTGGCGGGGATTCCTATGAAGCTGGGTCTGCACTAATTCTCGTTGGGGCATCCCCGGTGTCCTTTGTCGAGGGCTTATCTATCAGCTTTTTCTCGGGACTTACCCTCTTTCATTCGGCTTCGGTTCTTCCCCGCGGGTCCTTACGCGTCGGGACTGTCCAGAGGATGTTTCCCCGGAAGTTTCGTTGTCAGCTGCCTGCCCTGGCTAGCTGGCTGCCTGCCCTGGATAACTATAGCAGGCTGTGGAAACAGCACAATGCCTATCCTAGTACACGCCACGCGTCAATATATAATATGAATAAAAGTTCAGGTTATCAAAAAATTTAATACTTTTGTGTTAGCAGAGGTAAAAAATGCTTGTGATACATGACATCTTTGGGAAACAACCAAACACAATTTACATGAGGTAATTTTTGAAATGTTTGATTTTAAAAATGTGAAGAAACTGCGAATAGACTAAGCAAAGGAATTTCCTTGGTCATACCATAGCATCTACCAGAGACTTGAGTTTACTGTCTAAATTTTTTGAAATTTTTCTCTAAGTTGAATGAATTTAAGCAAATGTGTACATAATGTGTTTGCTATGATAGTAGTTAATGAAATTCATCAAACTTATCCTTTAAGAGGACTGAATTGTGCTCCGAGAAATATTGTTTATACTAACTTCACTTCAGCAGTGTCATCCACCAAGAAATGCTTTTTAGTATAACAAACAATCCTTGGTTGTATAAGCACACCTGTATCTACAATCCAAAGGTTGTGTATATTTTATCGCTCTTTCTAACTCTAAATATNTTCTCGGGACTTACCCTCTTTCATTCGGCTTCGGTTCTTCCCCGCGTGTCCTTACGCGTCGGGACTGTCCCGAGGATGTTTCCCCGGAAGTTTCGTTGTCAGCTGCCTGCCCTGGCTAGCTGGCTGCCTGCCCTGGATAACTATAGCAGGGTGTGGAAACAGCACAATGCCTATCCTAGTACACGCCACGCGTCGAATATATAATATGAATAAAAGTTCAGGTTATCAAAAAATTTAATACTTTTGTGTTAGCAGAGGTAAAAAATGCTTGTGATACATGACATCTTTGGGAAACAACCAAACACATTTTACATGAGGTAATTTTTTANTTTGGGAAACAACCAAACACATTTTACATGAGGTAATTTTTGAAATGTTTGATTTTAAAAATGTGAAGAAACTGCGAATAGACTAAGCAAAGGAATTTCCTTGGTCATACCATAGCATCTACCAGAGACTTGAATTTACTGTCTAAATTTTTTGAAATTTTTCTCTAAGTTGAATGAATTTAAGCAAATGTGTACATAATGTGTTTGCTATGATAGTAGTTAATGAAATTCATCAAACTTATCCTTTAAGAGGACTGAATTGTGCTCCAAGAAATATTGTTAATACTAACTTCACTTCAGCAGTGTCATCCACCAAGAAATGCTTTTTAGTATAACAAACAATACTTGGTTGTATAAGCACACCTGTATCTACAATCCAAAGGTTGTGTATATTTTATCGCTCTTTCTAACTCTAAATATNCTTGGTTGTATAAGCACACCTGTATCTACAATCCAAAGGTTGTGTATATTTTATCGCTCTTTCTAACTCTAAATATTTAAAATTGTTGTTCTATGGTGAAAGTATGCATTTTGCATACAATATTACACTTAAAACTGAGTTTTTATGGTGTGTTACCATATCAGCAGTAGTGTATGATAAGATTTGAAGCTGTCCACAATAACATAGAAAATGATGGTGTGTTGGGTGTTGACACTGGCTGACACCCCTCTGCTGGCCAATGGTTGAGTTCAAAAGAGAGGTAGGATGTCCCAGCGAGACAAGAGTCAGAGGTGATTACCAGTATGTTGGGGTGACCTCCCCATCACCCCTTCCCACATCCAGAAATGCATAATGGAGCAGACTGGTGCTAAGCTTCTGTGTGTATTGTTTTCATAGCTGCAAGGAACTGTAGCAAGTATACATCCCGGGTGAGCATGCAACTACATGAGTGTTGCTTCTGCCCATAACCTGTGGTCTGTCTTGAAAATGGTGACTTGGCAGAGTAGTTGTACTCAGTCTTGCTTCAGCTCATTGGATGGTGACAGCCCTTCAACTCTTTATTTGACCAATAGGATTTCAAGAAAATCCTGTTGCGACATCCACCCTACTATTCTGTTTACAGATTTCTCAATATGCTTTGTCTAGACACTGAATAGAAATTAACAAAATTAAGATATATAACTTTGGTCTCTTGTGTTGCACATATTCACAAAAAAATACAATTATCCTTTTCAGAGTTTCATCCTGTTTTCCCAAAAACAGATTTAAATTACATATGCATATTTANAACTCTTTATTTGACCAATAGGATTTCAAGAAAATCCTGTTGCGACATCCACCCTACTATTCTGTTTACAGATTTCTCAACATGCTTTGTCTAGACACTGAATAGAAATTAACAAAATTAAGATATATAACTTTGGTCTCTTGTGTTGCACATATTCACAAAAAAAATACAATTATCCTTTTCAGAGTTTCATCCTGTTTTCCCAAAAACAGATTTAAATTACATATGCATATTTATTTGGGTTTAACTACAGTTGTTAGTCATGATTGCCATGATTGACTGCATGAATTTTCACCCATCTATATTAGTTGTCACTTCTGGCTGGTCCAATCCAATTTATTTATGGTAAAAGATTTTTTGGTTACTTGAGAGGTTTTGGTTGGCACTTAAGGAGTTCTTGAGCTCCATTGAGGGTGATGAGAGATGAAGATGGAGCAGTGGTGTGGCAGAATGCAAGGGTAGGAGACATGGGATTAAAGAAAACCTGCTTGCCAACAGCAACGTCCACTACATTTCCCAAGTGCAAAAACTCAGGTGACCCTGATGGGAATTGAACCTGATTTACCTTAGTGGGAAGAAAGTAGTCTTTACTACACCATTATGGCCACATCATAAGTTTTCAGAATTAATTTTAAAATTTGATTATTACTTTACAACAAGTAGTTTCTCAGTANATTATGGCCACATCATAAGTTTTCAGAATTAATTTTAAAATTTGATTATTACTTTACAACAAGTAGTTTCTCAGTTTGAATACATACATGTAGGCATAAATAAGTGTTCACAAAGCACTTTCTTATCTTGTACAGTCAGTTACTTATGCTGGCTAGGTGCTTCTTGCCTCACTATCCTAAACATACTTATCCCACTAACTTGGAAGACGCGTTGATAAATTTTTATCTAGAAAAACACTTTATAGTTATAATGAATCTTCTCATTCCTATATAGTGTGCCTGCACCTTGTAGTCACAGATGTGCTAACTAACTTAGAAGGTGAAAAACACTAATATGCTAAATTATGTTGGACCTTCTATGTTGTTTGTTTTATGTCTTGATTCCATTAGAAATTTTTCCCAAGGTTCATTTCTAAATCTTGCATATAATTATAATAATTATTTGCACGTTTGCCAATGCATGCTGATTATTTTTGTAACAGTTTGTACACAGCCGCCATGCCGTTAGTAATATCATTTGCTGGCAGCCCTAGTGCAGGCATCTAGGAAGGCGAACCGCCAGCACTTGTGGCGCTTACAGTACCATGGTTATCAAGCATGGGTTACAGCTGTAACCACAGCTGCAGTATACCATGAGACCCTTCTCTGGACATTGTGCTGCATACCGCACCTTGTTCTGTGTACCAGTGCTTCATGCCACAATGCAAGATGCTATAGGCTATTGTTCATGGTAAAGTGAGCACTTTTGAGGCCCTAGTTACTTATTTTCTATCGGTGATTGTTTTTATCCTTCCACCACTTTTTAAAATAAATATTGCCATGTAAGTAATAAATATAGTGTACTGCACTTGTGTTTTAACAACTGTGTTCCAGAGTGATCAGCAGGCAGTGAGAAAAGGGTTTAAGATGATAGTCCCCTCTTCAGTTTTAACAAAAAAAAATTATGTAATGATTTTGCAGTGTTTTTCATTTATTGTAACTTGACTTCAATTTTATTATTATTATTATTATTATTGGCACTGTCCCCATTCTCTGGTCCTTTCTTAGTGCCCTTAAATCTATGGTATTTAAAATTAACTCAAATAAGTTTACCTTTGGAAAGAATGTAATGGATGCATGAGAGGTGACAGGTTTGTGTATGTCGCAGACTGTTGTAGCCATCAGTTACAGTGCTAGAGGCAAGAAGTCTGAACTCATCATCTAGAATTTTGACAGCTCATGCTGGTTGGACAGCAAAGGTTTGGTTACCATTGAGATGCCTTGCTTTTTATTTGAGCAGTGGCAGCATGGAACCTGCTTTCCATAGAGGAGACCTGCTGTTCCTCACCAACTACAAGGAAGAGCCTGTGCGGGTTGGAGAGATAGTTGTATTCAAAGTTGAAGGTCGAGACATCCCTATTGTACATAGAGTCCTGAAGCTGCATGAAAAGTGAGTACTAAAATAATTCACACATTTGTTGAAAGTACCATGTAATCCTCCAGTATACATATTATAGAGTTATTTACGAAAGGCTGTTTGCAATAAAGTGAGCACTTTTGAAATCAACCTTAGAAAAAATGCCTCTGCCTGCATATATTTTAATGGGTGCACTGAGACACATGCGCTCAGTAAAGTTGGTAATTATGGAGGGAAAGTAGTTCCATAGCTTAAAGTCAAATAAAAAAGTGTTGGGTAACCGTTTGTAACTTAAATTATTTCCTTTGCTTTGTGCTTTTTTTTTTATGCATCTAAATGTACAAATGGGCAGATTTGTAAAGTATTAACATTCCTAATCTACATAGCTTTTAACATTTATCATTTTTACCAGAATAGATGACAAATCATATATTTTGTCAACTTTCTATAGGCTGGGGGAGGTTGAGAGGAAAGGGAAATGTTTGGAAATTTAAGAAATTATAGATACAGTCGAGCCTCAATGTAACGAACACATTGTAACTAAAACAGAGATCTAAAGTAAAGGTTTTCAGGAACCGTCAAAAAAATTCCAAAAATGTATTAACAGAATAAAATATCCTAGCTAAAATGAAATAAATTGCAATGAAAACATAATAAAAATACATTCACTGGCCCATGGTAATAAAATGTAAGTATTTCTCAGTAGGTAACCTGAAACCATATGCTGAAACACAAAAAAAAATTGGTTAAAATCCATTTAAAATTATGACTGCTGTGATTTTGGTTGATCGCGCGTACCTAGCGAGTTAAACTTTGCGCGACATATGATGTCACAAAGGGTTCCTTTGCTCTTCACCCCTGCCTCCCTCCCCGGCCATCCCTCACCCTGCGTCTAGTTGCCATCTATCCACGTTTGCATAGCAACAGCGGTAGCCTATTACAGTGCGGGTTACAGATCTCCCCCTTTCCCTTCCATGAGCACCTTTTATCTTGTGACCACGCCATGTCTTAACGTGCAGTGTTTGATACGCTTTTCAATAGTGTTGTTATAGCTTTGATTTTTTACTTTTCTTGGATTTTGATTACGGATTGTGATTGGAATACAATTTTATCTACGGTTTTGGATACAACCCATTGTGTCAATAACAGTGTGTAATGACGCAATATTCGTAATTTTTCGGGACACGGGGGTAAAATTCTTTTGTGTGTTTGAAGCTTTGGAAAGCGTCGTAATATTTTTATCGTATTTCAGTTTGAAGCCGTGGTAGCTCGTTTCCCGTGTTTGTTTTTCAGACAGACGTGTGCATTTGTAGGTTAAAGGGCGGACATCTGCTGTTTGCGTTTTATCAGTAGTCCGGTAACCGTTTCATTTCGAACGTCAGTTGTTTTCAGTGTTTTGGGAAGTGTTATCATTACTTAGATTAGTTCGTTTCTGGTAACAGCGACGTCGACAAGTTTTAGTTCCTTCTGCGCAGTTTTACTGCGTCATCCAAATTTTATATGAAACGAGAGGCTAGTTATAGGGATTTTGAATGCGTCTACAGTTTTAGTTCCTCCAGCGCAGTTTCAGGCAAAGTCAACAAGTTTTTGTTGTACGAGAGGTTAGTTTCTGTTGACGGCGCAGCAGTCGATAACGTGTTGAGCGCGGGACACGTGCAGTTTAGATGACGCTGCTGGCAGATGCTGGATGCCAGGTGCTTATCTAGGAGAAGGGGGCGATAGGCCTGCATATATATACTAGTGGGGTCTATCGCCTAAAAAAAAAAGGTAACCAACCATCGAAGAGGACGCATCGAGCGTAAGAAGACGCATCAGGCGTGAAGTACTTCACCCACACCGGCAAGCACCCGCGACCGTTAATTCTTTTCACATCATTTCAACTTAACCTAAAGTCTTAAACTTATTTCCGCCGGTGTGGGAGGTCGTTAGGGTGCCAGGAGGGAACGAACATCCCTCCTGCCTTCGTAAATTAGTCTTGCGATGCAAGTTTTTAGACATTAATAAACGGTAAACCACTGTGACGCTGTTCTGTACTTGGATATTTATCTCGGTACGGTTCGTACTCTGAATACCGGTAATTCATCTGTGAACTGTGTCATTCAAAAAATGATAAATAAAGTATAGAACAAACTAACTTCGAACTTGAACTTTATTTCAAAATTAACTAGTGTTCAATTAATTGAGTCTCCTGTATTCTACCCTGAGCAAGTCGTGGCAAATAAACAGTAGGCAGTGTAAGCGGCTGAACGTTACAAGATGGCGCCTAACCTTTGAGGCTGCATTATGCTAAGATTCTAAATACGCTTGTAACGAAAGAGACGCATCTATTACAATATGGCACCCAACGGCGAGGCTGCAGTTATATTAAATATGCCTTAACGAGCCGCGGCCCCCGCATCTATTACAAGTGCCAGCACCGCCCGTTTCTGTTGTAACCCACCTCGCTCCTCTGTCGCACGTATCGCAGTTGCTCTTTAAAAGTAGGTCACATCCTTCGCACCAGCTGTCTGCATGCCTGTCGGCTGACTTTACGAGTACCGCTATGGGCCGTCAGTATGTTGGATAAATGAAGGCATGATTGTGGTGCAGCGTACAAACAGTTGTTTGTGTATTTATTTATTTTATTTCTTTATTTCATTTTGGTGAGAAAGTTGGCCTTTACACTGGCTAAAAATGTACGCTGGCAAAACATACTATGTATATCCATAGTACATACCACAATGTTTACATTTTTGCGGCCATAAGAAGATATCCACACCTTGTGAGATGTATATTTCTATCCGAAAGACTTCTGCTTATTGAAATTAATTTGTGTTTAATTAATAAATAGTCTAATTTTTGTACAAAAAGGCTTTTGGAAAAGGATTTAGCACTCGTGATAAGGTAAGCGGTGCACAATGTTTGAACTTTTTTTTCTCGTTAACGTGAGGTTGTTGATGGGCTTGTTATAATATATTTTTATTCAGAGTACTTCCTACTATTTAAATAAATGAAAATTTAATTAATAAATCATTTAAATTTTGTACAAAAAGTCTTTCAGAAATGGTTTTTGTACTTGTTAAAAGTTAGGTGGTGCACAATGTTTAAACTTTATTTTCTTTAAATACAGATTGTTTATGATCTTGTGGGGTACCATTTCATGTTCAGAACATCAACCTAGTTAATTACTTTAGTATTTAATTTAAATAAAAGTGTTATTTTGTACCATCAAAGATGAAACACTGTCTTAACTTGAAAAGAACACGTTTTATAACAACGTATTGGTGTTGGAGTGTTAAAATAGGTAAATTTGAATTTAATGAAACGGCGAGAAGATTTTCAGTAACAGTGACATTATGTTAAATCGGGGTTCTACTGTATTCGCTTGTATGCAGGGATATGTTGGAGAGCAAAATATGGGTATCAAGTACACAAAAATGTTTCAATTGTAGAAGATAACACATACACCTGTAACATTGACTAACAGGACACACTACTGTCGAACCTTATTAATACAAACCTGAAGGGACCATGATTTTGGCCCTTTGTAATAATGAGGTTTTGTAATAACAAGGTTTGTACTAGCAAAATTTAAAATAATAATTCATTCAAATTAAAAATATTTTAACATCATATCTCAAGAATTAACTGATAAAAGTACCAAAGTAACAGAAGATTTTTTACTTGTATAACACTTCACGGAGAACAGTACACATATTGTCTTCACTACTATTAGAAAAATGTATAATATGTGAATACAAATCTTTAAGAATACTTAGATATTTTGTACATAGTATTTACAGTGTTTCCAGCATGGACTTTGTGGCAAATAGCATACTGTTTTATGTTTAAACCTGTGGCTTAAAAAACGAGTCAATTTTGTTTGCACTGTTCTTTCTTTATAGGCATTACCAACAACCGTACAGAGTTTATCAAATTCCATAAGTGTTTCCCTATCAACATCAATGTTTGAAAGTACATTTTCCAGGGTGGCTAAAGCCGGGGTAGCATCCTTCTTCATTGGCAGTAATGCACAATCATTATCTTCTCTAGTGTCATCTTCAGTTTCTTCAACAGTCCTAGCACTTGACTGAAAGTCAACACACATCAGTTCTTCCACAACAGGTGCTGCAGATATTGCGACTTGCACAAAGTGGTGAAAATGCTCCTGAAATTTCAGACGTTCCTGAAGATAATCCCATCCTTCCATATTGCCATCAGTGTCGTCCTCACCGGCCTGTTCTTCTTCTTGGCACCAATACCAGCTTTTCTGATGCAGTTGGCTTTTGTAGACGATGTGACTTCATCCCAAGTCATACATACATTCTGCATGGTATTCAAAACTTCCCATCGCAAGTTGGTCTCTTTCTTCAGTTCCAGGTGACGAATTAAGTAACGTGTGAGACGAGTTCTGTAGTTCTTCACACACTGGATGATACCTTGATCAAGAAGTTGTAGAAAACTTGTGGTGTTGGCTGGCAGATAGAGCAATGTCACTTGTAACAACTCAAGGCCAAAAGCACATCTGTCCAAAATAAATAAAATCTTTCTGTTTTTGCATGCCATGTGTCGTTCCAATTTTGTTAACCATTTCTGAAATATTTTCACTATCACCCAAGCACAGGAATTTGTTTCATAATCACATGGTAGGTTAACAATATTCTTGAAACATCTGGGTTACTGAAACTTGCCGNTGTCCCAAATCTTCACAAACACGAAAGAATTTTACACTTGAGTCCCGAAAAATTCAGAATATTGCGTCATTACATCCTCCAGTATACATATTATAGAGTTATTTACGAAAGGCTGTTTGCGATAAAGTGAGCACTTTTGAAATCAACCTTAGAAAAAATGCCTCTGCCTGCATATATTTTAATGGGTGCACTGAGACACATGCGCTCAGTAAAGTTGGTAATTATGGAGGGAAAGTAGTTCCATAGCTTAAAGTCAAATAAAAAGTGTTGGGTAACTGTTTGTAACTTAAATTATTTCCTTTGCTTTCTGCTTTTTTTTTTTTTTATGCATCAAAATGTACAAATAAGCAGATTTGTAAAGTATTAACCTTCCTAATCTACATAGCGTTTAACATTTATCATTTTTACCAGAATGGATGACAAAACATATATTTTTTTAACTTTCTAAAGGCTGGGGGGAGGTTGAGAGGAAAGGGAAATGTTTGGTTTTTCACACGATATGGCCAGCTTTTTCAATTTAGTCTCCTACAGTTAAAATTTTATTGTCTTTTGAGCAAAATGAAATAACAGTTTCAGTGTTTGTAATATTTTACATGTTACGGCTAAATCAGAGTGCCACATTTTCTGCATGCTGTTGTTTTCTCTAAATTCTGCCATTGGAATATTGAGATGTCTCGTGTTCACATGATCTCACACTGTGGATATAACAGGAAATGATTAATTTATTCTGATTATGTTGATGTGGGCTCCAAATTTAAGAAAAAATAGATACAGTCGAGCCTCAATGTAACGAACACATTGTAACTAAAACAGAGATCTAAAGTAAAGGTTTTCAGGAACCGTCAAAAAAATTCCAAAAATGTATTAACAGAATAAAATATCCTAGCTAAAATGGAATAAATTGCAATGAAAACATAATAAAAATACATTCACTGGCCCATGGTAATAAAATGTAAGTATTTCTCAGTAGGTACCCTGAAACCATATGCTGAAACACAAAAAAAAATTGGTTAAAATCCATTTAAAATTATGACTGCGGTGATTTTGGTTGATCGTGCGTACCTAGCGAGTTAAACTTTGCGCAACATATGATGTCACAAAGGGTTCCTTTGCTCTTCACCCCTGCCTCCCTCCCCGGCCATCCCTCACCCTGCGTCTAGCTGCCATCCATCCACGTTTGCATAGCAACAGTGGTAGCCAATTACAGTGCGGATTACAGATCTCCCCCGTTCCCTCCCATGAGCACCTTTTATCTTGTGACCACACCATGTCTTAATGTGCAGTGTTTGATACGCTTTTCAATAGTGTTTTTATAGCTTTGATTTTTTACTTTTCTTGGATTTTGATTACGGATTGTGATTGGAATACAATTTTATCTACGGTTTTGGATACAACCCATTGTGTCAATAACAGTGTGTAATGACGCAATATTCGTAATTTTTCGGGACACGGGGGTAAAATTCTTTTGTGTGTTTGNCCAGCAGCGCCCGTTTCTGCTGTAACCCACCTCGCTCCTCTGTCGTACGTATCGCAGTTGCTCTTTAAAAGTAGGTCACATCCTTCGCACCAGCTGTCTGCATGCCTGTTGGCTGACTTTACGAGACCCGCTATGGGCCGTCAGTATGTTGGATAAATGAAGGCATGATTGTGGTGTAGCGTACAAACAGTTGTTTGTTTATTTATTTTATTTTAGTGAGAAAGTTGGCCTTTACACTGGCTAAAAATGTACGCTGGCAAAACATACTATGTATATCCATAGTACATACCACAATGTTTACATTTTTGCGGCCATAAGAAGATATCCACACCTTGTGAGATGTATATTTCTATCCGAAAGACTTCTGCTTATTGAAATTAATTTGTGTTTAATTAATAAAGAGTCTAATTTTTGTACAAAAAGGCTTTTGGAAAAGGATTTAGCACTCGTGATAAGGTAAGCGGTGCACAATGTTTGAACTTTTTTTCTCGTTAACGTGAGGTCGTTGATGGACTTGTTATAATATATTTTTATTCAGAATACTTCTTACTATTTAAATAAATGAACATTTAATTAATAAATCATCCAAATTTTGTACAAAAAGTTTTTCAGAAATGGTTTTTGTACTTGTTAAAAGTTAGGTGGTGCACAGTGTTTAAACTTTATTTTCTTTAAATACAGATTGTTTATGATCTTGTGGGGTACCATTTCATGTGCAGAACATCAGCCTAGTGAATTACTTTAGTATTTAATTTAAATAAAAGTGTTATTTTCTACCATCAAAGATGAAACACTGTCTTAACTTGAAAAGAACACGTTTTATAACAACGTATTGGTGTTGGAGTGTTAAAATAGGTAAATTTTAATTTAACGAAACAGCGAGAAGATTTTCAATAACAGTGACATTATGTTAAATCGGGGTTCTACTGTATTCGCTTGTATGCAGGGATATGTTGGAGAGCAAAATATGAATGTCAAGAATACAAAAAATTTTTCCATTGTATAAGATAACACATACACCTGTAACATTGACTAACAGGACACACTACTGTCGAACCTTATTAATACAAACCTGAAAGGACCATGATTTTGGCCCTTTGTAATAATGAGGTTTTGTAATAACAAGGTTTGTACTAGCAAAATTTAAAATAATAAATCATTCAAACTAAAAATATTTTAACATCACATCTCAAGAATTAGCTGATAAAAGTACCAAAGTAACAGAAGATTTTTTACTTGTATAACACTTCACGGAGAACAGTACACATATTGTCTTCACTACTATTAGAAAAATGTATAATATGTGAATACAAATCTTTAAGAATACTTAGAGATTTTGTACATATTATTTACATTGTTTCCAGCATGGACTTTGTGGCAAATAGCATACTGTTTTATGTTTAAACCTGTGGCTTAAAAAACGAGTCAATTTTGTTTGCACTGTTCTTTCTTTATAGGCATTACCAACAACCGTACAGAGTTTATCAAATTCCATAAGTGTTTCCCTATCAACATCAATGTTTGAAAGTACATTTTCCAGGGTGGCTAAAGCCGGGGTAGCATCCTTCTTCATTGGCAGTAATGCACAATCATTATCTTCTCTAGTGTCATCTTCAGTTTCTTCAACAGTCCTAGCACTTGACTGAACGTCAACACACATCAGTTCTTCCACAACAGGTGCTGCAGATATTGCGACTTGCACAAAGTGGTGAAAATGCTCCTGAAATTTCAGACGTTCCTGAAGATAATCCCATCCTTCCATATTGCCATCAGTGTCGTCCTCACCGGCCTGTTCTTCTTCTTGGCACCAATACCAGCTTTTCTGATGCNACTGATGCAGTTGACTTTTGTAGACGATGTGACTTCATCCCAAGTCATACATACATTCTGCATGGTATTCAAAACGTCCCATCGCAAGTTGGTCTCTTTCTTCAGTTCCAGGTGACGAATTAAGTAACGTGTGAGACGAGTTCTGTAGTTCTTCACACACTGGATGATACCTTGATCAAGAAGTTGTAGAAAACTTGTGGTGTTGGCTGGCAGATAGAGCAATGTCACTTGTAACAACTCAAGGCCAAAAGCACATCTGTCCAAAATAAATAAAATCTTTCTGTTTTTGCATGCCATGTGTCGTTCCAATTTTGTTAACCATTTCTGAAATATTTTCACTATCACCCAAGCACAGGAATTTGTTTCATAATCACATGGTAGGTTAACAATATTCTTGAAACATCTGGGTTACTGAAACTTGCCAACAACAAGGGGACATAATTTCTCACTACCACTTTGGTTACAGCACAGTAATGCAGTAACACGTTCCTTGCTGCGTTTACCTCCATTGCATTTCTCACCTTTCACAGCCAATGTTTTATTTGGCAGCAAGTTGTAAAAAACTCCAGTTTTGTCCATGTTGAAAATATTATCTGGAGTGAACTGATTAAGTATTGGCTGCACAGACTTTTGCCAATCCTGAGTCTTATCCACGTCGACAGCTGCCGACTTGCCACACACAACTTTTGCAATAAGGTTGTTATGTTCTTGAAACCGCTGCAGCCAACCATTGCTAAATTTGAAATCAGGAATCCCTAACCTCAAAGCCAGGTAATCTGCCTTCTGCTGGATTAAAGGATTAGAAATAGGCATATTCGCTGCACACATTTTGTGATACCACTGAAGCAGATTGGTTTCCATTTCCTCATGTTTAGGTCCACGCAGTCATTTTCTTACTGAGAGTGCAGAGGCATTGTCACGGGCAAGTTCAACTTTGCTACAAATTTTTTAAATTGTAGATAATGACAATTGTGGAATACCAAATTCTCGTGCAATTTCTGTTTTATTTTTACTGGCTTTGTCCACTTCACTGATTGTTTTCAGCTTCGTTAGTAACATAAGTTCATTATGTTTACTTTATGCAGCCATCACTAAACCCTTAAAAACCAACTAGCACAATCAAACAGAAACTTTAAAACAACTTTGCACATGTTACCAACAAAAACTATTCTTCGTCAATTGTTGTGTTTTTTTTTTTTTTTTTTTTTTTGCAGACTTGTGAAAATATAGAAAGTGCGCCACTCGGAGATTAAAATAAGTACAAACATCTTTTTGCGTGTATAAAAAAGTAAAAAACCTGTAGTGTACAGCACATCAGGAAATAAATGAGTCAGTCTTGGAATTTTTCCATTGCACATGGTGTTCACAAGATGGCAGCAACTTGCAGGTTACGAACTTCAATGTTATTAATTTGGCACATAAAGATTTTCGCCACCAGGATAGTGTTAGTTCCGCCTGTGTGCAGAATTTTATTAATTTGAAATAAAAACAAATTTTATAAATGCAATTTTAAACTAATAAACGGAATTCTTCCATTTACCGCAATGTTACAATTTACATCTTGGCGACATCAGCGCACCTCGTAGCAGTAGAAGTAACTTCACCGTTAGTATCAATTTCCATATTTCCTGTTGTGCTACAAAGTATGTATATCTTTGGTCAGTTGTTTATTTATGTTTTACGTTGCAGTGTTACAAATATTGCGTATTAGCTGTGTTTGTTTTCATTAAGCCGTGGAATTTGTATAAATGATTTGCCAACATGGGGAATTACTGTCCTGCAGTATTTAAATCACTTCGTATTACATATTAACTGTATTTCGTATTAAGGAAATAGTTTAACATTATAAATCCTATATTAATTCACGGGACCGCAAAAACACTTAGCACAAATGTGAATTTTGTATTAAACGGGGATGTATTAATGAAGTTTGAATGTATGCTGTTTTTCATATAACTTGAGTAAATTTTGACAAACATTGTGACAAGCCTACACAGTATGTAAACAGTAAACCCTCTCCATTGCAAAGTATTGTGTCAGGTTTTGTTTAGAAGTACTTGGTTATTTTTACACCTTTGACTGTAGAAATTCATTAGCTTTCTTTGTAACCTCATACTGTATTAACTCTTATGGCAAGACTTGGAGGTTTCTAGTTAGTTGTATTTCTACTTTATTACACAATTAAACACCACCCAACATCTAAGTGGAAGGCATCTGGCAAAGTGGCGAACATTGCTTTCATATGTATTTTGTGTGTGTGTGTGCATGCATGTGAGTGTGTCTCTCTCTCTCTCTTTCTCTCTCCCCCTCCCTTTTGTCCTTCTCTCCTCTCTTCCCCAAGCACCACCTTTAGATGTGGTTGTTCCCTTTGACCTGAGTGCTGCCCTACCATGCATGCTGGTGAGATAGTGCCTACAGTATGTGGCAGGTCTGCTTTGCAGTTCCAATGCATGAAGTGTGGTGGTTTTGGCATTTGTTAGTATGTGAGCAGCGTATGCTGGTTTCTGTGGTTTTACTATGTGCTACTGATCAATGTATTGAGTATCACGTTTCAGTCCATTACTGTATGCCCTTTTAGTATGTACCTGTATATGCCCTTGGTTGGCACCACAAGGTTCAACATATGTATTATTTTCAAGTATAAGTGCATTGTACTGAACTACTCTTTATACAAGCATTACACAAATCTTTGTTTATTTGTGCTTTTCTGCTGACTGTGTTATTTTGTCCAAAAGCTCAACTGCAGACACCAATGTGTTATTGCATGTTGCATACAGAAACAGTAAAGTACGTAAATGTGTGTGTGGCTTTGTAGGAACAATGGCACGGTGAAGTTCCTCACGAAAGGAGACAACAACAGTGTGGATGATAGAGGGCTGTACGCTCCTGGTCAACTGTGGCTCACCAAGAAGGACGTGGTGGGAAGAGCTAGGGGCTTCCTTCCCTACGTTGGCATGGTCACCATCTACATGAATGAGTATCCTAAATTCAAAGTGAGTGCATGTACTTTTTTAAGGTCAGTATACACAGTCAAATCACATTATTATGACCACGTGCTGTAAGTGCCATCTGCAGTGCATAGCCCATGACGTACGGCCTGTGACTTGGGCTGGTGAAATGACGGACAGGCTAGCTGTACACTGTTCGCTTCCTGCTGTCAATGGGAAAGGGAAGTGTTTTAACAGAGTTGCAAAAAGGGTTGATCATTGGCTTTTGGGGCAAGGGGGGCAGCATTTAGGAAACAGCGACGTTTGTGAACTGTTCACATGCCTCTGTGTAAAGGTTTATCGTGAGTGGATGAATGGCACCATTGCGAATAATCGTCATGGAAACTGTGGAGCTCCGCCCGCCATTGATGTCTGAGGTGAACGTCAACTATGATGGTGGAACAGCTGACTGTTCAAATGAACCAGGGGGCATCCAAACATGTCTACCGCACCAGTTCAGCGAACCCTTTTGCGAATAGGGCTCCGGAGTAGATGGAGGGTGACTGCACCCATGTTCACAGGTGCATCGACGAAAACTACTTGAATTTTCTCGACAGTGTTGCGATTGGACCACTGCTGATTGGCAATGGGTAGCCTTCTCCAACGAGTTACAGTTTCAGCTGCTTAGAACAGATGGACATCAGCATGTCCGGTGAGAAACGACACCCTGCATCCATTGCTGGATGAACACAAAGCGGTGGGGCAGTGTTATGGTCTGGGGAATGTTCTCGTGGTATTCTCTAGGTCCCTTCGTCTGTGTGGAAAGCACTCTTTATCGATTTGGTTATGAATCCATTCTCAGCGATCACATCCATCCGTATATGATGATTGTCTTTCCTCTGGAGGATGGGATCTTCCAGGACGGTAATGCGCCTTGTCACACAGCTAGTAGTGTCCGCATGTGGCTGGTAGAGCACGATCAAGACTTAAAAGTTCTTCCCTGGCCCCCAAACAGCCCCAATCTCAATCCAATTGAACATCTGTGGGACCACCTGGATTGTCGTGTTCGCTGTCTGTCTCCTCCGCCATGCACCCTTCAGTAGTTGTGGGATGCACATCAGACAGCATGGCTCCATATACCTGTGGAGACTTATCAGCACCTGACTGAGTTACTGCCAGCTCATCTAGTTGCTGTCCATGCTGGGAAGGGTAGTTACGCTGGCAACTACCAGGTGGTCATAATAATGTGGTTTGACTGTGTATAATATCATACCTGTCCACCTTTCCTTTTTTTCCCCCAGAAGTTTTATAGAAAATGTCTCTCTCTTAATGATTTACCAAAAATGTCTCCATTCTTTAAATTTGTATCAATTAATTCTGCAAAAATTAAATTTGTATTTATTTTATGTAAATAAACATTCTTAAAGCAGTGTAACTTTTGCAGGTTTTGATAGATTATGCAATATGGTTGTGACATTTGATTTGGATGCATTCATACCTGCCAGCCCTTATAATTTAGGAGTCAGACTAATGATTTTATAGACAGTCTCACATCCTCATTCTCAAATGAAATCCTCACGATTTATAGGATGTTCGAAAAATTTTTCTTATGTTGTATCAAGAAATAGTCGCGACATTTGTACTCATATTATACCTGTAAATTAGGATTTCATAGATGTTTAACTGATATGGTAGTCTTTATGTAGCAAAAAACATTACATGCATGTAATGTTTTTTGCGATTACTTTGTCATTGTGGGTCTCCTATTGTTAAATACAGTAAAATTCTGTTATGACTTACTTTACATGAACTTATCTTTCACTTTAACTTGAGATTTTCAGTTCTCGCTCAAATTATCTATGTAAAATTTTTAAAAATATTTCATTTTAATATAGAGAAGTTAGGTTAACTATCAGTACAGTTAAGATTATTTTACGTCATTTCTTCCAAAATGGAATTAATTAAATGTCCATTAACAGATTTTTCGTAAAGGTATTTAATTTTTAACCATTTGCAATCTGTTTACCAATACAACAAGAAAAACTCTTACAAATTGCTGAGTTGCGTTTGGTACGTTGTTTACATATATGCTGCAAACAATNAAATCAAAGTTTGTTTACCAATACAACAAGAAAAACTCTTACAAATTGCTGAGTTGCGTTTGGTACGTTGTTTACATATATGCTGCAAACAATTGATTCTCGCTGTCAACTCGCAATGCCTTAAATTCTTGAGTGTTGACATAATTACAGTGGAATTACAGTGAAACCTCTATTATTCGTTTTTCATGGGACCTACTGAAAAAAACTCAGCATGCTGGAAAACTCAACCTGTGGACTACACTCCTCAAAAAGTAAAACCTAACCTCAACTCCAATTTCGAAAATCCACCAAATGTTAACATAAAATTCACTAAATTTCTGCCAAATGTAGAAAAAGTGGCAAAAGTGCAAAAATTAAATTTAAAGTACAGTAATAAAGTACATAGTTTAATCGTAATAATGCTGCATGTTATATTTTTTACTCTATTTTAGAGACAAATTTAACACTTTTTTTATTTCTTTGACATGTAAAATTCAGATTTTTAAAAATTACGTTTTACTCTGCTAAAAATTTTGTTGCCCGCTAAATTGTATATTTGTCTGCTAAATGTTTTAAAATTTCGGCAAATTAAACGGAAAGTCTGCTAAGTTGATAACACTCGCCATCTTGTGTGACAGTTGATGTCACTCTATTACTCTTAAAAAAAGTTACTAGCGTAATTTTAGCTTAACAGAATTAGTCCGTGAAAACATAGTGTGCCCCTTTAAAGCTTGTAATTTACATGGTTATTTACTGTACTGACATAAAAATTATTACGTTTAGTTTGTGGAACTGGAGTAAAGTTCAAATCTGTTCCGTTCATTATTAATGTTTGGTTCTGGTCCATACCACATCCATTCTACATACGTGTTTTATTTGCGTGGTGCTGACTTGAAACAAAGAAGTACCTGCAATTATGTTTTACCGGTTTTTTGACGTGAGTAATTAAAAACAAATAGTGATTGAATTATCAAAAATAAATTACGTAGTTGTTAACAATTGCAACGTTTCGCAACAAATAGTTGTGTACACTAGCATTTGAGGTTAGGGCGTGTCTGTTTACTTGCTCTTGGCGCACTTGAATTTTGGTAGTACCAGTTTTCAGATAGTTATTTCAGATATAAACAATTGTTCCGAATATATTTTGGTTTTGGACAGAATATTTGATCGATGAATGCGGGTAAATTAATGATTTAAGGGTCGTAGCATCCAGTTTTTTTAGCATTGTTTATATAGGATATTTGTTGGGACCATACAAAAAAATCAACTTAAATGGGAACTCAACAATGAGGTTTCACTGTATTCTGTACATCAAAACGTGTATGTATAAATGGAAAACAGTAAATTTGTGTTTTGGTACTGCATCTCATAACATACACTTCATGATTTCTTCTATACTCCTCCCTCACTATCCCTCCCCTTGTCCACCCCTATAATTTTATTACTATTTTAATTTCTTGACAGTTTTTGGAAATCTCTTTATAAAATACTAACCTAAGTGGTAACTAGAAAATGGCTCCCAACACCATTCTGTTGAAAGTACTGTAATGCTTTGTAGCAAGATAAATCCAAACTGTTTACACTTATCGCTTGTGGGGGGAGGGGGGGGACCAGTCTCTTGCTTTTGGGTAATTACTGTAATAGATTTGTGACTTTAGGTGTTATAACTTTTCATTCATGTGAATTCTAATTTTATTTTAACACTTTACTATCTGCTCTGCATTTTGAAAATAGCCACAGTTAACTGAGTATTTCAAAGGGAATGTTCACTCTTTTGGTAATTTTTTTTTGTCTGTCTGATTTGTTGGAGGCTAATAACTTTTAAAATGTTGATTACTCTGTCACTTTGGCTTGAGCTCTATGTGTGTAGTGAACACTTATGCAATGGCACAGTGGCTGACAGACACTTGAATTGAGTGTGTGCTTCTCAAACAAAATAAGAATGTAATAAGAATTGTTTCACTTATAATTGTATTTATAGTTTAAATAATACATGTAATTGATAAAATTAATTCTTTTTTACGTTGTTTGCAGTATGCTGTGTTGGCATGTCTGGGGATGTATGTCCTTGTCCATCGAGAGTAACCTGTAAAGACAAGCGCCTACACACACATTGGGACTCTACATTTTACAGACGCTTCTTCCTTCTTCATGCCGCACACTTTTTACATATTCAGCAAAAATGTTTTTGTACGATTGAACAATAAATTATTCCATAAGAAGTATACAGCTCAAAACCTGAAAATATTATGATTTCTCGCAAAAATAAAACTTAATTTAAGTTAAATCTTGTAAATATAATTTTTGATGCAATTATTAATATATATTTTTTATGCGTGTCCTTTGTTCGTGAAATAAGTATTTATTTAATTTTTAAATACATCAAAATTTTAGTTAATTTTAAAAATTGTTTTAGTCTTCAAGCAAAATTGTTTTTTTAAGTGTATTAGCAGGTAGTATTGTGAAACATTTTAGGTTTCATCAATGTCGCTTGGAATTTTGGTAGGGAGGTATATTGTCATTCCACTTGTGTTCTCTGACCTTGTACACAGTTCCAATGGTTGCTATCTTTGGTCATTTTCAGTTAAGGTTACAAGTAGGCTGCTAGGCTACCAAAAATTTATAAAAAGACAGAAATTCTAGTACTCACAGTCTTAGTCAGTACTTGTCAACAGACACACACACACAAAGGACGACACATTAACGTAGTAATCGCTCAACTGCGTGAAAATGTGTGTCCTTTGTGTGTGTGCGCCTGTTGACAAGTACTAGACTGTGTGTACTTTCATTTTTGTACTTTCTTAAGTTTTCAGTCGTCAATTATCCAAGTGTATATGGACAAAGTGTAAAATTAAATAAGTTATTAAGCATGGTTTCACTGTACGAAAAAAGGTTTTTTTTTTTTTTTTTTTTTTCTCGAGAGTTCCTTTTGTATTGAATAACATATTATTTTTCTTCATACGAGCTNCTCGAGAGTTCCTTTTGTATTGAATAACATATTATTTTTCTTCATACGAGCTTTATTGAATTACACTAGAATATTTTTGATTGTAATGCAGTGGAAACTCAATCCGTTGAGCACGAATGGTTCGAAAGTCTGTGTCCACGGAAAATTTTCTGTGATCCTAACAAAATACCTATGTAAATAATGCAAAAAAAGTCTGTTTTTGCTGAACTCATAATTCAATTTTTACTGCATCATTCGAACAAAAATTTCTGTAGCATCTCTGATAATTACATGCTGCAATCATTAAACAACGAAGTATTATGAAATAGTTTAAGTATAAACTGTACTCACTATGGCATATGAAGCCGGTATATGTACTCAACATGGCGTATGAAGCTGGTATACAGTACATTATGTACACATGCACAAGTAATACTAATAGATAATACAAATAAAATAAATTTTCAACACACGTTGTTTTTGCTTACGTCTCACTGCACTGCGCTTAGTCCTATTTATGTAATTTACAACTTCCAAAATAACCTGTTGTTGATTTTGTCACAATGTCACACCTAACTTGTACTTTGTAACAAAAAATAATAAATAATAACAATATAAGGCTCGGACTACACACAATGTTTTTAGAAAGCACGAAATACAAAAAAAAATCTTAAAAAATGTGGAACTATGGTACATATGTGTATGAAATACGTACTGTAGACGTTCAGCAAGCAATTACAATGTTTACAGCGGCAACCATGTTGATAACAACCAGCAGAGCAACCACACGAAACAGCGGTGCCATATTTTTGCGATATTGATTCACGATGTGATGTTGCCAACACCACTTGCAAGTTTTCCATTTGAATATTTTTCATGAAAATTACAAATGCATATATGTATAAATGTAACGCTAATAGATATGCCCAGAAAGTTAACAAAAAAAGGCAATGCAAAATTAAGGAAATCCTATTCACTGCACTTTACCAATCACAATATTCAAGACATTTACATTTCTTAGCTAGTAACTGGGACTGTTAGTTGCTGTATGAACAATACTTCTGCTACGTCTGCAGCTGTTTCTGTGCATGTGGTTTCAAAATAGGTGTTTAAATACGGTTTTCATTAAGTTTTGTGTATGAATACTGGAAAAAATTATAGTGGATTGTTTTTTGTGTTTTTTTTACATATAGGGTCATCATTTCTTGGTTTCTTTGAAAACTTTATAACAGTGTTCTACTGTATTATGAATTTTTCTTTAATATTCCCATTTGCATTGTTTTATTTCAATTAAACTTGACTAATACCTAATAAAGGCCTACCAATGTGTTCAGCATAAAGTTTGAGGTTGGGTGGTTTATATATATATATATATATCTCTAGTCTAAATCTACAGTCCCCTGAAATTCGATAGATAGAGTTTCCACTGTATGCACTTTGTGTATTTATTTCATGGAACTGTGTCAGGTATTGTGAAGTCTATGTAGTGGTAGACANTTTCCACTGTATGCACTTTGTGTATTTATTTCATGGAACTGTGTCAGGTATTGTGAAGTCTATGTAGTGGTAGACATTGGCTCTTTGTGACTAAAACAGATTTGTTATACAAGACATTTTTTCAAGGTAAAATTGAAAAACTGTTAAACCAGCTGTAGTTCAGAGGCAGTGTATTTTAAGATATGATTGGCTAAAAATTAAATGCCATGTTGTCTTTTCAGATGCCTTATCTGGGCAAGAAAATGATTGTGTCAATTTCCTGATTCATGATGACATGAAATATTGTGTGTATTATCAACTGTTCGTTGTTATTTCTTGTGTGTTTATGAAAGTGAATGTTTTTACTTAGTAAAATTACTGTGGGAAGGACAGCATGCGAGTTACAAGTATATTTATTATGTACCACAGTCCTATATTTGTTACTAGTGTCAGCCTCATTAAGGTTTTCACATTTTGACAGCCAATGTGTGGTGACATGTCACAAGGGAAACTAACAACATCCTATATACAAAATCCTGTTATCAGCTGATGTGTGAATGATTGAAAGAATTTCATGTTGGTTATTCTGATAGCCCTACCTTTGCACAACAAACACACAAGAATTTGAAACAGTTCTTAGACAAATTGTTTATACAACAAAACTCCAACCTTACGAACACCGCAATAACGAGCAACTCTATATAATAAAAAAAAAAATTGTCCCGTCAAAACTGTATTATTGTACACGTTAGTTTACCTCTTATTAACAAGCATTTTTCCTTGTCTATGATAGGCAAACTTCGCCATTTAAAATAAAGGAATAATCAATTTTATTAACACTTACTCATAAAAATAATTTTTTTAACTGTGGCCGTCTGCACGGAATTCATTTTCTGCGTATTAAAATAATTTTCTGCGTATTAAGAACATAAAAATTCTTGTGCGATCAATGTCATAGATATACACAGCATGATGATTTTGCACTTGGCATTCGGTAAAACAAAATGTCTGTGGCAAACACTGTGATCTTTTTGTTGATCACTGTTTAACATGTACAAATTGCCCGTCTAGGTTTTCGAAGTGGCAATGACTTTATGCCTTGCTATGTTTATGAGGCGTCACTGGAAAACATAACCTAATCGTATGTGTAAATCAATATTACTCCCAAGTGATTTTAACCTGATGCAGCAACAATTATGGCGTAATTTATTACGTGGTCGCAGAAGCAGTTTTTGCGCTATTTATTTCATGGTGGTTGCAGTAGTTTCGCGGTTGCAGCAGCAGTTTTGGCGCTATTAATAATGTGGTTGCGCTGCAGTTTTGGCTGTATATATTTATTCAGTGGTTGCAGCGGCTGTGTTTGCTCAATTTATTTTGTGTCCGCTTCAACCGTGTACGAGGTTTGTATTATTTATATCACAAATGGATTTTAAAAAATGCAAGGCAATTTCGGTTGCAACAAAATTTGAAATTTTAAATCATGTAGATGCAGGTGAGAAAAAAAAAACTGATGTCGCCAAGAGATATGGACTTGGTACCTCAACCTTTTCCACAATTATTTCAAACAAAAATAAGCTGAACAACACAGTTCTACTTGGAACAGATATGAAGAAACACCTACCATGCATAGATGAAGCACATGATCAAAAAATGTTTGTTTTTTTAATGGAGTCTCGGTTGGTAAACATACCTATTTCAGGGCCAATTTTGCAGAAGGCCAGATTTGAAGATGAGTTTGGATGGCTTCCAAGCTTCCAGTGGATGGTTCAATCGTTTTAAAGGCGATGGAACTTCAGTACACTGAAAGTAACAGGCGAAGAAGGCTCTGTTGATCCTGCAGTTGAAGAAGCATGGACAGCAAAACTCAGTGCAATAACAGCTGGTTACACACCAAACAACATATTTAATGCATATGAAGCAGGTGTGTTCTTCAACCACCTTCCAAACAAAACACTATTGCTGAAGGGGGAAACATGCCATGGAGGCAAACAGAGTAAAGATAGGTTAACAGTCCTGTGCAACAATGCTGATAGATCTCGGAAGTTGGTTTAAAATTGTAAAGAATTTGCCATGCTTCTACCAATCCAATAGAAGGGCCTGGATTACCTCATCTATTTTGGTTAAGTGGCTTGGAAGTTGATGCTCGAATGGGAGTCAAAAACAGGAAAGTATTATTGTTTCTTGACAACTGTTAACCACACACAGTAGGAGTGAAACTGAGGTATGTTGCAGTGGTTTTCCTCCCACCAAACACTACCAGTAATCTCCAACCAATGGACCAAGAGATTATTTCTCATTTAAAAAGGATTTACTGCGGCTACTGTGTGCAGTTTTTGCTCAGAAAAATGGCAGGTGGTGATACAGCAGATCTAAAGTGTAATATACTGCAGGCCATATGTTTCCAGAGGGCAGGATTTCAAATTATTGTGGAGAAACAACTGAAACCAATATGCACAGTGAGGATGAATGGAATCAGGTTGCAAAGAACTTGGCAGTGATGCAACATTTGAGGATGTTGTTGATGTAGACAGTGCAGTCGTGACAAGCTCATCTTCGACAGATGACAAACAAGTGTGTGACAGTGCTGAGCAGGATTAAGACATTCAAGAAACTAAACCCATAATAATAAGGCCTTCAAGACACTAGAAAAATTCTTTTTGACATCCAACTCTTCAACCAACCAGTCAAGCTTAAAACTGTTGCAACAGGTGGAGTGTGCTGTGATGGAAGACATGAGAGCCACTTCCAAAGAAACTAAAATTCTCAAGATTACTTGGTAAGAAAGTAATTTAGTGTATGTGCTATTACGAATTTTATGAGTGAGCCCTTCATCTTTATTCCCCTTGTGTAATTACTTTGTATGAACATATGTTAAGAATACTGCATCAGTTTTGTTAACGTTACCATGACCAAGAATGTGTAACATTTTTTGAGTATGCAAACTATTTTATCATCATCAACCCTGACAAAGACTCTTCTGAACAAACTAAACTGTGAAAGCTATGCCTAGGTGAGTATTCAAGTGTTTATGTCTGAACCTTTTCATTGGCATAATCTGTGTGATTGATTTGGAAATGTTTATTTTTTGGTGGTTGCATTAGATGTTTACATGTTTGGTGTTAATATGGTAGTAATTTTTTATTTGTTAGCCAGTAACTAAAAATTGGTTTTATTCGAAGAAGAGTGATTATTCCAATAAAATTTCAATTTTGCTCCTTTATTACAGACTTGCTGTAATTTAATCCCTTCAGTTTTGTTATAGGAAGGTTTTACTGTATACTTTATTTTATGTTACAAAACAGCTGTCATTAGTGCAACAAATTAAACCACGTTCTAAAATAATGTGTAGNTGTATACTTTATTTTATGTTACAAAACAGCTGTCATTAGTGCAACAAATTAAACCACGTTCTAAAATAATGTGTAAGTGTTTCAATTAAAATGCAGCTTAAATTGAGTATGATTATTTTGCTTGGTGTCACTCTTCTCCATATGCTCTAGGAAGTGCTAATGTTGCCACTTGCATGCTTCACTTTAATTGGGGGATGCTGCAGATTATTTCTAAATATTTCTACATTAATTTGACATAATATATAGCTAACCCAAGTCGTTTCCAGCCAGTATGTGACGAGAAATTGANTGTATACTTTATTTTATGTTACAAAACAGCTGTCATTAGTGCAACAAATTAAACCACGTTCTAAAATAATGTGTAGGTGTTTCAATTAAAATGCAGCTTAAATTGAGTATGATTATTTTGCTTGGTGTCACTCTTCTCCATATGCTCTAGGAAGTGCTAATGTTGCCACTTGCATGCTTCACTTTAATTGGGGGATGCTGCAGATCAATTGCAGATTATTTCCANGGGGATGCTGCAGATCAATTGCAGATTATTTCCAAATATTTCTACATTAATTTGACATAATATATAGCTAACCCAAGTCGTTTCCAGCCAGTATGTGACGAGAAATTGACTACTTAAAAAGACGTGAAAGGCAATACTGTAGTGACAAATCAGCAGACTGTGCTGCTATTTGTTGGACAGCATGCGCAGGCATGGTTCCTAAGGCATGCCCTCTCACAAAATTACTCTTGCATGTGTAAAATACAAAGATATGAATAAATTCCCAGAGGTTTGTTTTTTCTGCTTAATTTTTTTAATAACATGTTTCCATGTGCAGTGTTTTTGCTTGTTTATAATTTGTGTTCAGCCTTTAATCACTGAACCTTTCTCAGATAGGCTTGCCATTTTGTCTTTTTTTGCCTATCCTCCCACTGTATTAACAAAATACTGAATATAGTTACAAGACGTCTGAGGGGTGTATCTGAGTTTCAGGGATGCAGGTCTTAATACAGTAAAATCATTATAACAAAATTGAAGGGACCAAATTTTTGTGTTTTTCTAATTTAAACAAAAAAAAAATAGCAAAATTCTTAGATTTAAAATAAATTAATAAAAACTCCTGTGTTTAAAAAAAGTTCTTGGTATGCACGAAGTGAGACAATACAGCTTCTTCAGCCCTACAAATAAAATTATGACTTTTGTATATTTTATTTTTTCTTTGAAATATGTGACAAATAAACGGGTTTTTGCAGTTTTAAATAAAATTTTGTAAAAGAGGAGAAAAATAAAATGAAGGTTTATATAATCAGACTTTTCAGCCTTTGTTATAAAGAGGGTTAGTGCCAAAGAGGGAAAAATAATCTGTTGTAAANGTTTATATAATCAGACTTTTCAGCCTTTGTTATAAAGAGGGTTAGTGCCAAAGAGGGAAAAATAATCTGTTGTAAAGAGTTAAAAATGCATTCTATCATAACAGTTTTGACCGGACCAAACACGAATTTTGTTATAAAGAGGTCCACTATATAGAGGTTTTACTGTAAAAATAGCATAAATGAATTTCATTATTAATTTATTCACACAGCTATTATGTATAGCATTTAATGATCTATCTC
This sequence comes from Clitarchus hookeri, assembly GCA_002778355.1. Lineage (NCBI taxonomy): Eukaryota > Metazoa > Arthropoda > Insecta > Phasmatodea > Phasmatidae > Clitarchus > Clitarchus hookeri. Next base: position 155,906 of record NQII01004150.1, read on the forward strand.
CATTATCACTCTTTTTATTTCTCAATGAGAGCAATAGTTAATGACTATTTCAACTCTTAACATCCTTCTTAATGTCTTTGTTTGGTTTTAGGCAATTAACTCTTACTCATTATTAGCACACGTTCAATTTGTTGCCATAATTTGTAATTTCTTTCACACACGCATCCTGCCGTATAGTCCAGCCTGCCAGTCGCACTATCCACTGCGCCCATGTTCGCAGTCATGGATTTTCCTCCTGCTGTCATTTCTCTCGCCACTCATTTCGCTTGCCTATCGCTGAAACTCCAGCTTGAGTAAAACGTGCAGATAGCGACTTTGAGGTCGGTGAGTACCATTCAACAACTGCCGGCTTGGATGCCCCATGCTATGCACTTTTTATAGCCCCTGGCCTTGACCTGGAAGGTTTGCTGCACCGCGAGTCTAGCTGAGAGAAACTAGGGCAGTAAACAACTAGAAATATCTACAGATACACCCAGAAAAATTCAATACAACAAAGGTCAGTAGCGTACGCCGCAAAAATGGATATCACTGCACCATGCACAGTTATACGCGGCGGGATGCTTTGTGTAAGAAAATGTGCATCTTGGTCTATCGCTCGCCTGCCATTGAAATCATTCCATTGCCTTGCCGCCCATTATATCATGACTTTGTCCTCTTCCGTTCGCTTGCGTGGCAGTGGATACTGCCCCTTCCTCAAGTCTGTTAATCCAGAACAGACTGCAACATCCAGACCTTCATAGAGTGCCAGTCGGTCGATGTAAACAACCTTCGGCTTCACCCGAGAGCTTTGACGACGAATCCTGAAAACCACATAATTTATATTCTTCAGAATCCTGTAGGGGCCCTCCCAACATTTCTGTAGCTTCGGTCAGTACTATTTTCGCCTCTGTGGGTTGTACAGCCACATGAGTTGTCCTTAAAATACCGCGCCCGACATTCTCCTATCATGCAGTGTCTTCATCCTGTCACTATTTATTTTGAGGTTCTTTCGAGCAAATTTATGAATGCCAACTAGTCTATTACGTAATTCGCTGGCATAATCGGGGGTTGCGGCTTCCTCTTCTGTTGGTTTGCCAGACAGCAAGTCACTAGGTAGACGTAGCTCTCTTTTAATCAGCATCCTTGGTGGTGTTAACTTTGTCTCGTGAACCACTGAGCGGTAAGCATGGAGAAACAATGGCGCCTTTGAATCCCAGTACTTTTGGTTATCTGCCACAAAGATCAACAGGTACTTCTCAAGAGTGTGGTTAAGCCTCTCAACCATTCCATCCGACTGAGGGTGTAAAGCTCTAGTCGTAGTCTTTTTCATCCTCATAATCTTTGGTACCTCCTGGTACACCGTAGCTTCAAAATACCCTCTCTGATCGCAATGGAGTTATGTTGGCACCCCAAACCTTTAAGACATCTTCAATGAGTGCCTCAGATGCAGTATGTGCTTCCTGGTTATGGAGGGGACTTCAGGACACTTGGTAAAGTAGTCTTGGGCCACCAGTGGATACAGATTATCCCGCTGTGTGATGGGCAAGAGACCCAGAATATCTTCTGCCATCCTCTTGAATGGGGCTCCAACATTGTATTTCTGGAGGTGAAGTCCTTGGGTCGTTTCTCGCAGTGCAGATGTCGCACATTATGCACCACAATGTATGCATTTTCCATCACCATTTCCCCTGTTTCTGTAAAGTACGCAATTCTTAAGTACAAGGGAATTCCATTGTGCTCAGTAGGTGTTGACTGCTGTGCTCTGATTAGATACGTCTTACCATTTTGGCTGACAGCCAGCTTCTTTCCATTTTAGTCATGGCCGCAAAGTTGTATAAATCAGCTGATCTTTCCTAATACCATCATCACTTCAGGTAGGTGACCCATCACAAAATAGAGAACCTTGAATTCTTGTCCTGTGTACCTTTAGTTCACAATAATGACAAAATGGCACGCAGTACCTAGAAAGTGCATCTGCAGTGCTGTAAAAGCATCTAGATCTGTGCTGTATTTCAGTCATGTTCTTGAAGATTCTGTATCCACCGTGCTATTTGACTTTTGGTGTTCTTAAAATTTAGTAGACAACGTACGAAGCATGGTCGGTTCTTTGAATAAAATTCTGCCATAAAAGTAATGGTGGAAGTGAGAAATTGTCTTAACCATTGCCAGAAGCTCCTCTGTGTAACAATTTCTCCCAGGCTTATGCAATACCTTAATGAAGTATTCTAGTGGTCTTTGCTTCTCATTCTGAATCTGAGATGACACAGCTCCAATGCCTACATCACTATAGCATCAGTCTCCAAAATGAACATGGCCTCACATTTCGAAAAACCCACTACTGGTGGAGAAATCAGAATTCACTTTAGCTTACTAAAATTATCTTTACTCTACTGAATGGTCAAATAAAATTTAATTTTTCCACAGTCAGTTTATGTAGTGGCTTGGCGATCGTGGCGAGCCCAGGTACAAATATGTGGTAATATAATCTTAATCCCAGAAATCTCCGCACTTCAGTTTTGTCAGTTGGTGTTGGGCAATTTCTTATTGCGTTGGTCTGTTCGGGTTCTGTTCCTATATCATGGGCCAACACTGCAGGTCCCAATTAATTAATTTTCTTTTGGAACAGGTAGCACTTCTCGAGAACCAGTTCCAAGTTTGCTGCAGCCACTTCTGGATTACAGAATCTAAATATGATAGATACTCTTCAAATATCCTCCCTATCACGTCATCTAGGTAAACCTGGCAGATATCTAAAGTCAGGACTTTTGGCATCAGGCACTCGAAGGTGGCAGGGGTGTTGCATAGCCCAAAAGGCATAACTTAGAATTGATAGCATACTTTCCATTTGAAGAAAAATTGCAGTCTCTTGGTCCTCTGGAGCCACCTCACACTGCCAGTACCCATTCTTCATGTCCAAAGTAGATAGCCATGGTGAATTTGCTAGGCTGTCTTAATGTGTCGTCTATCCTTGGAAGGGAATAATAGTTTTTCTTTGCCTAATAATGAAGCTGGTGGTAATCTTTACAAAATCCCTGCGAGCCATCTTTCGTTTTACAAGTACAATGGGTGACGACCATGGACTAACTGGTGGTTCTATCACATCTAACTCCTTCATTTCCTTCAGAATTTCCTCAACTGCCTCTTGCGAAGTTAGTGGCAGCTGTCTTGATGTCTGCTTTATGGGCCTGGCATCTCCTGTATCAATGTGGTGGCAGGCTACGTTAGTCCTTCCAGGGTAATTTGATTCACAGGAGAAGGCATCCCTATTTATCTGCAGTAATTCGAAGATACTTCTGGTGCCAGTTAAGATTTTCTTTTGTTCTTACAAATAGTTCCTCCAGTACTTCTGGTAGATGACACACTTTTTGTTTTACTCTAGGATCTTCCGAACATTTGAAATTACCTGCGAGACCTGCTTACAACAATCACCTAT
>NQII01004150.1:160696-187584 GCA_002778355.1 Clitarchus hookeri
TGAGTACTCGCTTCACTCCAATCCAATCAGACTCCTTCGGACAGTCAAGAACCTCAGACAAAATGCTTACAGCATATGTCAGGTCCGGGCGAGTTGTCAAGGCCAGATACAGTAAGCTCCCAATAGCTTCACGATAGGGAGCTCTCCCTTCCAGGGGAGCATCAGGCTCAACAAGGGATCTTCTCTCACAGGGCGTAGAAACCGGATGAGACTCAGTCATATTGAAAATCGAAAGAATATTTTTGGTGTACGATTCCTGATGAACAAATAAACTCCCATCCTTTCTCTTTTCAATCTGCAATCCCAAAAAGCTTTCAAGTCTGCTGGTAGTAATTTTAAATTCTTCTTTTAATGCAGATAAAAATACCAATACGCACGCCAATCATGTGCCTCTGCCTAACCAACCGAACGAAGANATTCTTCTTTTAATGCAGATAAAAATACCAATACGCACGCCAATCATGTGCCTCTGCCTAACCAACCGAACGAAGACAGCCTGCATCTAAGCGAGCGTCAGATACATCCTGCAACCACCGAACTACCATGCTTCCATCCCTCGATAAGAGAGTGGAGCAAGGAACGACACCGCCCACGAAGAGGAGAGCCAGTCGGACGAAAATGACCGAACCACACCTAAGTGGTACTGTCGACCGTGTTTAGGGCTGGACAAGCCCCCAGAATGCCAGTTGGCATCAAGTTGTCTTCGCATTTGCTTCCTCTGTCTTGGCAACTCAGCTACTCGTCTTACCACTGCCATGCTAGGGCTCTCTGCGTCAACAAGAACTTCTACCAGCGAAGCTTGCTTAAATGTCTGGTACACACACTCCAATTCGGAGTGCTACCTCCGTCCCTTCAGGACTACATTAGACAACACTAGGATTAGAGTCGTTCTCACGACTTCTTTATTAGTAGCTCTAGACTTGATCTTTGCTGACATGTCACCTTCACCTTTTATTAACGTAACTTCCACTGGTTGTTTGGTAATCTTGAAAGACTAGAAGTTAGAATGGGTCACCATGTTTATTTTACTCAGAATAAATATGTTCAAGTGTANTTGGTAATCTTGAAAGACTAGAAGTTAGAATGGGTCACCATGTTTATTTTACTCAGAATAAATATGTTCAAGTGTACGCACTGCGTTCTGATTCCAAAGGTGATTTGTACCTCTCTACTTCCTGTAAATGTCATCTAATAAGGTAAAGGCAAGTGACCTTGTCTTGCTAACCAGTTACCTACAGTAGAGTAGGACTGCTGGCTCTCTTAACGGTAGTATGTATGTGTCAAAACACCACACGATTTGCCAGCCACCCATACTGTGAGCCCAGTGCTCAAAATACTTGGCGCACACACATGGTAGAGCCCCTTTCTAGGTACTCGTCACGAGAAAGTGACTGGACCACCCAAGCCAGCTAACACACCTCATCCAATGCATGAAATTCTCCCGTTGGGGTGCCAGGCCTGACAAGGTGTGACCCAGTAGCTTCTGAGCGGTTGGCGACGAAGCTTTAGCGCCACTTCAAGTCAGAGAACCTGCTCCACCCACCATGTGAAATTCGCTAGTTGGAGCACTAGGACTGATGCAGCGTGATGACATTGCTTCTTGGTACTCTGGCTAGGGACGACCGGAAGAACCTACCCTGTGCTATTCACCCGACGAGGAAGGACTAAGTGGGCAGATAAGAACACACCTATGGCTCAAGACAGACAACCAATTGCCAAGTAACCCATCCCAATCGGCATTTAGCCTTTCCTCTGCTCGGGAACATGCACAAGTCACCTGCTGACTGCAAGGGCCTCACTCCTCAGTCTCCCATGACATCTGTTTGAGCCACCTTAGACGACCAGCAGGACTCCTCATTCAGTCATCGTCTGCTTTCGACTCGGACTGTCTGTGCATCGCCGGCGCCGTTCATCGATCGCCGACGCCTGTTGCCATCACTCGGAGTCCAGCAGCGCCAGGACCATCCAGCTCCAGTCGAGCACCAGCCGCTCCCGGATGGGGCCCTTCGAGTGGCCTATCGCAGCCAGTCACCAGACAGCCTCAGCACCGGCCTGCAGTGGATAAGCCAGCATCAACTCTTGCCTTAGATGGTTAAATAGCTTGCTCCCACCTGACCAGGCCGACTCTTTATATAGACTCCTTAAGGGTTATAGGTCAATATACAGCCTCTCGGCCATACTTTTGTTATTTTTACGTAGTGCTCTTAGCCAGCTGGCCATCCTGTGCTACGACCGCCCAATCGGTGGGGAAGAGGGATCACGCCCTCTCATTGCAGGTGACCCAGCCATGCACCTGAGGTAACCAAATCCAAGAACTCAACCTGATTCACAAGTACGGTCAAGAGCACCCTTCCACAAGGCCTGAGACCCTCGTATTCAGATTACCAAGAGTGTGGTCTGGCCGGAGTACTACCCCGACCCCTAGTGTCTTGCCAGGACACTACCGGAGCAGGTGCCTGCTCACCGCTCGGCCTTTCTTTAAGAGGGAATCTCTCCAGACCACCTCCAGAATACGAAGGTAACCACTGCGAGCATGAGTCCAACCTCTATTGATCGGAACACCAGAGAAATCTTCTGGTGGGGCCAACCCGATCAGCCCGTCCTCCCACTTATTTTCCATGTCATTAGTGGGCTTATTCATGTCCAACCGCCCCAATAACCACACCACCCGCAGGCAGTGTGCGGTGAGACTCTGCACGGGCGGTTACTGTCATCAAAATCCGCAGGTCCTTTCCCATGGGAACCCATAGGTCTCACAAGTCCAGAGTTCTCCCAGTGTTCCTCACTGCCCACCATTATATCCCATCCACCAGCCCGTAAGGCCACCAGGGTTTTCTGCCTGAACTTCCTTGAAAACCCTCATAGACTAAGCGACGTGCCAAGCACCCCGGCTGTCACGTGTTGAAGGGGAAGGTTTTTTCATGGTGCCCAATGTGGGGCATTAAGGTCTTGTTGTTCAGAAAACAAGAAAAGGCCTAGCCAACGTGACCTTGAGAGGAGCAAAGGAAACCAACTAGNTTAAGGTCTTGTTGTTCAGAAAACAAGAAAAGGCCTAGCCAACGTGACCTTGAGAGGAGCAAAGGAAACCAACTAGTCACTCCAGAGACTTCGAGCAGTTGTAAAACACCCAGTGGGGTACAATATTTAACCCAGAGTATAGTCGAAGCCAACATGAACCTCGTCGAGCGAGGTGAAGTCCCCATGACAGTGGGTCAGATTGAAATCCCAAAAAAATTGAGAGATTGCGTTGCCACCTGCCGTGGAACAGGGCAGCATGTCATATATTGTGCACATCGTAAAAGATGGTTCCGCTACACCTGCATAGGTTGGGTGGACGAACCCAGATATACAGATGACCCAGAGTTTAGGTGCGGAGAGAGTCGAACATGGCAAAANGCATAGGTTGGGTGGACGAACCCAGATATACAGATGACCCAGAGTTTAGGTGCGGAGAGAGTCGAACATGGCAAACAGCATATTGCAAATGGATTTCCTGTACCAGGCAAGGAGTGAACGCCATTACATGCATGACTTGTGCCCAGACATATNAGCATATTGCAAATGGATTTCCTGTACCAGGCAAGGAGTGAACGCCATTACATGCATGACTTGTGCCCAGACATATCACCACTTCTGCATTGGGTGGCCCGCATTGGGTGGCCCAACGAACGCATCACTCACCCAGGTTTAGTTTGCCATTGTAGAGTTTTCCAGCAGACTGAAGAAAACCGGTCTACAAACCCCAGACCACACCATAGTACGGCATCTAGTAAGAGTTTGGACAGGCCCCAATTGCCAGAGTTCGCAGGTAGACAGCAAGAAGACCCCAATGCCATTTATGAAAGAATACGAGAGCGAGTTCAAGGACAATGGATTACGAAACAAGAAAACTGTTAATAGGAAAGGATTTTGGACTGGTGGAACAANGAGAGCGAGTTCAAGGACAATGGATTACGAAACAAGAAAACTGTTAATAGGAAAGGATTTTGGACTGGTGGAACAAGTATAGAGAGTTTATTACAAACTGGTCCGAGTTCTGTTCCGGGGAGGAAATCTTAGCTCATCTACCAGTAGAGTTCCACGGCCATGCAAAACTATTGATGAAAAGGCATACATTTTTGTGCTGCAGAAAGCGCAAATGTACCGAAGTATTTATCCTGAAGAGAGCTGTGTGCGCACGATAGTACGCATGCTGTTACCGAAGGTATGGAATTTCATATAAAAATTCCCCAGCCTCAGTCAATGGAAGAACTGGTGGAGTGTGCGATGGCGACATAGAGAAACTGCAAGGCGCAGACTGCCTTAGAACATAACCAGGGAGGTCTAGGGAAAGGAGGAAGCGAAGCAAAAACCGGCACAGTCNCAAGGCGCAGACTGCCTTAGAACATAACCAGGGAGGTCTAGGGAAAGGAGGAAGCGAAGCAAAAACCGGCACAGTCTTCTATTCCTCCTCCTTCCTGCACCCATCTCCCCTGTTCATCCTAAGTACTGGTTCTGTGCCGGGAGGCATTTAAACCATGACTGCCCCAGAAAGCCTGCCAGCTGGCTGACAATAACAGAAGGGAGCACCTTCGTACTACGGCGGATAATAAAAATGACAGGCCTGACATCACCTTCCAGACATAAACAGAAGAGCCTGACCCTTCTGATATTCCCCGTATTAAAGTGATAGCCAACCAACAAATTGCTGCTGCCAAGATTGACATGGCAGCCACCGGGAACTTCCATTATAGGTGACCTACTTACACCTTATCAGAGAGCCCACCTGATGCCCCAAGGTGCGCGAGTGCAGATGGTGCAGCCTGACTGCCTTCTTCAATTGGGTACCGAAGATAAAGCTGGCCATCCAAATTCACCAGTAAACCACCCACATGGAATTCTCGGTGGCACTCGAAATAGGAGAGGCAGTGATTTTGGGACAGCCCTGACTGCAGTAGCAAAATTGCACTGTAGATTGTGGGCAACGCCATGGGCAGATCGTGGAAAAGAAACACGTGATGGTCCAATGGGAACGAAGCTGCGATGTCATTTCCCAGCGCACAGCTCCAACCATGTAAAATGGTGGAACCTGTGCAACTTCAACAACTCCAGGTAAGCAGAACCTCGCTGAGTCACGACCAACAGCGACGACAACTGGGGGTGCGACCGGACCAAGGGCTTGGAGGCTTATCCCAGACCTGGTCGCATTTATCTTGGAGAAACCCCCTGGACGGGGTGCCGATGTGACCCACCATACTGCCAAGCATCATCACAGAGGAGCCCTGCATAGACGAGGAAGTGGGGAAGCTCAAAAAGCCCTCGTCCCAGATGGCTACCCAGGTGTATGAAGTACACGACCGAACCGACGAGGTGGAAGAGCTCTTGCTTATATCGGCAACCCCAGAGGACACGGGGCTCAGCAGGACTTCGGTGCTGGACGGCCCCGAGACTTCGCCTGCTGAACCCGAAGCAGAGGAAACCAGCAGAGCCGAGGAGATGGGAGAGCTCCAAGAGCTCTTGCCTCCCATGGCTACCCAGGTGCACGAGGTGCAAGACAGAGCCGACAAGGTGGAGGAGTCCCAAGAGTCCTGCCTCCGATGGCTATCCCAGCTGACGAGGGGCCTAAATGGTCCAGTGAGCCAGACAGTCATCAGATGTTGACCACCAGCCCCGAAGTCGATGAGTACAGCTGCCAACCGATGACTGGCAAGACCCACCAGATGCCTGCTCGCGCTTGTCGGATGGCCTACCAGGAGCAAGTTGGGCGGTATAAGGAGTCAATCTGGTAACCAACCAATTGCTTCACGTGGCCATATCAACAGCATGCAGCCGTACATGGACGCCAAGATCGCAGCGAACATTGAAAACATGATCAGTGTCTCTCCAGACAAACTATGGGAACAAGAAGCCCTAAATAATTATTAATATGTCTTTAGTTTCGTGCTGAACAGACAGCTTAAGTAACGAGCCAATTCCTGTGCCGACTAAGTGTGAATTGTGCGGAGGGAAACGAACTGTTACAACTCGCATTATAAATGTGGACTACCCAGGCACAGATCCATCCCTCCCAAANATATGTCTTTAGTTTCGTGCTGAACAGAGAGCTTAAGTAACGAGCCAATTCCTGTGCCGACTAAGTGTGAATTGTGCGGAGGGAAACGAACTGTTACAACTCGCATTATAAATGTGGACTACCCAGGCACAGATCCATCCCTCCCAAACCTAGATGTCCAACCAGAACCCATGTGGTGAACCTCTTCCTAGAACACGTCAAGTGTAGAGACTGCCACCGAGCTGCGAAGCAGCACCCAGGCACTCAAATTGTACATAATGTTGATGTATAATTTTGAGTTATATGTGTTTTTCCTGTTTGGTAAGGGACCCGTACGCCATTGTATATATAAATTTGTAACTTTTTGTTGTAAATAAAAGGGCAACTTAAATTAGGCTAGGATGTACTTAGATACTAGCATGTCAATCATGCGCCCCTGCCTAACCAGCCAAACAAAGCCATCCTGTCCCTAAGCGAGCATCATATACCACCTGCAACCACCAAACTACCCTGCTGCCGTCCCTCGCCAAGAGAGCACAGCAAGAGATGATGCCGCAAACAAAGGGAGGAGCCAGCCGGACGAAGATGATGGAATCATACCGAAGGAAACCTGAGTGGGGTTGTCAACCGTGTTTAGGGCAGTACAAGCCCTTAGAATGCCAGTTGACTTCGAGTTGTCATCGCATTGACTTTCTCGGCTTTGACAACTCAGCATCTCGTCCTACCACTGCTGTGCTAGGGCTCTCCCTTAACAAGAACTTCTACAAGCAAAGCTTGCTTCAACGCCCGATACACACACTCCACTTGGGAGTGCTTTCCCCATCTCTTCAGTACTACACTAGACAACAGTAAGGTTAAAGTTTTTCTCATGAATTATTTATTAGTTTCTCTAGACTTGCTATTTTCCTAACAGGTACCCTTCACATGTTATTAACGTAACTTCTTTTGGTTGCTTGGTAATCACTAAAGCCTAGGAGTTAGTAGGAGTCACCATGTTTATTGTACTCAGAATAAATATGTTCGAGCATACGCACTGCATTCTGATTCCAAGGGTGATTTGCGCCTCTCTTTTTCCNTGATTCCAAGGGTGATTTGCGCCTCTCTTTTTCCTGTAAACACCGTTCCCCAAGGGAGAGGCAGGTATGAGTATCTTGCCAACAAGTTTCCGACAAGAGAGTAGGACTGCGACCTTCTTTTAACTAGGCAGTACTAATGTTGCAACACGAAACGATTCGCTGGCCACCCATACAGTGGACTAAGTGTGCAAAGGTACTTGGCGCACACATAGGGTAGAGCTCCCTACTAGGTACACTCCACGAAAATCAACTAGACCACCCGAGTCAGCTAACCCAATCCATCACCATGTGAAATTCACCAGTTGGAGCGCTAGGACAAATGCAGTGTGGTGCCATTGCATCTGTGTACTCCATCTAGAGAATTCTGTCATCTGCCCCTTGCTTTCTGCGAGGACACACAGAACCTACCACATGCCATTCATCCGACGAGGAATAACTAAGTGGGCCTATATGAAGGCAGCTAAGGCTCCTACAGCCAACTAATTGCCAAGTAACCCATTCCAGTCGACTTTCAGCCTTTTCTCCACTCGGGAACAGGCACAAGCTACCTGCGGACTGCATGGGCCTCATTTCTCAGTCTCCTCATGACATTTGTTTGAGCCACTCCAGAAGACCAGCAGAACACCTCATTTAGTCGTCGTCTGCCTTCGACTCAGACTGTCCATGAGTCTGGGCATCGCTGGCGATGTTCATCGATCGCCGCTGTCGGCCACCATCACCCGGAGTCCAGCAGCCGCAGGAACAGCCAGCTCCAGCCGAGTACCAGCGGCCCCCGAACGGGGCCCTTTGAGTCGTCTACAGCAGTCAGCCACTGTACAGTCTCATCTCTGGCCTTCAGGTGGTAAGCCAGCATCAACTGCCATTCCAGCCGCTCCAGGTACTTACATAGTTTGCTGCCGCTCGACCAGGCTGACTCTGTATACCAGCTCCTTAAGGGCCAGGGCGAACCCGCAGTAACCAGCCCGTAAGGCCACCAAGGTTCTCTGCTNACTCTGTATACCAGCTCCTTAAGGGCCAGGGCGAACCCGCAGTAACCAGCCCGTAAGGCCACCAAGGTTCTCTGCTTGAACCCACTTAAAAACCCTTGTATACTAGGTGATGTCCCAAGCACCCTGGCTGTCACGCATCAGGTTGCTGAAACATAGCTCCAAGGCAGGCAGCAGTGTTGGGTACTCCAGTCGATATCGCTCTGGCAGAGATTGAAGTATAATGAGTGATGGACTCTCAATATAGCTGCGAGGCAGTAAACTCGTTGTTCGCCTAACCAGGATATTTCAAACTGGTGTTAGAACTCCCACCAAGAAATCTGGCCATTGTAAAGGGTGGGTATAATTGAGACCACCTTCCCCACTCTTGGCTGCGCGACACCAATACTGCTGAGCTGCTGACTATCCTCCGAGGTTGCTAAATTGGTTGCAACTTTTACTACTTCTTCACTTATCTCAGCTGCAGGTGTCATAGTAATTGAACTCCGCTGCTGAAGAAATTCTTGCCATACCTTCTTCATTGTACTAATTTAGTTCTCGGCGCTATCCATCCTTCCACTGACACTGTCCATTCTGATATCTACACTGTTCACTATCATTCACACTGTCAGTTTTCTCGTCTACACAGTCAATTATCGTGTTCACTAACTCAATAATGCCCTGTATTTTCTTTTCTGAATTTTCATTTATACAATTTACAGTTTCAATCACATAAATTGGATATTTGCAGTTTCATTCACATTGTCTTTCACACATCTAAGTTTGCTACACTAACATTTGTGAAAAATTCAACACCAAGAAGGATACATGTGATTCCAATGAAATTTATACCACAGATTAGGTACAGGGCAATACACAATTGAATAGGATTACAGAAATGTACATGATCTCTGTCCTTCTGTCCTTGAGAATTCGGTGTGGTTTGAAGCCCCAATGTGCTGCAAACAGAGCCCCTATACGACGTGGCATGGAATCAAAGAGGATCTGGATATGTTCCTGAGGAATCCCCCTCCACACGGTTAGTATGCAAGTCCACAAAGCATTGACAGAGGTTGCTGGAGATTCGTGACGAACAAATTGCCGAACAACCATATCCCAGACATGTTCTATGGGTGACATGTCAGACATACATGTAAGCCAGGAAGCAGTGGTACCAATCTTTCATTGAAAAATGCNACATGTTCTATGGGTGACATGTCAGACATACATGTAAGCCAGGAAGCAGTGGTACCAATCTTTCATTGAAAAATGCTTTCACAGTCCTCGCCACATCTGGCCGGGCATTGTCCTGCTGAAATGTTGCATGTGGAGTCGCCTGAAAGAGGGAGAGTACCTCAGTCGCTAAAACCTCCCTGATGTAGTGGTTGCTGTTTAGATTGTCCTCAAAGCATAAGAGTCAATATCGCATGTTGTATCCAATGGCGCCCCAATAATCACGCTTGGTGTTTGTCCATTATGCTACTTCGCAATACAGTCTGNTCGCATGTTGTATCCAATGGCGCCCCAATAATCACGCTTGGTGTTTGTCCATTATGCTACTTCGCAATACAGTCTACTAGATTGCGGTTCAAGCAGGACTCGTCAAAAAACAGTACATTTTGCCACTCAGCATGCCAGCGATGGCGTTCACTTTCCCATAGCCATCTGAGGCATTTGTGGTATATGTACGATGGAAGACGATGCAATAGCATGTGTGTCACCAGTCCAGCCCCCCAGTAGATGGCGTTGGATCTTCGATGGAGACAGATCCACACCCATTGCAGTGCTCCAGTGTCGAACCAACACTGTGGACGAGGCTGTATGGTCTATTATGGTCATGCTGACAAAATGGCGATCATCTTATACTGTGGTCACATAGCAGCATGGTCAAGTGCCTGCTCGTCGCTGCATACGACCCTCTTCTATACACTGGTTCCACAAATACATCTCTGTCGTAGCAGCTTACCTTTACGAGCCGAAATGTCACAATATGACAAACCCATTTCCCAGAGACCGATCATTCTGACCCATTCGAACTCACTCACATGCTGATATGGTGCCCTTTGACGTCGACGAGGCATACTTGAACCTGTTTTCACATCGTTTGACAGCTCTTCATTGACTGAGCTTGGTATAACACAGATATTTTCGGTCAGACTAGAGAGGGTGCTGCTGGGCCTATGTACGACATCTCTATGCAATAGTAATCACTGAAATGGTGTACTAGATGGCCCACGAATGGGCTCCAATGAAATTAATGTAAATTGCTCCACTTGGGTTGCCACTAAAATGGATTGGGATATTTTAGGCCTCGTATATGGCACCAATGAAGTGTATATTATTTTAGTGCCCCATGTTGATAGAGCAAGTGAAATGTATACACATGTATACTTATATGGTACTGGGGTAGGTGTTATTATTCACGACTGGTTATTAACGAACCTAGTTGTCATAAAGGTAACTTGTATATTGGAGTGACCACATTAACAAGCGATCAGTAATAATCAACACTATAATTAAAATTTAAAAAAGGAACCACTACTGAGCAAACTATTAACCAATAAAGGACTTCAATTATTGAGGAGCGTTTAATTATTGCCTNTCGCATGTTGTATCCAATGGCGCCCCAATAATCACGCTTGGTGTTTGTCCATTATGCTACTTCGCAATACAGTCTGCTAGATTGCGGTTCAAGCAGGACTCGTCAAAAAACAGTACATTTTGCCACTCAGCATGCCAGCGATGGCGTTCACTTTCCCATAGCCATCTGAGGCATTTGTGGTATATGTACGATGGAAGACGACGCAATAGCATGTGTGTCACCAGTCCAGCCCCCAGTAGATGGCGTTGGATCTTCGATGGAGACAGATCCACACCCATTGCAGTGCTCCAGTGTCGAACCAACACTGTGGACGAGGCTGTATGGTCTATTATGGTCATGCTGACAAAATGGCGATCATCTTATACTGTGGTCACATAGCAGCATGGTCAAGTACCTGCTCGTCGCTGCATACGACCCTCTTCTATACACTGGTTCCACAAATACATCTCTGTCGTAGCAGCTTACCTTTACGAGCCGAAATGTCACAATATGACAAACCCATTTCCCAGAGACCGATCATTCTGACCCATTCGAACTCACTCACATGCTGATATGGTGCCCTTTGACGTCGACGAGGCATACTTGAACCTGTTTTCACATCGTTTGACAGCTCTTCATTGACTGAGCTTGGTATAACACAGATATTTTCGGTCAGACTAGAGAGGGTGCTGCTGGGCCTATGTACGCCATCTCTATGCAATAGTAATCACTGAAATGGTGTACTAGATGGCCCACGAATGGGCTCCAATGAAATTAATGTAAATTGCTCCACTTGGGTTGCCACTAAAACGGATTGGGATATTTTAGGCCTCGTATATGGCACCAATGAAGTGTATATTATTTTAGTGCCCCATGTTGATAGAGCAAGTGAAATGTATACTCATGTATACTTATATGGTACTGGGGTAGGTGTTATTATTCACGACTGGTTATTAACGAACCTAGTTGTCATAAAGGTAACTTGTATATTGGAGTGACCACATTAACAAGCGATCAGTAATAATCAACACTATAATTAAAATTAAAAAAAGGAACCACTACTGAGCAAACTATTAACCAATAAAGGACTTCAATTATTGAGGAGCGTTTAATTATTGCCTNAAAAAAGGAACCACTACTGAGCAAACTATTAACCAATAAAGGACTTCAATTATTGAGGAGCGTTTAATTATTGCCTTTGAAAGTTTGGTGAAGAAACTTAAGCAATCAGTGTTCAGATATAAGAATACGTGCAGCTCATTTTCAAAACGCTTAACTCAGAATATAATTATAATTACACTTGACATTTGGCAGCATAAGTTAGTTTCTCACACAAAGGAAAATATTACTGAATGCCCAATAAGAATAAATCACTTGGTTTTACTCCGTTAATCAGCAAATACCCTTTCTTGCCTCAGTTGCTCAGATTTATAAAATATTTTGGTAGACACATTAACTCAAGGAAGTGTGGGAAATTTTTTACCAGGAAAGCAACAGAAAGNGATTTATAAAATATTTTGGTAGACACATTAACTCAAGGAAGTGTGGGAAAATTTTTACCAGGAAAGCAACAGAAATAGCTATGCAGAATTTTTGAAGAGTAATTTTAATTAACTCATATTATATCGAACTGCTGCTATCTGCTACTTATTTCNAGCTATGCAGAATTTTTGAAGAGTAATTTTAATTAACTCATATTATATCGAACTGCTGCTATCTGCTACTTATTTCAGTCTTTACTTAGCTGTAATTGTAGTACTTCTGGAGCAAGACGTTCTCGTAGTTCATGATAGTAATTTCATTGCTTTCAGGACATGCTTCAACTCAGATAGCCATTTTGTGCAAAGTCGACTATCTGGGCACTATTATTTTACGCTAATCGTACACTGGCGGCATAAAATAACGTCCTGTATAACTCTTGTCTATAGAACCCTTTTTAAATAATAATTTTTCGATATATATTTCCGATGATCTTCAGGATCCAATATGCCGACTTAAAAGTACCAAGAACAGAGATAATTTTTCATTACAGTTTAGTATGCAAATAATAAATATAAACAATAAATTTGCAGTGGAAATAAAGTAAAAAGATTATAAGTGGGAAGAAAACCAGATTATTATAAGTTACATCGCTTATTGCTGGTACACTTTTCTACACATCCTCCGAGTTTCGATTCATTCGTGCCATTCTTTCTGGGGGTTGCTTACATTACTTATTTCACTTTATACATCTTCCCTCAAGCTATTTACACTTGCGCTCTTTTGGCTACTTAAATCATCAATTACTGCTCATAGTGCTTTCAGTTCTGCATACATTTTTCTAGTTATCATGCACTGTGATGATTGTACAAAACAGTATTAATTTTGTGGCCTACAATTTTTGCAATTAATTGATTTATCTGAATATCAGTATTAAGTATTTGCATATAGCGCATCTTTATTTACAATTAAATTCCTCCATTCCACTTGTGACACTAGTGTTTCATGATGTCCGAAAGGAGTATCTGAGTTCGTGAGGGATTGAGTTCTTAGTAAAAATAACAGGAATAAATTTGATTTTTAATTTAATCACACAGCTATAATTTACAACATTAAATTATCTATCTCCACTATTACTCTTTTTATGGCTCAGTGAGAGCAATATTTTATGACTTTTTGAATTCTCTCTCTATATTGCCCTTCATTGTGTGTCTGTTTGGTTATAGTCAATTATCTCATACTCATCATTAACAAATGTTCGGTTTATTACCATAATTTTNATTGTGTGTCTGTTTGGTTATAGTCAATTATCTCATACTCATCATTAACAAATGTTCGGTTTATTACCATAATTTTTAATGTATTTCACTAACGCATCCAGTCTAATAGTCCTGCCTGTCAGTGAGCATATGCACTACTTACGTTTCACTGCCAAGGAGTTTTATGCACCAAAAACATAGGCGAGTAGGATAACATTACTGTTGCTTAAAAATGAGTCGACTTTTGTAGAAAGTCATTTTGCAATGCCATCTTTGACCTTTATTTTAATAATAATTTTACAGTTCACAACTGGGCTATCACCCAATGGCAAGCATCTAGACTACTATTAAGCAGGGGTGCACTGTATCTGCCACCATTTCGAGAAATTCGTGTTCGGGCAGGTATGGGTGGAAACGCCTGACCAAATGTATTTTTTTGGTGATAAACGTAGTTAATTTCTCCACAGACTGTTGCTCTTCTAACGTCAGATTACTTTGCGCTTGAAGTGATATGAATGCTCCTTCAAAGCAGCACTGGAAAGCATGGAGGAGCTCCTCCCATTATAGACCACCGTAGTGATTGATAGATTACCACCAGGAACATCTTTATCTGGAGAGTTGTGCTAGGCCACTCATCCACGCATACCCTATAGGATTGCAGGTGTGCTGTACAGTCACTCAAGAAAGCAGATTGGTCCACGCTAACCACCCACAGATGTGGGTACCGGCTGGAATAGCGAAGGAATGGTAACACTGGTTGATCCAGGCGCAAGGGTTGGGGTGGCTGCAGTGTTTTGGCGTTGCCTTTCGCTACTTTGTGGCCATGTGCTCGCAGCTGGTGGGACAAAGTTATGAGCGGGGATTCTGCCACTGTGTTTGGTTCTGGAAATTGCAGTGCATGGGTTGGTAACACTGAAATCATCTGTTGCGAGAAGGAAGGCATGGTAATGTAGGTGCCGAGTGGCAGTATGTAAGGGCTGGATATTTTTTAACGAGGGCATGCATGTGATCACCTTCATTTTGTGTGTGACCAGAAATAAAAAATTTGTGAGATTTAGAAGGAATTGACATGGTCGAGGTGACCCAAGGGTGTTTGAGTGTAGAATTGCCCGGTGCCATAACCCAGTGGAGAGTTAGTGATGTGAGTAGTTTGGTCTACGGCCCAGGGGGCACTGGGTGCCTCTATCAGTTTGTAGATTATGTTGTCACACACTTGATATTACACAATTTACAACTTATGATGAGACTGTAGGCCATCTCATACACCTTAAATGTATTAGAAAAATTGTGGGAGGTACTACAAGGTATGTAGCGCCCTACATGACTCGGACAACAATGAATCAACACTCATTGAACTTTGTAAAGCTGCTTACCCACTGTGCTTGATTACATGTGAATAATTAAAGAAAAAGGACCAAGCACTTATGGCCTGTCAGTGACCTTTACATGAAAATGAGCGTGGTGTATACAGATACGCGGTAGAGTTAAGCTCTCTGGTGAGATTGCAGGTGGTTCTCCCCTCAGTACAGAAAAGAAATAAATCAAGTGTTCCGGTTAATAAAATTACTAAGGCAATGAAGTGATATCAGCCTAAATGATGGTAATGAGGGGACTCGCGGAGCAGGTAACCAATGCTGCCGGTCTGGCTCGAGTGCAGAGACGAACTGCAACGAATTGGACGAGTGGCGTCGGCTTCTGTCCCAAGTGATGAGAACCGACGTCAAATACCGAATAGTAAAACATGACATAAGCACTATGTAACATTATGGCAATGGTGAAAAATGGTATAAATTAAATGAAACACATTGGTGATACCACTGTTGATTAACAAATGTCTGTTAAGGTTGATGTTGTGAAGTTGNCCACTGTTGATTAACAAATGTCTGTTAAGGTTGATGTTGTGAAGTTGATGGGAAGTGTCACCAAACTAAATGAATGCTACTATGATGGAGGCCTTTATAGGCAACGCCCCTTTATGAAAACGTAATTGCTCTTTTATAAGTAAACATTAAATACACTATTATGCTTTCTCATGAAAATGTGACTGTATTTAATTCCCTGTGACATGTGTATTTCACTGGCTACAGTATTGCCAGGTGGATGTCTGCTGAAGGGATGGACTAGTTCACCTGGGTAAAGTGGTGTGGGTTGCCATGCTCGATTGCTCTTAATATAATAAAACACAATCCTGACTGTAGCTGTGAATGAGATGATGTTGTTTTATGTTTTCAGAAAAATGTTGCGAACTATTGGTTAAACCTTGGGGGACTTAACACTTTAACTTCGGCCTACAGGCCAGTTGATGCTACTTTATGGTGCGTTACATTGTATGTCTTGGTGTGAGCTGCTACTGACGTAACGACCAATGGCCTGTGTGCCCAACGGCTGTGGTTTTGGGATAAACACAGTTTCGGATCGCCTACTAATTTATTTAAAGGGATACCTCTTNGTGTGCCCAACGGCTGTGGTTTTGGGATAAACACAGTTTCGGATCGCCTACTAATTTATTTAAAGGGATACCTCTTGTAACCAATAGTAGTGCAGTCTCTTGAGTCAAGTAATAACAGTTGGCAAGAAGGCGCATGTTCCGTTCTTATCAACCTGCACTATGCATTCTTGGCCTGAAGTGTTCGGTGAGGCCCGGTGCAGCTGGTGCATTTGATGTAACTGCTTGGGGTCAGAGTGGGCACAAGGAGCTTTTGGACATNCGGTGAGGCCCGGTGCAGCTGGTGCATTTGATGTAACTGCTTGGGGTCAGAGTGGGCACAAGGAGCTTTTGGACATGTGGTTCACGTCAGAATGTTTTATGAATTTACAGCCATTACCTATAATGAAACAATAAAGTTTTTATTTTGCCCCGNGTGGTTCACGTCAGAATGTTTTATGAATTTACAGCCATTACCTATAATGAAACAATAAAGTTTTTATTTTGCCCCGAACAGTTATCGGAATAAAAAACAATGGTCTTTCCAACACCATTACTGTTCCGAAAAGTACTTAAGCAAGAACCAATTTTTTTATGCCCATGTTTAGCTTGGCTTTCGTTCCAAATGAAGCAATGACCAGTGTCAGTGCCCATGTTGAATGTTGTAAAATTGTTACATCAAGAGCCTACGTTTGTAGTAGAATTGTGAAATATCGCCACGAGGTGTAGGCAGGACAGCTTGCATGTCAAGGTATGTNAGAGCCTACGTTTGTAGTAGAATTGTGAAATATCGCCACGAGGTGTAGGCAGGACAGCTTGCATGTCAAGGTATGTATTTTTCACCTCAGTTGTTTCACTTTCATTTTATGCCATCCATATTTAAATTGTATTTGTTCATGTGCAGTGCAATNATTTTTCACCTCAGTTGTTTCACTTTCATTTTATGCCATCCATATTTAAATTGTATTTGTTCATGTGCAGTGCAATATTATGCATTTATTTATTCATGTTTTATGTTGGGGTTCATGTCCACTTAGTTGTGTAATTGTTTTAGTTCAACAGAAAGTAGTGCAGGGCGAGCAGCGTATCGTCATAATCCGTGCCTCGTGAGCTCGCCAGATTCAGTCGCCGTCGAGTGTTTCAAGGGCGTGGCATTCACCACATCGTGCTCCAGGTGCTTTCACATTTTCGCGCCAATATTTTTTGGCTGCAATAGTCTGATGTAACTTACTGGAACCTGTTGTTTTCTGCACCCAGAGATGCCACCCCTTCTTTCCTGAGAATAGCATCATCCGAGGAAGCTTAACACACTNCCTGTTGTTTTCTGCACCCAGAGATACCACCCCTTCTTTCCTGAGAATAGCATCATCCGAGGAAGCTTAACACACTAGAAATGCATGATTGTGCGCACCTGTGTACTTTCTCAGTTTTTCTTATCTGATGGACCACAAGCCAGAACTAGTGTATTGCTTTCTCCTAGAGTAATGTAATGTTTTCTGCAAGAGCAATTATACGCATGTTTTCAGACTTCGTGTTTTTCATTTCAAGCACTACCTTCGGGCGTTTCGGGGTCCGGGTAATCTACAACCCGTTTTCACCATAATTTCACATAATTANCCTGTTGTTTTCTGCACCCAGAGATGCCACCCCTTCTTTCCTGAGAATAGCATCATCCGAGGAAGCTTAACACACCAGAAATGCATGATTGTGCACACCTGTGTACTTTCTCAGTTTTGCTTATCTGATGGACCACAAGCCAGAACTAGTGTATTGCTTTCTCCTAGAGTAATGTAATGTTTTCTGCAAGAGCAATTATACGCATGTTTTCAGACTTCGTGTTTTTAATTTCAAGCACTACCTTCGGGCGTTTCGGGGTCCGGGTAATCTACAACCCGTTTTCACCATAATTTCACATAATTAACACTAATAACGAACGTGTGCTCAACGCCGAGCTTTTATCAGTAAAACGTGCGTGGATCATCCTGAATAGGCCCACTTCATCCCGATGTATGTATCCGGAGTAGGGAACGACTAATTTTCCTGTCCAGAGGGGCTCATCCAACACTATTAACGAGGTACTGCGTACGTCCAGGTGAACGGCACAACTGTACCCTGAGATCATCATCATAAGCAATCAACACCGCCTGCCGATGGTGGTTGACACCTTATCGGGTATCCTACTCCAAACCCACCTAATAATGTTTACCACCACCCTTCAAAATTTCCATTAACCTTACATCACCCAGCCAACAGGCGTTAAATTGGTTCCCTTCCATGGGGCAATTTCTTGCTGAAAACCCTCAGTGCTCAACATTTTTCCTACGTAATTTAACAGGCGTTACATTGGTGCCCAACTTTGTGGCGATTTCTTATTCCAGTTATCTGATGTTCTACGCAATTTGACAGCCATTAAATTGTCGCCCTTATGTGGGGCCGTGCCTTTCCTTCATAATTTCTCACATTTTTCGACCCAGAAAACCTCAAAATCTCCCGACACCTCGACCCCTCTTTGAGCAATTTTCTCACCTACTTCCCCCTGACAACATCAAGAACATATCAGGAGCAGTGTGATAAATATGGGAAAAAACTCTGATGCCAGCCAAATGCTGAACCACGCCCAGAGACGCCACACAATGTGGCATAATAGCATGCCAAAACCAGCTTCGCAGCCACCATTACATCAACGGCTCAGGGCAAGCACAGCGAGCCNGCCACCATTACATCAACGGCTCAGGGCACGCACAGCGAGTCGGTTATAACAGGACAGCAAGGCGTCACCACTTCTCCCCCTCCAGTGCCGTGTACTACAGAGAAGAGCGGGTGCGTGAACCTGCACTCATCCCCTCCACCTCTTCAACACCACAACACCAGTTGGGAGTATGGATCGGCGCAGCATGCTGTGTGCGCAGGGGTGCAAACCCCCTCCATCACCAGGCCGTACACCCTTCCAAGTAGGTCCAGGGAGGTCTGCCGCGAGGGGTGGGCTTTGGCCTTAACCCCCACTGCCGGGTTCGGCTGCCATACTGCAACCGTCAACAATGGTTGGCCCGACACCCATAACCGTCCCTACTTATCTGGGTTGGCAATGCTTGCGCCCCATCCCACAGGATGTAGTGGCCAAGTACGAATTAGGCTCAACATATTACAACTGCATTCGTAAAACCAGCCTAACGAGCAACCATGCCACGAACAACCACGAACACATTGTCAGCTCCAATGTGATAAACCAAATCCAAAGGCAGTGGAGATATAAAGTTTTGGACAATACCTGTCAACCANACACATTGTCAGCTCCAATGTGATAAACCAAATCCAAAGACAGTGGAGATATAAAGTTTTGGACAATACCTGTCAATAAAATTAAAACATTCAGCTCCCAATCATCAAAATTTTGTGTGTCAGTTTACTGTGCATGGGCTAAGGTATCCCTACTTTCCAGTGTACTTTGTGCCAACAGTATTACCTTTCCAAGTGCCTAACTGTGACTGAACTCGGGACCGTATAGAACCAGAACTTTCAGTGCTAACAGTGCAGCAGCAATAACAATCAATTGAACACTTCTACAGTGTACAAAGATTTATTAACTGGCCAGACTGTCATCCAACGCATCGTCACCGTCCGGTGTGTCCAAGGGGCGAAATTAATCACGTCTTGAAATGCAGTGTATGTGCAGTGCATATACATGACAATGTTTGCAGCCTGGCGAGAGGCTGACAGTACAAGACTGCAAATTCACATGTCGGCAATGTACATAAGCAGCTGACACCGAACTGCAGATATCCCATGCTATCAGCTAACGTGTGGCAGATGTAAACAAAACAGTGCCGCTCGCTTGTTCTACACCCCACCAGTCGGCATTGACTTAAGCACCTCTCCCTCTCCAACCATCTGTCCCTTACATATCGCCACTTACCACCTACTTTCCCACGCCTGCCTCGTCCCAAAATATGATTACATCGCTACCAACTCACGCACCACAATTTCCGCAACCAAGCCCGGTGACACAATTTCCCACACCCAACTTTGTTCCACCAGCTACGGGCATGAGGCCACGAAATAGTGGAAGGCAACACCAAACCACTGCAGCCATTCAACCCTTGCACATGGACCAACCAGTGATACCATGCACTGGGGATTCTAGTCGCTACCCACTTTTGTGGGATCACCTACAGAGGATCCATCTGCATTCCTGAGTAACTGTACAGCACACCTGCAATGCTGGAGTATAAACGTGGAGGAGTGGGCTAGCGGCATTTGAGCCCAACTCTCTGGAGAAGCATGTTCCTGGTGGCAATCTATCAATCACTATGGTCAAC
Organism: Clitarchus hookeri; assembly: GCA_002778355.1. Lineage (NCBI taxonomy): Eukaryota > Metazoa > Arthropoda > Insecta > Phasmatodea > Phasmatidae > Clitarchus > Clitarchus hookeri. The sequence goes on from NQII01004150.1 coordinate 180,829, forward strand.
AGTAGGAGGAANCATTTGAGCCCAACTCTCTGGAGAAGCATGTTCCTGGTGGCAATCTATCAATCACTATGGTCAACAGTAGGAGGAATTTCCCAATGCTTTCTGGTACCACTTTGGAGGAGCATTTACATAATTCTGATGTGACTAAAAACTGACTGGTTTCTGCAACCGTTCACAGTATCTCGACAGTGTTTGGGAAGGCACCTGCTTCACCCAACACCGCGCGAGGCAGCTGATGGGCCAACTTCAATCCGACCACATGGGCGACACCATGACAGTCTCGTGATTCGGATACCAAACCGACGGGCACATGTATCACACTCCTCAGTGTGCTGTCAGGACATAGCATGCGTGAATGCGACACCAGATTTGATAGCGCCTCTGATCGGGATGCATACAAACAACCAACACAATTGTGCAACACTAAGTGTTGGTGAGTATTAGTGGTCCCCAAAAGCAGAGGAAAAATAATGANAAACAACCAACACAATTGTGCAACACTAAGTGTTGGTGAGTATTAGTGGTCCCCAAAAGCAGAGGAAAAATAATGACCAGTTTACACAAAATGCAAGCCACAAGTAAACTGTGCTACTAGACGAATTACAAATTACTTAAAGCAAGATCTTCACCCATGCCAAACTAAGTTAAGCCCCTACAGGCATCACCTGACTACGGGGATCTCAGTTTGTGTGTTTTAATAGAAATAGTGAGTGTAAAAGTGTACATCTCTATATTTGCAGCAGTAAACAGGTTTACGGACTCGGATAGACACGTTTACAGCACTACATGCCCGAAAACCTAACAGCTCGAAAGTGAGTTGTCATGAATAATTAAGTAGCTTGTTTAGTGTAGAGAATATGTAAGTTTTTGGTAGGAAAAATGTTCAGTCTACATTTAGTCAAGGAAGCTTTCGTATCCATGCATCGTAAACAATTAAGGGCCTAACTTTTTTGTGTTTCTTTTACGCTCACGAATTTCCGACTCCCGACGTCTTCACGGTAAGTGGCCAGAAAGACACTGACAGCCATTTGGTCTGAAGAGGGCATTTAAAAGAGAAGACCACGGGGTTCACGACTCCTGGACACTTCATCAACTTCTTTGTCTTCTACCAAGAACCATAGTTTTAACTTCTTTTTTGACCAAAACAGTATAATTTAATGTAACTTCATCGCCCGGGAAGAGCGCCTCCCCACCACCTGCAGACATACAGCCCCAAGGAGTGTATGTTCACCTTTCTAACCAGAGAGCATACACTCATTTTCGTGTATCATCCCCTGACAGGCTTAGTGTGTCAGGTTCTCTTAACGACGTGAGTATCGTCAACTGGTTTGTAGTGTTGAAACATCAATAAATGACTGCAATCCCTAAGTCAGCATTTTGTTTTACAGGCCTTGCCTCTTAAAGAGGCTGGACCCACCAAAGTGCCATTCTAAGGACTTTTAAGTGTTTTCAGTGTAACATGCACTTTTATCAGTGTTTAATTGGCATGTGGAGTGACCTTACAACTCCGCATTAGGCTAACTTGATACCAGCATAACTGTCCTCCTCAGATTGGGCACCCGTGACTGTACTGGGCTGACAGCGACTGCATACAGCTAGCAGCCTATCGAACCGCAATTAATAACACTTCAATTATGACATAGAGGATCGGGAGAACAGACTAGCCCACTGGGTGACTCGGCCACGATCCACAACAGCAGAGCAACAGGTAAGATATCTACATGATGTCTCTGGTGATTGCTTTCCATCAGTACTCTGCACGAAGAATGGTGCAGCAGTGATGTCACAACCATTCCCCAACCCCGACCTCACGTCATATGGCGGCTCTCTGGCATGTCTGGAAAAAGCCACTTTTCAAAATTTTTCAAAATGATGAAATTTGTCAAAAATTACAATTCAAATGTACTGTATGCATACTTTCATACGCCATTGCCTCGTGACTATGGTACCTATCTGGTATGGCCACGAATTCCATCTGCCAACCTTTCGCAACTTTTAAAATATTTGAAAAGTTGCATTTTCAAATTTTGAAAAAATGTTTTCAAACGGTTTCTAAACATTTGAAATGTGCTATCCCTTGTAACATTAATTCTAGGACATCCTAAATGTGTTGCATCAAGCTATGTATCAAACGTGGCAAACAACTAATGCCATTTTACAATCAAATAACAAGAGTTGGAACTGTATGTAAACTTCACAAGTAATGCCATCTGCATGTGTCTCAAATCACACTTCAGGTATTGCGTACATGTAAATAGCCAAAAATGGCCTTTCAACCACTTTTGCAAAACCGTGCCAAAACTGGCATGAGGAGTGATTACAAAGCATACTGTAAGGTGTATACCTGTGCATGAAACATAACGTTGGTTAAATCAAACAGTGCCAACCTTTCTCAAATTGTTTCTGCAACTTTGTAAAATTTTTGTCATATTTCGTAAAATTTTATCTAAAATTTTATGCTTCACATTTTAAGTTTAAGAGCCGTACAGCCATCAGTGGAGTGTCACAATGTAGTTTCAAACCTGCAAAATCAGTGTTAAAACCAGTTTAAGGCTCTTCAGCCACAATTTCAAAACATTTTGGCCAACATTTCCATAAAATTTTAATATGGTCAACAGTGGCCATTGCCAATATCACACACATTCCTGGACAAAGCTGTCATTTTATGTCACCCCATAAATTCACCTCAGTGATGTCACAAGCCACTGGAGAACAAGGGATCCGAGCAACGATGGAGAGTTGCGAGGGCGTGTGAGCAGCACCCCCTTCCCATTACCCCATAATACAGGCAGGTCCTACCCATTCACAGAACGATGGGACGGACTACCGTGTACAGAGAAGTCCATGACCCCGCATCAGCTGTAGCTACGAATGGTAACTAATGTGCCACATCTACCTCGCTCAGCTCATATGAGCACACAAAGGATAAATACGGCTATGTACTCTTCGGCGGGAAAACCGGCGGTCCTGTGGAACAGCTGTGTGCACCCAGTCGCGAGCAGAGCCACCATAGACTTTTTTACGATTTATGTCAATACATTCACNGCGACTGCATACAGCTAGCAGCCTATCGAACCGCTATTAATAACACTTCAATTATGACATAGAGGATCGGGAGAACAGACTAGCCCACTGGGTGACTCGGCCACGATCCACAACAGCAGAGCAACAGGTAAGATATCTACAAGATGTCTCTGGTGATTGCTTTCCATCAGTACTCTGCACGAAGAATGGTGCAGCAGTGATGTCACAACCATTCCCCAACCCCGACCTCACGTCATATGGCGGCTCTCCGGCATGTCTGGAAAAAGCCACTTTTCAAAATTTTTCAAAATGATGAAATTTGTCAAAAATCACAATTCAAATGTACTGTATGCATACTTTCATACGCCATTGCCTCGTGACTATGGTACCTATCTGGTATGGCCACGAATTCCATCTGCCAACCTTTCGCAACTTTTAAAATATTTGAAAAGTTGCATTTTCAAATTTTGAAAAAATGTTTTCAAACGGTTTCCAAACATTTGAAATGTGCTATCCCTTGTAACATTAATTCTAGGACATCCTAAATGTGTTGCATCAAGCTATGTATCAAACGTGGCAAACAACTAATGCCATTTTACAATCAACTAACAAGAGTTGGAACTGTATGTAAACTTCACAAGTAATGCCATCTGCATGTGTCTCAAATCACACTTCAGGTATTGCGTACACGTAAATAGCCAAAAATGGCCTTTCAACCACTTTTGCGAAACCGTGCCAAAACTGGCATGAGGAGTGATTACAAAGCATACTGTAAGGTGTATACCTGTGCATGAAACATAACGTTGGTTAAATCAAACAGTGCCAACCTTTCTCAAATTGTTTCTGCAACTTTGTAAAATTTTTTGTCATATTTCGTAAAATTTTATGCTTCACATTTTAAGTTTAAGAGCCGTACAGCCATCAGTGGAGTGTCACAATGTAGTTTCAAACCTGCAAAATCAGTGTTAAAACCAGTTTAAGGCTCTTCAGCCACAATTTCAAAACATTTTGGCCAACATTTCCGTAAAATTTTAATATGGTCAACAGTGGCCATTGCCAATATCACACACATTCCTGGACAAAGCTGTCATTTTATGTCACCCCATAAATTCACCTCAGTGATGTCACAAGCCACTGGAGAACAAGGGATCCGAGCAACGATGGAGAGTTGCGAGGGCGTGTGAGCAGCACCCCCTTCCCATTACCCCATAATACAGGCAGGTCCTACCCATTCACAGAACGATGGGACGGACTACCGTGTGCAGAGAAGTCCATGACCCCGCATCAGCTGTAGCTACGAATGGTAACTAATGTGCCACATCTACCTCGCTCAGCTCACATGAGCACACAAAGGATAAATACGGCTATGTACTCTTCGGCGGGAAAACCGGCGGTCATGTGGAACAGCTGTGTGCACCCAGTCGCGAGCAGAGCCACCATAGACTTTTTTACGATTTATGTCAATACATTCACAAATAATAATCGAAGGTCTCATACGTCGTTTAATAATGCAAAGCAAGTACCATGTACCACATTACAACAAACGTCCATAGGAATACCAGCCGAGCTGTGCTAGACCTGTGTCCACTCAATATAAACATCCGGTTTTGCAAATATCCTAACGGGAAAACCGTGTCTGTGCAAACCAGATAATACTACAGAAGCGCAAATCAAACATCAACCAATCCAATTACGACAATNGTACCACATTACAACAAACGTCCATAGGAATACCAGCCGAGCTGTGCTAGACCTGTGTCCACTCAATATAAACATCGGGTTTTGCAAATATCCTAACGGGAAAACCGTGTCTGTGCAAACCAGATAATACTACAGGAGCGCAAATCAAACATCAACCAATCCAATTACGACAATACGAATGTTGCACAAATTTTGTGTGGTCTGACAGAAAAGGATAGAACATAATAAGTTGCCTACACTGTAACCAGCCATACCACCCCCAGTGTGTTGCGCTGCAGGTATGCGCGCGCATTCAATAAAGACAGTTTGTGTGTGCGCGGTGTTATTACAGTCTGTCGGAAGCGACAATAGACTATACAGACTTACTCAGTGGTAACCAATTACCACCAACATATTGTCTACAACCCATGTGCTACGGTGTCGTGAACGATGTAGTGAAGTGCCAGCGTTGTGGACATCAGGCTCACCAAAGATGCGTTCCCCTGAACGAGTGAATAGCGGGCATAGAATGTGCATAAAAATGCCAGGCATTCACAACGTATCGTGCGCAAAATATGGCAACTCAAACTGCCATGCAGAATTCAGGCCCCGCCACTGTTTTAACCGTACCACTTGCACAATCAAAGTAATGCCCATGCCAAACTGAGCAAGCACAGAACAGGGAAAACATACAGAAGCAAAACAACATTCAAACAGTCAATAACACACCAGCACAGTTTCAATCGCTAAGGATGTTTGCGGTATTACCGACAGAGGACCCCCAGGCCTTTATCGAGGACAGTACTACCTGGCTTCACCGTTATGGTGTTTGTGAGGNATCGCTAAGGATGTTTGCGGTATTACCGACAGAGGACCCCCAGGCCTTTATCGAGGACAGTACTACCTGGCTTCACAGTTATGGTGTTTGTGAGGAGTGGCCTATTTGTGTAGGGGCCAGCTGAGCAGAGACACACGACAATTTTGGCGATTGGTTAACCATTATGGGATAAAATGGACCACATTTTTAACAGCATTCCAGTGCCGATATAATTGTATGTTCTCCACGGTAAAGCATTCAGGTGCATAGTAATCGACAAACTGTCAGCCCACGAAACTCTGATTGCTATCGTTATACGGAGGATACACCTGGTAAAGCAGTACGATCCAAGTACCATGGTGATTGTGGTACTGAAAGCAATAGTCAGAATGATCCTACCGGAGTACTGCAGTGCATTAGCACCAGTCATTCAAGGCCCATTAGAGGTGTTCATGAGCTCCATAATGATCTCGGACGATACCAAGTGCGAAAACCAAGATCGCAAGGAGAGTAGAAAGTACAAAGCAGCCAGCGGGTTCAGGAGATGCAAAACCAATTACATCGGTGATTGTAACAATGGTGGGACTCGGAAGGACACACCTTCTATCGTGTAACAGCCACCATAGCCAAGCGGACCCACAGTGACCAACAATGGCAAATGGGTATAGGAAAAAAACCAAGAAGCCGCCCTACCTATGAAAAAACTGTCCAGGCGAGCAGTACCACTGGCATAGTGATTGCCCTGGAATAAAAAAGAAGAAACGCAATGTATGCGAAGGAGAGAAGAAGAATAAAATTTGAACTACTTTATACCCCACTTAGCCAATCCGAGGCGGTGTCNCAATGTATGCGAAGGAGAGAAGAAGAATAAAATTTGAACTACTTTATACCCCACTTAGCCAATCCGAGGCGGTGTCATTATATTATTTAGTTATTAAGAAAGTTTCACACAAAGAAATTAGTGAGGCTTGGGATTTAGAATTTATAAGAAGAAATTATTACACTTTTAGTTATAGGTTAAAAATGGTGCCTCTGACTCCTACCCTAGACACACCACAAATCTTATTGTCCACCCAATGGAGACAGAGGGCTTGGTACGTTACAGTGTTGTACTTTATGTTGTGGTGTCTTTGTTTGTGTTTATTTTGTGTGTTGTTTATATCGTTCGTTTTATGTTTGTGTCAAGTTATCCAGGTAAAGAGTGTGAAAGTCCCGGTGAACCGTGACCGCCGGGA
>NQII01004150.1:187808-208231 GCA_002778355.1 Clitarchus hookeri
CTCTGATGACAAACTGGCTTTCGGCAAGCCTGCCCGCCCATTGGCCGGCGGAACACCACCAGAACTCGCCTGCCTCCACCGCCCCGACACGCCTGACTCTCCCATAAGTCAGCCTTTCGGCTAACCTCGCCAAGGTCGAGCATGGCAAGGCGACGACACCAGTCGTGGCCCGACGTGCTATTCAAGTGTTCTTCCCTTCACCTATTTTCCAGTCCTGCCCGACAGCCATCCAGGACAATTACCCCTTCAGAAGTGCCCGACCTTTCCTTCCGGCGAACATAGGGAATGGAGTTGTACTCCACACTGGCACCCAGTCCGCGGAGAACCATGCGGAGGTCGCCACCCTGCTCCCCAGTCCCTCATTTCTTTTGTTTTTCTTTTTTCTAGTTTTATTCTTTTTTCTGTTTATATTTTACATTTTTAACAGAACAAATATGTAAAACAACATAGAAAACAAAACAAACATAACAAAACAAGACAGAACAAACAGGACAAAACAATATGAAATAAATTAACATAAAATAATATAATCTATAAAACATAAAATAATATAACAAACAAATTACTTGAAATTAAAATAAGACAAAATAGAAAAGAACATAATATAATATAATACATAAAGCAAATAAATTAAAATTACGACAAAATATTTTACAAGAACCTCCCCCCACCAGTTCCCAGAATGTCACCAGAACTAATACTACTCACTATGCAATGATTTTTAAATNAAATTTACAAGAACCTCCCCCCACCAGTTCCCAGAATGTCACCAGAACTAATACTACTCACTATGCAATGATTTTTCAATTTAATCACCAAAATCTGTTTCTTTTCTTAATTTTTTCCTTGCAATCGCATACATTGGACAATTCTTATCATCTGCTGTGTGTTCGTTTTCTGTACTATAGTTATAATTGTTTTCCTTAAAACAGTTAATACATTGAATACATTTTGTTTCCTGACATTCCTTTACTTCATGATCATTTCCACATATACCCAAATATCTTGTTGTTTGTCTATATCTTTGTTTCTCNCCTGACATTCCTTTACTTCATGATCATTTCCACATATACCCAAATATCTTGTTGTTTGTCTATATCTTTGTTTCTCTATGGCCATACCACCATCATTTTTTACATCTCATTGGTGAGATAAATTCTTTAATTTTATAGGCTTCCCAGTTGCAAATAAATTTTGTTTTTATTTTTTAGTATTTTGTATATTATTTGATTCGTGTCTATAACTATATTTTTCCTATTATTGATTATCGTTGTTTCGAAGCAGAAGAAGTAAGNCCTGACATTCCTTTACTTCATGATCATTTCCACATATACCCAAATATCTTGTTGTTTGTCTATATCTTTGTTTCTGTATGGCCATACCACCATCATTTTTTACATCTCATTGGTGAGATAAATTCTTTAATTTTATGGGCTTCCCAGTTGCAAATAAATTTTGTTTTTATTTTTTAGTATTTTTTATATTATTTGATTCGTGTCTATAACTATATTTTTCCTATTATTAATTATCGTTGTTTCGAAGCAGAAGAAGTAAGTCGATGGGGCGTCACCTCCCCCAGTCCCGACGAGCTGATCCCGACTTTCGCCCTACAACAGGCCATACTGCAGCAGCTCCTCGCAGATTAACCATCTTCACCAATTAAGTTCATATGCATTCCAATGTACATCAACAGTGTGAAGTGCTATGCCCTTATTGACACAGTCGTATCCCACACCTTTGTCCGTCCAGGGTTCGTTGACGTGAGAGCTCTGCCGCCTCACAGTTAATACATTAATTTATCCACAACTAACAATAGTGGTGAAACCGTAGGAGAAGCCAGCATCATGCCCATATTCGACCTCGAGACAAAATGGTAGCACTCGTCATCAACGAGCTACGGGAAGACATTATTCTTGGTTTCCCATGGCTAACCTAACAAAACTCGATTGTTGAACCAGCAGCTAGGAGAATCCATTTCGGCTCAAGGGAGTGTAGAACAGTCTATAATATAGACCCTGCCATAACAACCATGCGCCCAGATTCAAGCTTGATGATCTGTACCCCGAGGTACTACCAGCTTACTGTGATGCGGTACAGTGAGTGCTGGAGGAACTATGGAACGTATTTGCAAATGCAGATTCATTATGATGCACCAATTTCGTGGAGCACACCATACCAAAAGAACATGACAAGCCCATTTTCACACCACCATGCAGCTACCTTAGCCACCAGAGTAAGGTCATACGTGACAGATACGCGAGATGTTAGTGGAGGGGTCATCGAACCGACAGAAATATGCTACAATTCATCAATCACACTGGCACCGAAGAAAGATGGAACATTGCATTTCTGCATCGATTTTCGACTCCTCAACCTGGCCAACGAAAGCACCCCCCATCCCTTCATCGGCATTAAGGATACGTATAACATCTTAGAAAATGCCAGAATCATGTCATCTCTGGATCTGCGCAGCAGCTACTGGCAGGTTTCAGTGAAGCCAGAAGACAGATGCGAAACTGCATTCATCGCACCGGTTGTAAGGGGGTTTAAATTCTGTGCGATTCCGTTCGGGTTGAAATGCACGCCATCCACATTTCAAGCCATGATGGTCTAAGTACTAGACGGTCTGGTAGGCGACTTCACGCTCGGCTACCTAGATGACATCGTCATTTGGTCAGAGACATTCACCACCTGTCCATAGTACTGTGACGCCTTGCCATCAATGGGCTCACATAAACAAATACCAGCTTGGAAAAGAACAGACTGGCTTTCTGGGGCACATCATGGACAAAGNGGGCTTTCTGGGGCACACCATGGACAAAGATGGCACAGACCGAACAATGATCAACTGCGAGTGATAGAGTATTACGAGAGACTACACACCATGAAACAGGTCTGGAAATTTTTTGGCCTTCTGAACTAGTTGTGTGAGTACATCCAAGATTTTGCATCGATAACTGCACCTCTCACTGCACTCATGTCACCCAGCCACAAGTTCGAGTGGAATGTCGAAGCTGAGGGCAATTTGCTGGCCATCAATGACCCCAGTAGATATCTCTGTGTCGAGACAGATGCCAGCTATGTGCACCTTCCTGTTCCAACTCGGTGACAACAGCGAACAGCTTATCATCGACTACAGCAGTGCCAAGTTCGGGACGACCGAAAAACCGTATTATGTCAATCAGAAAGAGAGAGAGTGCCTTGCAGTAGTTTGGACGCTCAAAACATTACTTCACGCTACAGACCAACAACCTGGTCTGGTCTGGTTGCATAGTATGTGTGAAGCGTGGAGCAAACTGACCTGCCGGTCAATGCTACTGCAAATGCACGATCTCAACATCGAGCATGTCCCAGTCACAAAGAACCAACTGGCCAACCTGCTGCCCGGGTCACCAAGTACAGTAAACACAGCATATTATGAGGAAGATTGGGAAGCGATGCTTCCCCTCACCCCTACTACATGTCAACCTGTGTTAATCTCGTTGCATCAGACATCAAGCTCGACGAACTCTGTGAAGCTGTAGTAATGTAACAAACAACAGAGCCCGACTCGGAGGCCAAGGTAACACNAAACAACAGAGCCCGACTCGGAGGCCAAGGTAACACTCTGTAATCAGCATACCACAGACCGGTGGTGCGTAATCGACAACCTACTGGAGACCCAGCAGCATTGAAACAACACCATTTGTAAAATCTACATGCCAGCCGCACATTAAACAGACATACTCCACTACATGCATAGCACAACATTTGCAGTGCATCCGGGTGCGAAGCAAAACACGCAGAACTTGTTATGTCACTTCCATTGGCCAGGTGTATCATGCGACATATGCGNCATCCGGGTGCGAAGCAAAACACGCAGAACTTGTTATGTCACTTCCATTGGCCAGGTGTATCATGCGACATATGCGATTACGTTCTAGAGTTTCTGCCATGCAACCACTTTAAGGCTTGATGCGTAGATAGCCAGCGACACCAACTACCCAGAATATCACATATGCAGTGTCCTGCACATGCACCAGGAAGGTTGTCCGCATCGTGGAGAACGAATTTTTCCCAAAGTGGGGATATCCCCGAAAGCTACTGAAAGAGAACGGGTCACAATTCGTTGGAAGGAAGTAGCACATTACACAAAGTGGGGAGTGATACAAAGCATGATTGCGATCTATCATCCTCATGCCAACCCCACAGAGTGCAGAAACCAAGATCTCAAGGTTCAGCTGCGCCTCCATTTGGGGAAAGANGAAGATCTCAAGGTTCAGCTGCGCCTCCATTTGGGGAAAGATCACACATGCTGGGCCAAGCAGCTGCCCAGTGCACTGTTCACACTCTGCTACCATACCGACAAGGCAACAGGCATGTAATCTGCCAAATTATTGCAGGGACATGAGTGACACTCCCAGGCGAATACAGCTGTTCACCCTTAGAGAGAGCCAGTGAAACAGAGACCAGCACCACCAGGCAATGGCAGAGAACACAGGAGTTGTAGGTAACCAGTGTACACCAGGGTGCCTATATCAACAAGNCAGCACCACCAGGCAATGGCAGAGAACACAGGAGTTGTAGGTAACCAGTGTACACCAGGGTGCCTATATCAACAAGTGGGTACCCCTCACTTCGCGTCCACCGAAGCTACTATGACAATGGCAGAAGGTTTTCATGAGGGAGCACCTGCTGTCCTCGGCACGCAATAACTTTTTTACTGGCATCGGCGCCAAGTGGAGTGGTCCACAATTAGTCAAAAAGGATTTAGGGGCCACTACATATCTGGTCCGCATCAATCGCCGACCGACCATATGCATCGACAGGGACGACCTCAGATGAGCTGCGCATCAGGAAGCTCAAGAAGAGACCTCAGTCACCGACCCCCAATAGCTACCACATGACGAACAGTCAAAACAAGCGGCAGAATCGTCAGACGGCCTGACGTGCGCCAGGTACGTCCCTTGTCGAAGGCAGACGGTTTGGTCGCTCGGTGTCCCTCGAGTTGTGAATGTGCCGGGCGCCAGCTCAAGGTTGAGCAATGAGATAGGGTCGTGGTTTCTNGCTCGGTGTCCCTCGAGTTGTGAATGTGCCGGGCGCCAGCTCAAGGTTGAGCAATGAGATAGGGTCGTGGTTTCTACCCTAGGGATTCGGGGTAACACACCGTCAGATAGTAGGAAAATGCGAGCTGTATGGTCGCTGCGCACACCTGGATTAATGAACGTACTTGTTTATATGCAAGATGATTATTTTATTCAACACTTTAAGCGAAACCAACACGTGGTGACCGCGTGGTCGTACAAACACACTAAATGGCTTAAGATTAATTAAGGCGCGTGAAGCTGCTCTCGCCTCGGTGCGATATAACATAAAAACAAAAGTTACTTCGTGAATGATGTGATGATGCGATTACTGAGTGAGGTTGCAGCCTCAGAGGCTAGTACCGAGGTTCTTGTGAAACGAGAGACTTACCACGCCCGCCCGTGTTGAAGTGATGAAGCCTACTAGACTGAGAGCTGCGCCGGCTCGCGCTACCTAAGCGCGGCCGACACCTGGCGGTGGAAAGATGAAACACAAATACGACTTAAAATGCTAATGAGATGTAAAAGTGATATACCTTATATAAACATAATCAAACACAAATACCCTATACAATTTACATAGTAAAACACAATTATCCTTGCACCAATACACAATAAATCAGGGTTATATTAATATTAAATATAAGTATTGCAGCAGCCACTGTGTTGCCAACTTAATAATGTCACATATATTCCTGGCTGGCTAGGTATGTGATGACTGTTTTGACACCCGATAAATATGTTATACATAAATACTGAATAAATACATATAACCCTAAATAATTGTACTCTTGCGCTACAATCAATAAATAATAATGATTAGATTGTTAAGCTCTGAATAATTACTGACACTGGTTAAATTAATGATACTGGTGCACTATCACACGTGGACAAACACACTTGATAGACACTGAATACACTATCACTCTTGCACACATGCCCGCTGGGGTAGTGCATCTGGAGTGGAGGACACTACGGCGGCAGTCACAGTGGGCACAAAGGTACCAGTGAACGCCTGGTTCACGTCAGGCCAAACAATGTGAGACTTGTTCTGCTCCACGATGTCTGGCGTCCGAACGTCCTCAGGGATAGTAGGTGGAGGACAAAACTCAGCATCACACACTACAGCAGACGAAATATCACCAGCAGAAACTACAACAACACATGTGTCCATCATGATGCCCTGCATCGTGACCCTGTCATCGAGGCACCTTGTGCCTAGGCATCCACTCCAGCAGACTCTGCCGAACCACATATAGACGAGGAGACACCTGTGAGCAGCATGCCCAGACAAGCTGATCTCCTCGCGACCATCACATCGACAGCAGAGATCACCGAGTGCAGCACAGCAGGTACTCTACGGGTGACCATTCAGACATCCAATGCGGAACGGAACACCTCAACAGGGACTCCTGCGACCACCCTCGATATAGCCGTCCAAACCAGAGGCCTCATACCAGTAGCAGCAGATATAACAACGAGAGTGGGAACGAGAGCAGAACACTTCCACGTCGCTCCAAACAGCCTCGTCCAGTCACAAAGGCCCAGTGCGTAGTCTGTCCAGACTGTATGTTCTACATCATTATCAGCCAATGGCACNACCAGTAGCAGCAGATATAACAACGAGAGTGGGAACGAGAGCAGAACACTTCCACGTCGCTCCAAACAGCCTCGTCCAGTCACAAAGGCCCAGTGCGTAGTCTGTCCAGACTGTATGTTCTACATCATTATCAGCCATTGGCGCACCCATCAACAGTCCCAATGGAGCCACTCAATACAACACCACAGAGAGACACTCACAGGGATGGTACAATCTGCGACCACACAGGGTCCAGCCATCGCTTCCAGCATGCTGCACCTGATGGAATAGCTACCCAGTATATGATGGTGTGGAGGGGGTTCGAGCATTTGTCATGAGCCCAAAATCACTGGTCTCCACGACTGTATTCTGCATCACTATACAACAACGGTCGATAACGTACCGACAACAAGGACATCGAGCGTGGCCATCAGAAACAGTATCTCGACAGTGTTTAAAGACATCTGCAGTCATTTAGTATGGAGCGGACATTCTACGTAGCAGGCCGCATGGCTCACGACTCCGGGTCACTTTATAAACTTCTTTGTCATCCACGAAGAACCATAGTTTTAACTTCTTTTTTGACCAGAACAGTATAACATAACTTCATCGCCAAGGAGGAGCGGAGCGCCTCTACACCTTCTGCAGACATACAGCCGCAGGAGTGTAAGTTCATCTTTCACATCCGGAGAGCACGCACTCATTTTGCTGCATCAGCCCCCGACAGGCTTAGTGCGTCGGGTCCTCTTAACGACGTGAGCACCGTAAACACTGGCTTGTAGTGTCGAAACATCGATAAATGACTGCAACCCTGAAGTTAGCATTTTGATTTACAGACCTTGACTCTTAAAGGCATTTCGGGAGCTGGACCCACCAAACTGCCATTCTAAGGACCTTTAAGTGTTGTCGTTGTAACACATACTTTTTTATCAGTGTTTAATTGGCATGTGGAGTGGTCTTACAACTCTGTATTAGGGTAACTTAATACCAGTATAACTGTCCATCTCACAACGGGCACCCGCGGTGGTACTGGGTTGACAGCGACTGCCCACAGCTAGCAGCCTATCGAACCATAGTTAATAACCCTTCAATTGAGACATAGAGCATTGGGAGAATAGCCTAGCCACCTGGGTGACTCGGCCACGACCCACAACAGCAGAGCAGCCATTAATATATCTACAAGATGTATCTGGTGAGTGTTTCCCACCAGAACTCTGCACAAAGAAAGGCGCAGTGGTGATGTCACTACCATTCTCCAACCCCGGCCTCATATCAACATCAAGCCCAAAGCAAACTGACATTAGAAGAGCTACAGCCAACAAAGAAACCAACCACACTTTTCATCAGAAAAAGACATCTTGTCAGAGGTTTCCACCCACACCTGCCCGAGAGCAAAGTGCTCGAAGTTGAGGCAGAAACAGTGCGCCCAGAGTACCGTACCATGTTTATACCACAGCTTAATAGCAGCCTCGATGAACTCATGTGTGGCGCGCTAATCTTGGAGGGAAATTCGTGCCAGCCACACCGCGAACGGGAAACGAGTGCCACACGATGGAGCCATGAGCAATGTCTGGACAGTGTGAAGGGTCAGGATGTAGTGCAAAACAGTGCTAAAACACCTTCTTTCTCCCAACAATGGGACACAAATTCTAGCGCAGGAAATAATGCAGCAAATTTACCACTGCAAATGACAACAAAAATAATAGTGCAGCAGAGAGTGCGCAAAACAAAAACCTTGAAGTGGGATAGAAGCCAGTCACTGCCATCCTCGTACCGTTATTGTGACGGTCAGGAATACCATTGGCACATTGTATGCGCTAACAATCCCGATCTCAAACAAACAAACAAACAAACATGCAAGCAGCAATTCGGGAAATGGAAAGCAGGGGTAAAGAAGCTGTACGTTATCGACACCCCAGTCCCAGACAATGTTACCAACTTGACACCGCAACAAGCACTAATTAACCAGGTTAGTAGCAGTCATTCACTGTTTATCCGCATTTGAGTGTTTATTAACAGTCATAATTGCAATGCATTAATTGACACTGCTACCTCACATAACTTCATACAGCCTAGTTTCATGTATCGTACAGATATCACTTCAGCAGCACGCATAATTCGTTTGGCCACAAATAAGCACACCAGTACCACACTAGGTCAAGCCACAGTGACAGTTAGCATATGTGACCTAGGAACAATAACCACAGCAGTTGTTAACCCACACATTAGGAAATATTCCATCCTTGGTGTACCGTGGATTACTGAACAAAATTCATAGTTGAACCCGCAGCACATCGCATCCATTTCGTCCTGAAAGTGCGAAGCACAGTATAACCTTGACCAGCGACCAGCCGACAGAGTACCAGCTGTTTCACTGGCGGGCTTTGACACTAACATACCGGCCGAACACCAGGCAACTTCTCAGCAGCTCCTTGATGAGTGCTGAGACGTGTTTGCAGTACACGATGCCCTTCGTTGAACCACAGTAGCTGAGCATTCCATATCGATAGTGCAAGGCAGGCCTATATACACTCTGCTACGCAGTAATTTACTGCGCCAAGCGAAAACTATTAAACAGAAAATTCAATAAATGTTGAATTATGGTGTTATTGAACCAAGAAACAGTGACTTCAATTCCACCATCATACTGGTACCTAAAAAGATGGCACAAGGAGGTTTTGTGTAAATTTTCGGCCAGTGAACCAATTAACACTTGGTGCATTACCACCATACATAAGCATCAAAGATGCCCTCTGTTCTTTAGGGCAAGCCAAGGTCATGTCATACATTGACCTCAAGAGTTGCTATTTGCAAGTGCTTGTTAACCTCGAAGACTGGGGCAAGGCAGCTTTCACGGCCCCCGATGGCAGGCGTTTTCAGTTCTGTGATATTCCGTTCGGACTGAAGTGTGCACCGGCCACCTTCCAGGCGATGATGGTTAGAGTGTTGGACGGCCTCGTCGGCGAAATCACACTCGCCTACCTGGATGATGTGGTGATATGGTCCGCAAGTTGGGAGGAGCACTTACACCACCTGTCCCTTGTGCTCGAGAGGCTGGACATCAATGGCTTCACATGCGCGACTGAAAAATGCCACAAAGTCTAGCATAGATTTCCTGGGGTATTTCGTCGACGAGAAATGCAACAAACCGAACACCAATCAACTGCTCTTTATTCACGATTACGCACCACCAAGTATCCACAAGCAGCTCCGGAAGTTCTCTGGGCTAATAAACTGGCTCCGGGAGGATTTTGCCATCATCATAGTACCATTCANTTCACGGCCCCCGATGGCAGGCGTTTTCAGTTCTGTGATATTCCGTTCGGACTGAAGTGTGCACCGGCCACCTTCAGGCGACGATGGTTAGAGTGTTGGACGGCCTCGTCGGCGAAATCACACTCGCCTACCTGGATGATGTGGTGATATGGTCCGCAAGTTGGGAGGAGCACTTACACCACCTGTCCCTTGTGCTCGAGAGGCTGGACATCAATGGCTTCACATGCGCAACTGAAAAATGCCACAAAGTCTAGCATAGATTTCCTGGGGTATTTCGTCGACGAGAAATGCAACAAACCGAACACCAATCAACTGCTCCTTATTCACGATTACGCACCACCAAGTATGCACAAGCAGCTCCGGAAGTTCTCTGGGCTAATAAACTGGCTCCGGGAGGATTTTGCCATCATCATAGTACCATTCANCACAAGCAGCTCCGGAAGTTCTCTGGGCTAATAAACTGGCTCCGGGAGGATTTTGCCATCATCATAGTACCATTCACCGATCTGCTGACAACTCAGCTGCAGTTTCAATGGGGTGGCCCCTCCGACGATACCTTCCAGGAAATCAAGTCATGTTTCCGAGTGTGCCCGAACTTCGTGAGGTATTATGCCACAAAATATGTCTACCTGCAGACCGATTCCAGTCAAGGACTCGATGCAGTGCTCTATCAGTGCAGTGACAATGGCGAACGTCACATCATTGACTTCGCTATTGCCAAGTTCGGACCAACTGAGCAGAGATACGACGTCAACAAATGTGAATGCTTGGCCATGGCGTGGTCCATCAAGTAGTACAGCACATACTTGGAGTACCAGCGCTTCACGCTTCGCATCAGCTGCTGCTTAGCCTGACTCCACGCCATGCGCGAGGCATGCAGCAAGCTGTCTCGGTGGACATTGTTTCTTCAAGCTTACAACTTCGTCGTAAAGCATGTCCTAGACAGCGAAAACAAGCTAGTAGACGCATTGTCCAGGTCACCATGCACCGACGTCGTGGTGCAGGACGATGCAGAGTGGGAGAATATTTTACCACCAAGAATGTGGGAACCAATGAGTTAGGTAAGCATTCACCAGATTAACTCCACACATAAAAACCTCACTGTTTACCTATACCATGATGTGGTGCAAGCTCAGCTAAAGTGCACACTGACTCTTGAGCAGAAATACCATTGCGCCCAGCAAGCTGTCGAGTGTTGGCACATAAAGACGGTCATTTAGAAACAAGTTCACCTAGTAATGATGACATGTGGAGACTGTTTGTTCCCCCCCCCCCCAGTGTTAGATCAGGTACTGAGATACGCGCATCATAGCAACATATCAGGACAAACGGGATTGGAGTAACCAATTTGCAATGTGCGTGAACATTTATTTTGGCCCAGACTAACCAAGCATGCACGCAGGTGCATGCAAAAGTGTGTTGAGTGAAACCAATTCAAAGCATGGTGAGCTTAAAGGGTACAACAACAGCAGACCCGACTGGCCTCTAAGTCCTTCGAGATGGTGTCCTTTGACCTAATGGGTCCCTATTCCAGGTCCTCAGGAGCGAAGAGATTCATCGTGGTGGTCACCGATAACTTCTCCAGGTGGGTTGAGGCATACCCTGTCAGTAGCGCACAAGCCACAAGTGTTGCCAAGATCCTGCAGACAGACTTCTTCCCCAGGTNCCCCCCAGTGTTAGAGCAGGTACTGAGATACGCGCATCATAGCAACATATCAGGACAAACGGGATCGGAGTAACCAATTTGCAATGTGCGTGAACATTTATTTTGGCCCAGACTAACCAAGCATGCACGCAGGTACATGCAAAAGTGTGTTGAGTGAAACCAATTCAAAGCATGGCGAGCTTAAAGGGTACAACAACAGCAGACCCGACTGGCCACTAAGTCCTTCGAGATGGTGTCCTTTGACCTAATGGGTCCCTATTCCAGGTCCTCAGGAGCGAAGAGATTCATCGTGGTGGTCACCGATAACTTCTCCAGGTGAGTTGAGGCATACCCTGTCAGTAGCGCACAAGCCACAAGTGTTGCCAAGATCCTGCAGACAGACTTCTTCCCCAGGTGGGGATATCTGTAGAACCTGCTTACCGATACTGGCAGCCAATCCACTGGCAGGTAGTGGCGCGAATTGTGTACCCATTGGGGAGTGCGACACCTGAAGACGGCCATCTACAACCCACATGCCATCCAAATGGAGCTCCACAACCAGGAGTTCAAGACCCAGCTGTGGCTACTTGTGGGCGACCAGTACACCACATGGGCCAACCATCTGCCTGCCGCCTTCTTCAACCTCCATCGGCGCATCAGTGCCGTCACCAACAAGTCACTTGCCGACATCCTGCTTGCCCATATTCTCACCCTGCGTGGTGAGTTTAACTGCCTGTAGGCAGAAGACAGTGATGATGCAGTCAGCAGTGATATCCGACGTGATTGGCATGAGAGGTGGCACCAAGATGTATGCACTCCCCAACATGGTTACATTGTGCAGTGGCTGCCAACCACCACGTGACCCCCACCTCGACTACGGCCTGGTCAGCACATCTACGTCCATGTGCATCCACAGTCCACAGCCCGCAGTGGGCTTTGCGGCGAAATGGAGTAGGTTGCATGCGATTGTACGAACCTACCTGGTCTGGATTGGCGCCAAGGTGCACCGGGATGACATGCTTCTAACACCAGTTGACGTCAACAACGATTCTGCACCAGGTGCCCAGGTGCCCCAAGATGGTGACCCCGATGTCGATGTCCGCAGACCACCCATGCAGCAGGAAGGTATGTCAGGACCACCCTCGGAATATCGTCTATAAGGGCCCGATAGCCTGTCGCAGCACAGAATCCAGGTGCTCCTCAGGGATCGTCGAAGCGAGAGCCCGATCATCGTAGACAGCAGGGTGCCAACCGCCGGCATCGACGTCTCCGCTCCAACGCCATCCCAAGCATACCTCCAGCATGAAAAAGAGGAAGCAGTACCATGGCCTGCCTGTGTCAAGATACCTGGCATCGAGGCCCCCACCTCGACTGGGTTCTCCACCCTCTCATCAGGCTCGCTACAGGTGACATCCAGGTACCTCCTGATGCACTGTTGTCGGCATCAGGATGGCTTCCAGAAGTGTCCATCGCAGGTGAGGGTGTTATGCACTGGGGCAGTGCCACAGCAGGAACATGGCTGTCAATGGGTCACAACCAGGTGATCAACTTTCTTCAGTCATTGCCTACCTGGGTTGCTAGTGGTGGCAGTGGTGCCGGGGGAGCAGCTGCAGCAACAGCAGGAATACTGACGGCAGCAGCGAGAGTAGCGAGGCACTCAGCTCGCCTCCCCCCTGATGCTCATGCCAGAGGGATTAACCAGTGTGGACATGGCTGATTTACAGTGGCACCACTGCATCCCACACCACAGCAGGCCACCCACATAAATACCAGCAGCAGCCGCACCAGGACAGTTCAGGCCATCCAAGGGCCCCATACACCCTGCGAGTCTGACGTCTTGGGACCACAGCCTGTCCCTTCAGTGCCTGAATATGCACGGCCCGCAAATTGTCTCAGCAGGAAAGGGGCATTTGACACTTGACAGTGTCCTACCTTCCAGACCGTTTGCCATGCTGCGCGTCCACCGCGTCGACCAGCACATGTGTGCCCTCAGTGCACAGTACAGTGTCACCTGCAAAGTAGTGCGACAGAGCAGGAGAGTTCAGAGTAATAAAATGCAACTTTATACCACCCCAGCTCTCCGGGAAGGCGAGGGTATATTATGATGGACTTGGCTCACATTTACGATAGGTGAATTTAAGATCAAATAATTAAAAGCAAAAGAAAGACACACCTGACACGTGGACACTCAAAGATGCTACTCTAAGCTTTTCAGTGCTTTAATTATGTTTATTTGTAAATTCACGTATTTTTCACCTCAGTTGTTTTACCCTCATTTCATACCATCCATATTTAAATTGTATTTGTTCACGTGCAGTGTAATATTATGCATTTATTTGTTCATGTTTTATGTAAGGGTTCATGTCCATTTAGTTGTGGAAGTGTTTTAGTTCAACAGAAAGTAGTGCAGGGCAAGCCGCATGCCACCATAGTCCGTGCCTCGCGAGCTCGCCAGATTCAGTTGCAGTCGAGTCTCTCAAGGGGGTGGCATGCACCGCATCATGCTCCAGGTGCTTTCACAATTTCGCACCAATCATCTTTAGCTGCAATAGTCTGATGTAACTTACTGGAACCTGTTCTTTTCTGCACCCAGAGATGCCACCTCTTCTTCCTTGGGAATAGAACTAGAAATTCTTTGTTGTGAACACCTGTGAACTTTTAGCAGTTTTGCCTATCTTGCTGACCAGAGGTTAGAGTGATGTAAAGTTTTGTGCAAGAGTAATTACATGCAAGTTTTGAGACTTCGTGTTTTTTTTATTTCAAGCACTGTCTTCCGGAGTTTCAGAGTCCGGGTCCCCTACAACTTACTTTTCCATAATCTCACGCAATTTATCTGAATAACCAGTATGTTCAACACCGAACTTTTATCAGAAAAAGGCATGTGGGTGAGCCTGAATAAGCCCACTTCATTCCGATGTATCAGGCATAGGGAACAGGTGGTTTCCCTGTCCAGAGGGGCTCATCCAACAATTTCACCAAGGGACTGCGTACGTCCAGGCGAACAGTCCTCTTTACCCTGAGAAAATCGTCATCATCAGCAGCAATCGACACCGCTTACTGATGGTGTCTGGCGCCTAGTCGGGTATCCTACTCCAAACCCACCTAACAATGTTTTTCATCGCCCCTCATAACTTCCATTAACCCAACACCATCCATCCAACAGGCGTTAAATTGGCACCATTTGTGGGGCCATTTTCCGGCTGAAAAACCTCATTGCTTAACATATGTCTGCTATTATGGCGAATTATTATTCCAGTTTTCAGATGTCCTACACAATTTAACAGGCACTTGAATAATGGTTTAGTTTATTATTGAGGCTGTGATAGCCTCATCCTTTTTAGACATATCATGAAATAGGATACATCTTATGCAAATTATATTTATTTTAATGCTGCAAATTATATATGGTGGATGAAGAGGAGTGGTGCACAACCTTCCCCCGAGAGTGTAAAATGAAAAATAACTTATGTATTATAAATAATAATTTATAATAAATACATTTTGTAAGGAATCTATATGCGTATAATATCTCACTGCGGAAGTGTATAGCCCATGGATGCTTAATGTGGCCAACAACATAACAAAGCCTAATCTTACCTAGAATATAACGCAAAACGCCAGTGCTACTGGACACTATCATGTTGTATATATGATCTAATAACCTTGACAACAAATGTTTGTCCAAGGCCATTATCTTGTCGAGTCAACATGAACCTGGCAATGGAGTTGTTCTATTAAATTTTTAACTTAACTGAAATTAACTATATAGTGTTTCTAGAGTTATGATACATGATATTGCAAAAAAAAAAGATCAATATGGTTATTTTATAAAATGAGCTACAGGGGAAAATATAGTAAAATACCCTGTTTGTGTAATCAGTATTAAGACTCTCCCATCTAGCACTTTACTAAACATGTGCTCCAGTGACTAGAAAAATCCATGTAGTAAACCAACAAATATATGTTAATAGGAAGATGTGGTACTCGTTGTGCACACACAAAATAGTGGATTCATTGTATGGTACCTTGTTGAATAACACAATAAATTTTCCACCTTATGATCAAATAAAATTTTGTTAGTCTTCAAAAACGGTTATTTGTTTTGAAAGATACAATTGTTCTAAAACGTTCAGTTTTGGAAGTAACATGTCATATTCAACATTCTTGAGGTTTCATAAAAAAAAGTTCCTGGAACAGCATGGCTAATTCTCAAATTCGTATTGTTTCATCATTTGTGTCTGTCGTGGATGATGATAAATACGTATGTATGGTAAAGTACTTCAAAATTATAGTGTCGGAGGCGTAAACTAAATACAATCTTTAAAAGTTGTCGGAATTAAAAATGTGGAACTATATAATGAACGAACATAATATTTTAACGAAATTTTCGAGGCTACCGTTTAAATTTTACTTCACATCTTATAAAACTAACAGGTACGTGTAACAAATCCATACCAAATATCTTAGTCAATGTATTTGTTTATACTTAGAGCCATATCGGGGTTCATTTAATATACAAAAACCTCTAATGCAGATTCAGTTCAACATAATATGCAGCCTCGCATTACATCTCTGCAAGCTAATATTTTAAGATGCTAATTAACACTATCTGTCTTGAAAATTTATTATTGATTCCTTCGAAAAACGTATCCAAGTTTATTTCCTCGAAACTCTCCAATAAGTGTACTATTTTAGGTCAATCAAGGACGAAAAATACTCGTATCTAGCACATGTAACCATTCAAGCCAGTGATGTTTCGGAACACAGAGGGGGCGTGGTCGCTTCCGCTATCGGCATCAGCAATATGCTTTGGAAAGGTTGTAAACACCAACTCCCCTACTTCTTACCTCCATGATGTAGTTTTATGTATTGCGATCAAAGATACTTATAGATGCTGTCCCCTGAAAGCAAGGATCAGCTACTACACTTTAGAGTCGATAGTAAAATTTTTCTGAGGGCCCGCAGTCATGATCATGGCATCACTCACTAACATTTATATATGCATAACACCATATTTTTTTTATTACCCACTGCTCAGTATAACAATACTATGCTCAGAAACTGAATGCGAACGTGCTCTATGAAATGCAAAATCATGCAGCTTCAGCATAGTCTTGCTTACTAAATGCTTATAATTTCTACAGGTCTTTTGGAAATCACATTTATTTTGCCCTAGAGCTAAACAAACAAGACAGAATACTATGTTAAATTCTCCTTGTATGTTTGCAAAATAAAAAATTGCATTTATCTGTACATTGTTACCACCAAACTCATATATATATAGTATTAATTGTAAACAATTTTTTTGCTAAAAGTGTGTAAACATTCTTTTTACGCTGTATATTTCAGATTAAAAATTGGTGACAGCATGTCTACAAACAAAACATCAGTTTCTACTGAGATAGAAAAGGAAAGTACACCGACAAGAGGTTATTGTTTAACACCTAATCAAGAAGTGTTTTGCCCAGATGCTGTGTCTACCGATGGATTTGCTGGTTGTGGTGATAAAAATCAATTAAACAATTTAACTGGCGACTTATGCGGAACTCTCCTCGCGCGTCTAAAAGAGTTGAAGAAAAAGGTATCCGAAATAAGAACCAAGGTACGATTAGAAAAACATTTGTGGCAAAGGGAGTTACAGGAATTTGAACACTTAAAGGAACACATTTTGAAACATCTGTCTAGAAACAGCACTGATCTTGATATTCTACTTTCACTCAGCGATACCAGTTTTCTCTCTTCATCAGATATTTCTGTTGTCACTAATTCAGAGGGATTTAGACAAACACATGAAGATCAAGTATTCAAGTACCAGAAGGCTCTTGAAATAGCCCAGTCGGAAAAACACTTGCAGAGACGACGCCAGGCAGCAATGAGTACTTACAAACAGAAACTTAATGAAGTGGAAAGCATGTGTAAAAATGAGTTGGAAAACATCAGACATAGTATTTCTTCCCTACTCTCAATTCGGTTTGATCCGAAGATCAGCTTAAGTGCTATCACAGGAGAACAGGATCGGGGCGACGTAATAACATCTCAGAAAGCTATGGATGGCTCTATAAAACAAAACCCTAAGTCAGCAGTGGAAACAAATCAGCATGCATCATGCAGCATTACAGTGATACAGAAACCATTATATAGCAGGTATGACAGTTCATCTTCCAACAGAATACTTAAAAGAATGAATTCAAATAGATTTTAAAGCTGTAATTGAAAAAAAAAAACTGTATTTTAAGCTTTGTGTAAATTTGTGTAATTGTCAAAGTTAAAACATTATTATCAGTTTTTCAAAATTGATCTTATATTACCACCAGTCTAATTATTCCGCAATTCATATTAGTGTGAACATATGTATTTATTGTAACACAAATAATGGGATAAACGAGTTGAGTTATGGGCACCTCTGTGGGCACTTTAAGGCGGCCAGTATCGTCCATTCTACGCTGGAAATTGTAAAAAAAATACTTGGATTACAATCCGCAGCAGTTATAATTAAAATGCCCTAGGGTTCTTGATCAAGAAACAATTATATATACTTTTGATACTAGAGAACAGATTAAGGGCAATACACTAGATAACACGGGTTTGGTGAAGTAGCCAGCTGAACAAAAAGGCGCGAGGTCGATAAAACTTGATCTCTGAGTTATGCTCCCGGGCAATACAGTCCGCAGGAGTGGGAGGAGAAACCCTCCAAGCAAGAAGAATAAGTAAGAGACGGTTACATTGAAATTATGGCTTTTGAAAGCTGTGTCTGTAAGTAAAAAAAAGATGAAGTTCGCTGAGGGAGTTGGTCAGAGCATGTTCCTCCCATCACGTCCGAAACCACACTGACTGTGATGGCGAGCGTTCTCTCTGAGCTGGGTGGACAGCAAGTCAATACAAAATAGGGAGGTTGGACAAATTGGCTATATGCATCCTGAGACAAAATTATTGGCTCGTCCAATTTTACACCCATATGAGTCTTCTCACCACATATTTCTCCATTCCCTCGTCACTTACATAGCTTTGTTGATATGTTAAATAGGTCAGGTAGTAAGGCTGGTAAAATTGTTTGATAAGGAAAACCTATTTAGGAAAGTTGGCTAAAATTTAATTCTATACTTGAAAGTACACTACAAATCTTTGTAATTTCGCATCTCTTTATAACATAGTGTTTAACTGAATTGTTAAAAAGTTTTACCTAAAATTACTTTTTTTTTTAAATATTTATTTTGCTTAATTTTTTTGCATGATTTATTTTAAGGTAAATCTTTTGTACAAACAATAATCTTTAGAAAATTTTCCACAAAAAGATTATACTTGCTTAGAATGAAATAGGGTGAGTTGGCACTGGACTCTGGGCTGGGGGCAAGAGGACAGGCTGGTGGCCATCTTAGATGATGTTACACCGAGACCTCTTGCTCGGTCATTCCTCGCCAATAGCAGCCATATGTTAGATTTCCCTTTTTTCACTTGAAAAAAACCTTTTTTCCCTCCTTCTCTATCATTTCTCCTAATCTCTTCATGCTATTGCATTCGTCTTCTTTTTTGTCATGCTCTTTCATTCTGATGTAATTTTTTCTCATACTCTCCCTTTCCTTTCTCTCTCTCCATTCTATCCCTTGGGGTTTTCTCATATTCCTTCCGACCTCCTTTATTTTCTCTCTTGTTTCCCACCCCTTTCCTCTGTCTCTTGCTTTTCGAATCCTCCATCACTGTCGACATCGTCTGTTGGGGAAAGCCATCTTTAATTCCCGCTGCCAGTCATCTGCTGTAGGTGGTCATCCTTGATTCCCGCACCTGTCAACTAAGTGTGGGAGATTTTACTGTTCGGAGCTAGGAGCGCTGGTATCGATGCAGCAATTTTTGTGTGTTGGTTGGTTTACTCATTGCCTGCAGAGACGCGCCAGCATCGGGGAGGTGAGTTCAAATAATGGCCGCCAGGAGTGCTGGGAATTTTTTTAGATGGTAGCTGTTTTGGAACTCGAAAATTGCAGGAGGCATGCAGTTTGATCCAGCCACCCTTCAGTTGCCAGTCGAGCATCTTGACCACAAGACCACCGGGACATCTAGGAAAGGAAAATGTTTAATGTCGAATGCGTATATAGTTATTACCATTTAGGACATACCGACAGGCCCTGACTTTATATATAAAAAATTGCGATTGCATTGTTACGTGAGGAAATAATAATAATGTAAACCCTCGAATCGGCCCATGCACTTGCCAGATAATGAACTTACCATCGCGAAAAAAGAGGATGTTTAATGTCGAATGTACACATAGGAAAAAACCGCAGGCACAACATGCATACACACACACACATTTTTATATGTGTAAAAAGGGATAGTGGAAAAAAATTGTGCCGCTCTAACATTCTGAAAATAAAATTTACATACATAAAAATTTTGGACAGGTCGCATATCTACATAAAAGTTGTATGCACACATACAGAGTCAAGTGTGCTGCGATGCATAAGATGGGTTACTGCAGCTAAAATGGTAGGTTATCAAGATTTAAGTGAGTTTGAACGTGGCGTTATAGTCGGCGCACGAGAGATGGGACATAGCATCTCCGAGGTAGCGATAAAATTTGGATTTTCGCATAAGACCATTTCACGAGTGTACCGTGAATATCGGGAATCCGGTAAAACATCAAATCTTCGACATCGCTGCAGCCGGAAAAAGATCGTGAAAGAACGGGATAAACGACGACTGACGAGAATCATCAAACGCGACAGACGAGCAACCCTTTCTCAAATTGGTGCAGATTGGATTTGTGGACTGCCCAGCTGGATTCATGGTGTGAATTGCCTCCTGCACACCTTCAGACATTAGTCGAGTCCATGCCACATCGTCTTGCGGCACTTCTGCATGCTCGAGG
>NQII01004150.1:208251-219820 GCA_002778355.1 Clitarchus hookeri
GGGGGGGGGGGGTTGTCTACACGATATTAGGCAGGTGTACCATTTTTTTTGGCTCTTCAGTGTAGTTACTGCCTGTGTGTACATGTAGATAACGATCGGATAAGGGATGTACCCATACGACTACATTGCCGATCTTGCCAAATTGGAAGAGCCACAGCTGCCATCTCAACATTAATTTTACAATCGCCTCACCGATAGCAGTATCTCCGACGATTACTATAACCATGTGGAAGTGGTATGGGACAAATTCCACTGCGAGTCCCTCGAGATGTACAGTCCCATATATTTAAAGGTGGACATCCTCCTTTTAGCCACATCTTCTAAAATTTCAGCACCTGTGTTTGGAAACGTATCAGCTAGACTGCGCCCGCTATGTGAGCCTCCCGGAGCTCTCGTTCGATGCCATGATGCATATGACAAAGGTGGAACTCGAACTGCTGGGAGACTATGACATGTGCCTTTTCCTTGAGTCAGTCATTAGGGGAGGTGTTTCGCATTGCATGCTGCGATACTGTGCTACTAACAAGAGGTACTTAAGGGTGAGCATGATACCGGCAAGCTGGACACATACGTGCAATACGTCGATGCAAACAACCTCTACCGATAGGTGATGAGTTTGCCATCGCTGCTATGTAATTTCAGGTGGAGTGAAACTAACATCGACATCATGTCCGTACCTGATGATAGCGATCTTGCCTATATCCTAAAGGTTGCTATTGCGTATCCTGCAACCGTGCATCACAATCACAAGGATCTGCCCTTCATCCCCTTGAACCAGTGTCCCCCGGGCTCGAAGTAAAATGAGCTAATTACTACGCTCGAAGACAAGGAACATTACATAATACATTAAAGGACTCTGAAGCAAGCACTATCCCACGGGTTGCTGGTGACGAAGATTCATTGTGTTCTCACATTCATGTGATCACCATAGTTGAATGCCTACATTGATTTGAATACGGAAATGAGGAAAGCTGCTAGCAACGATTTAGAGGGTGATTTCTTCAAGCTTGCCAACAACTCTATGTTTAGCAAGCTAATGGAGAACAAAAGGAAGCGACAATGAATGGACATAGTAGGCAGAATGATAAGACTAAGGAAACTCGTAGCGAAACCAGTGTACAAGGACATAACTATTTACCATGAGAATCTTGCCCTGACAAGACTAGAAAAGGTGACTGTTTTATTCGATAAACCTATATATGCTGGGTTCTCCATCATCGACCTCGCCAAAAAGTGATGTATCACTTCCACTACGATGTGGTGAGACAATGGTATGGTGATCGACGCGTCTTGGTATATACAGATACCGATATCTTCGTCTATTCTTTCTGCACTGAAGATTTTACCGCGACGTAGCAACTGATCCTGCATTCAGCGCTGAATTCGACATGTCCTGCTACCCTGTTGATCATCCCTGCTCCCCAACCAATGCCAAAGTGTTAAGGAAGTTTAAGGATGAGCGTGGAGGAGCCATTATAACCGAATTTGTTGGGCTTCAGGAGAAATTGTATAGTTTCAAGTGTAAGGGCAAAATAGTTAAGAGGGCCAAGGGGGTGCAGAAGTGCATTATTAAAAACAGCTGTGTACGATGCGAGTCAATGTACATACCATTAGTTGTCATTAACATGTTCTCTACAGTGAATGCATTAATAAGTTGGCTCTGAAATGGAAGGGTGATAAGAGCTGCATACTGGATGATGGAATATACATACTGTTCCAAATGGATATATTGACTTAATTATGAGTATTTATTACTATGATGATATTGCTTCCACCCCCACCCTTGACCTTTGTGGTTATCGTGGTTGATTTTCTGTACACACACCTCTGGGGCAGGCATGTATAATCATATATGTGTCTGTCCCCGGGAGAGCCAATGGGTTCGGGCTGCATAGTAGGAGGCAGTTCCTTGCCCCGAGATTGTCGAAGCTGAAGCACTACCATTCCCATCTTACACAACGAATGATATATGTGCGTGTGTGATGTTTGGTCAATTCATGTGTTTTTTCCAGCGACATTCTGCACCACATGTAAGAGCCATATTCATCTTTCCAGGAGTGTTGCTGTTGATGGTGCTGTTGAATGATGACATGCTGTAGCCCGTGCAAGAGGTATACTCACCTTTCAGGCGTGTTGCCGATATGTCGTGATGTGTGTACTATTTCACATTCTACAATTACTCATGCATGTACTTATGCGCAGGATTTGATGTCTATTTTGGATCTCCGACCTGAGGTTTATAGTAAATTCCTGGGGACTCAACGCTTATCCTAGCAGGGATTGTGAATGTGAAATGCTATTTATGTCACACTAGCACAGTAGTAGTAAATGGTGTTCGAATCATACTTGCATTTTTTTTTTCAGCGCTGTCTCCCCTTTTCTCTTCTTATACCTATACTGTACTCTTTACCTGTGGCTGTCATCTTTCTGTGCGTTTCTTTGTCCGCTTAGATTTTTTTTAGGTGGAAATATTTCCTTTTCGGCGACTCATAAGCCACCTGTACACAATGCTTGCGATGGCACTGAGGTTTTTCTTATGCAGTCATGCACATTCGTTTGCATAATGAATAATCCTGGAGGTTTTTGCTGGTGTAGTGTACAGCCCCAGTCCCAAGTCCGGGAGCCATCTGCATGGCCATGGCTATGCGGGCAATACAGTGTCAGGGCAAGTGATCGGCAGTAGCGGCGAGGTATTGTATACTTTGTTTCGCTCCACACTGGTGCGCGCGTGCACGCACGGTGTGTTGTGTGCGTATACTTAGTTTCACTGTAGGTTGGTGACTTTAATGCTAATTTTTTAATACAGACGTTTATTTTTGTTATTAGTGTTCTTTTATATACGAATGTGTGGGACTGTGGCCGGGGCACTGGATAGACTCACAGTATTTTTTTTCGCGCTATTAANTATATATATATATATCACTTTTACGGATATAAAAAGTGCGCGTGTGTGCACACGTGCTGTACCTGAATTTTTTTCCTATCTTTACATTCGACATTAAACATCCTCTTTTTTTTCGCGATGGCAAGTTTATTATATGGCAAGTGCATGGGCCGATGCGAGTGTTTACTTTATTATTATTATTTCCTCTCGTAACCATGCAATCGCGATTTTTTATATATAAAGTCAGGACCTGTCCGTATGCCCTCAATGGTAATAACTATATAAGCATTCGACATTAAACATTTTCCTTTCCTAGATGTCCCAGTGGTCTTGTGGTCAAGATGCTCGACTGGCAACTGAAGGGTGGCTGGATCAAAACTGCATGCCTCCTGCATTTTTGAGTTCCAAAACAGCTACCATCTAAAAAAAATTCCCAGCACTCCTGGCGGCCATTATTTGAACTCACCTCCCCGATGCTGGCGCACCTCTGCAGACAATGAGTAAATCTACCAACACACAAAAATTGCCGCATCGATACCAGCGCTCCTAGCTCCGAACAGCAAAATCTCCCACACTTAGTTGACAGGTGCGGGAATCAAGGATGACCACCTACAGCAGATGACTGGCAGCGGGAATTAAAGATGGCTTTCCCCAACAGACGATGTCGACAGCGATGGAGGATTCGAAAAGCAAGAGACAGAGGAAAGGGGTGGGAAACAAGAGAGAAAATAAAGGAGGTCGGAAGGAATATGAGAAAACCCCAAGGGATAGAATGGAGAGAGAGAAAGGAAAGGGAGAGTATGAGAAAAAATAACATCAGAATGAAACAGCATGATAAAAAAGAAGACGAATGCAATAGCATGAAGTGGTTATAAGGAATGATAGAGAAAGAGGGAAGAAAGAGAAATTCCGAAGGAAAAAGGGAAATCTAACATATGGCCGCTATTGACGAGGAATGACCGAGCAGGAGGTTTCAGCGGGACGTCATCCAAGATGGCCGCCAGCTCGTCCCCTCATCGCCAGCCTTAGAGCCCCTGTGCCAGCTCGCCCCATTACTTTCTACTTACATACATTTTCTTCAATGAATTGCCATGCTGTTTACCGGCTATGTGGGAAAGCAATTTTACAGTTTTGTTTCCCAAAATTTCATAACATAAAATCTACAGAAAAATTATAGAACAAATTTGAAGCAACAAATTTACTTATTTTATTTTAAAGCAATGCCATGAGTCTAAAATTGTATTTACTGCACGTCAACAGGACAATCACACATCCATTCTTCTATATCAGTGTCATTATCAAAGAAAAATAAATCTAAAACAATGTTTTCAAATCACTGAACACTTTAGTCCATATTTCCTATATTGAAATATTCTCTTCATGCAACCTTTAATGTAAATTGATGTAATTATGTGAAATTCTAGGGATGTTTTTTACCAGAGCTAATGAGGGGGCTAGACTATTAAGGATGGCTTTCCAGCACCGACCTGTCGTCAACAATTTGTTTTTCATTCTTTTCTGAACTTGGATATATGTTCTAAAATAATGATATTGAAAAGCAACTTATGATTGAAGAAAGGAAGCCAGATAAAAAATTAATTTTTTTCGATAATTTTATAGAGTGAGTGAGTGAATAGATTTGGGCTTTTAACAGCGAGGTCTTGAGAGCCGATGATAGTGAAACGAGGTGAGTATGGAGCTGTGCCGGAATGCAAACGCAAGGGAAACGGGAGAACGTCGAGAAAATCCACCGACCAGTGGCATCGTCCGGTACGATTTCCACGTGCGAAATCATGGAAACGATACCTTGACTCCGAGAGAAATTCGTTCTCGCTCTACGATTGGAGTGATCATGATTTTCTTCCAGAGCTCTTTTGCAAAATCACTGCGTAAAATTAGTTTCAATATACATTATTTTACTCAGAAGCTGCTCTCTACTATTATTTTCGAACATATCATTAAGTTCACAAATTGACGGGAAACGAATTTCCTTCGGAATATAAAGGCTGGAAAGTCACTCCGAATGGACTAGCTTATATTAACAAAGTATAATATACCTGAAGCCATTGAACTTCAGATAATTTCATGGAAATCCCTTTACGGTTCCACGAAGAGGACGAAGAAGGCTTCATCATTACCAACCTCCAATATCAATGAAAATGGAAGGGAGTGCAGATGTTTGGGTGACTCTTAACACCGGAGTCTTGAGAGCCGATGATAGTGAAGAGAGGTAAGTATGGAGTGGCACCGGAATTAAAGGGCGAGGGAAACAGGAGATCCTCGAGAAAACCCGTCTACCAGTGGCATCGTCCGGCACGATTTCCATGTGCAAAATTCAGGAACGACACCGTTGAGAATCCAACCTGGTTCGAATGATAATAGAAACGCCACACATGGCGAGAACACAGAACGAATTTTACATGCTTCATATTACACTGAAGAGCCAAAAAAAAAACTGGTATAGGCGTGAGTATGCAAATAACAGAGGTATGGAACCAATCAGAGTAACGCGATGCGGTCGGCAGCTAGATCGGTTGCTACTGCCACAATGGTAGGTTATTAAGATTTAAGTGAGTTTGAATGTGGTGTTATAGTCGGCGCACGAGAGATGGGATATAGCATCTCCGAGGTAGCGATAACATTTGGATGTTCGCGTACGACCATTTCATGATTGTACCATGAATATCGGGAATCCGATAAATCATCAAATCTTCGACATCGTTGTGGCCGGTAAAAGATCGCGAACGAACGGGACAAACAACGACTGACGAGAATCATTAAACGTGACAGACGTACAACCCTTTCTCAAATTGCCGCAGATTTCAATGCTGGGGCATCAACAAATACCAGCGTGCGAAATATTCAACGGATCATCATTGATATGGCCTTTCGGAGCCGAAGGCCCGCTCGTGTACCGTTGTTGACTGCACGACACAAAGCTTTACGCCTCGCCTGGGCCCGCCAACACCGCCATTGGACTGTTGATGACTGGAAACACGTTGCCTGGTCTGATGAGTCTTGTTTACAATTTTATCGGGCGGATGGACGTGTACGGGTTGGAGGCATCCTCATGAATCCATGGACCCTACATGTCAACAGGGGACTGTTCTAGCTGTTGGAGGCTCTGTCATGTTATGGGGCATGTGCAGTTGGTGTGAAATGGGACCCCTGATACGTCTAGATACGACTCTGACAGGTGACAGATACGTAAGCATCCTTTCCGATCACCTGTACCCATTCATGTCAATTGTGCATTCGACGGACGTGGACAATTCCTGCAGGACAATACACCCCACACGTTAAGAGTTGCTACCGAGTGGCTCCAGGAACACTCTTCTGACTTTAGACACTTCCATTGGCCACCTAAATCACCAGACATGAACATTATTGAGCACATATGGGATGCCTTGCAACGTGCTGTTCAGAAGAGATCTCCACCGCCTCGCACTCCTATGGATTTCTGGACTGCCCTGCAGGATTCATGGTGTTAATAGTCTCCTGCATATCTTCAGACATTAGTTGAGTCCATTCCACTCATCTTGCGGCACTTCTGCGTGCTCGCGGGGGGCCCTACACGATATTAGGCAGGTGTACCAGTTTTTTTGGCTCTTCAGTGTATTATATACTTCAAGCACTTCCTGAAAAAAAATACTAGATATTTACAACACTTAATATTGTTATTGTCCGGTCGCAAAGAGAGAGAGAGAGAGAGAGAGAGAGAGAGAGTTCTAGCCATGCGGATGATACGCAATGGTCCACCAGGTGAAGTTATCAGTGTGTTAAGTGACAAAGCACTAAAATAATTTAAAAATTTTATACTCAACCACTGAAGGAGCATTAGATAGGTACTCACTTTTATCACTGTCTTATTGCTGCATTCCCACACTTACTGTACGTTCAAAGTTTATAATTTTCTGGCTGTCAGACACTGGAGTGGAGAGTCGAATGTGTCCAAGATGAACGGTAGCTAACGTACTGGAGCACTAGATATTTAATTTATGATTTTTGTTAATGTAAAACTGTTCAAATTATTTTTTGCATCTCGAGGAAATTCCACAGTATTTAAGCAGTTCATCACAGCTCTGCCATAAATAGGGCGTTAATAACTCGCCAGGGCCGTATGCACTTTCATGTGCACACACACTTTATTAATTATAACTCCAGATAGTACGTAAATAAATACTGTAATCGCAAAATAATTGTTAGTAATAACCTCTCGGCTTTAAATCTTTCAGTACTGGCGATACCAGACGCCTGTGTAAATAAAAATTAGCTTTACAACTACGATGCCAAGCATATCTGTTAAAATAGAAATATCTGTGGATTATTCAAGCAGTCTTCTCTGAGTAAACAATCGAATTTGATACATATTTCTTTGTATTCGCCATTCACCATCAAGAATATATAAGAAAATGTTCCATATGTGTACCAGTTTTCTGGAACGTCGCTCTCATATGACAATGTCAGGAATATTTCTTATAAATGCTTGCATAAGTTTTATCGTCTGGGTTTTACTTCCCACGGTTATGCACAATAAGGCTCAAGACGATGGACCCTTTATTATGTTAGTAGGATGGAACCACTTGTGTACTGAATAGAGACTCATAGAGAGTCAATGAGGAGAACAGGAGTGTGAGCGAAACATCTACAGCTTGGCCTCTTCGCCATAGCCACCAAGGTTATATTAAATTTCAAGATGTTGGTGTAAATGGTGTGATTTTGCTACTTGCATCCCTGCCTCACTGTAATTTTGTGACGTCACTGCGGTTACACCAAATACGCTAAATACCAGGGACAACTTGAAGATATCTGCGAGAAAATCCGGTGCTTTTGTCACCGCAGCTAGCAGACAGCAGTACCTCTGTTTATTCATATGTTAAAAGGCACAGTACCAACGTGGTGGGTATGAAAACGTAATTTCTTTTCTCTCTGGAAAGTTTATTTAACAAAGGTTAAAAATTAAACCATGAAAACTGATTCTTAATACAACAAATGTTTCAGAAGTGGAACACATTTACTGACAAATTATAATATTATATAAATTTTGTAATATTATGAAAATATAATTATTTTAACACCTCATAGTCCAAAGATGATCCAGAGATCATCTTCCTCGAAGTTGGTTTGAGGTTAGTCTGAACCAAAGGTGGACTAACTATATTGTATTCATAAACCCCGACTAGAGTGGGGGTAACTTTAGTCGAGGAATCATCGAAGTACACTGTTACCAGGTGTACTGCCTACGCGCATTGCAGATTCTAGTCTCAAATAAAAACTTTACTACGAAAGTAAAGTCACCTTTGACACAACAACACACATTAAAAGTAACTTCAACCAATTCAAACAGATATTGTTCCTTTACCAAATTTCCTGTAAATTGCAACTTATTCAATATTTCATCTATGATTTAGTGGCGCATAATATTTTAATTTGTTAAGCCGAAAGCTTGTGTGACTGTGTAGCGCAGCGGATAAGGTTCTCAGTAGTATGATTATGATGAGTCTGCGCGTCACCAGGCGAGCTGCCGATTTGACCATCAGGCAACAGCCATATTTTAATTCTGTTTTTTTAAGTATAGGTGGTACTGTCAGCACTCTCCATGTTAGATACTATTTTCAACAAATAGGTGGCGTTAATTTCTTGATTTCTCTGCCAGGTGAGCTGCCAGTACCCGCTCATTCTAGCGATTTAGCCGCAAAGTGGGCTGTCAGTACTCCTATTTATAGTCATACAAATATCTGTAATTTTTCATTCCTACTTTAAAAAATAATACTTTTCCAATCAGCATTATATCTACAAGCATAAGTTATTAAATCAATTTTTTTGTAATAAGGTCTTTAATTAAGACCGAACAAAAATTTCTTCGTTTTAATGCTAGTTAAATTACCATATACATTGAGTATTTATTCTGTTACACCTCACCCCATCACTTTAGTCCAACCAATTATTCACCATCGCTTAATACCTTATCACTACTGCTCTTGTTTTCAGCATTGTCCACCAGAGCATGCCAGTGTGCGGAAATTATTTCATAGGAGCAGTGTCGATCCTCAGCACAGTTTCTCGTCTGATGCCAGAGGTGACAGATCGCTGTATCACCCCTCGTTTTTTTAACATTCTGACTGGTGATTTGAGATATTTAATTCCGTCAGGTCGCAGGATATTATCAAGCGTGCATGTACTACACATATATATTTCCGCGAAATTAAAAATCTGCTCAAATTTGGAGTATCTGTTCGGGCCAGCTAGTCTCTGGAGGAATACGTAACCTCATAAAATACTGTACTTAAACTTAGTTTTTTTTAAATTTATATATTCAACATAGATCTAATTTACAATGACGTAACCTCAGTACCAGTGCCGGTACTGTAACACTTCGTTTGCATTCCCCAAACGTGTTCGAAGACACGAAAGTATGGATGTTCGAATAATACTGATAGAATGGTATTTAAGTGTGTGTACTGCAGCATGACATTTGCTAGGCGCGATAACTTGCAGAGGCATGCAAAAAAACCAGCGTATCTGTTGGACCTTCACCTCCCAAAATCCATCGTGTACAGTCTTCATCGCAGCGTACGAGTGTAATTTCCACAAAACTAAGGGTTTAGGATGAGTATCCACCATCGTGCCAGCGACCATCACGCCCAAGAATCGTGGCAGGGCCTGGGTGGTTAATGACAATGGTTTCGTGAAGGTCGAAACTGCATTCCAACATAGTCTAAATACATATGCCTCCACAACGAGAGCGGGTATTCGAAAGATGTTTGCACATTTTTAGCTCGAATGGGGCAAAACATCGCTGTTATCTCTCTACATAAACACGCAACCAATAAAATTTAATATATGGATCGAAATCAGCTTTGCAAAACTAACCCCATTCAACGAAATGAAGGTATTCAAATCGAAAGGCAAGATATCGAAAATACTGTAAAACCTAATATTGTAAATATACGTCACGAGAAAGAAGTATAAACAGCATATTAACGAAAAATCAATCATCGAGTACCCCCTCCTCCTCTAAACAACATGCTTGCACCCCTCAGAAAAATATTTGTTTGAAATTCATGTTGAAAAAAATCATGTAAAGTGTAAGGATGCGTTATGCAGCTTTCTATAAAGTAATAATTACTCGAAAAATAAAAAATAAAAAGAGTTGAAACCACTTCGCTACCCCCGCGATATGCGATATGCACAGGGAAGTAGACAGTGCATTCCCCCTCACGTAGGCATAGGCACTCATCATTAAAAACATTTCCTTCCAAGTTTAAAATCATCACATTAGGAAATTTAAGCAGCGGGAAAATAATACCCATATGGTTACTCCACGTGTGGCAATTTTTCTAGCACCCATTGTCAGCATATAAAACTTTTAAAATAGATAAATAATGCACTTTTAGTAAGTTTTGCAGGGAAAAAAATTATATATAATTAGGAGACGTTAGTGTAAAGGTACACCCACCAAAAGTGCAAAATCACAAAAAAAAAAAACCTTGCCTTCGTGTTCGCTCGCTCCATTATATATACGATCCGCGGTAAAACACCTCACCCCTCCTTTTTCCCTTACAACGCCCTCCAGAGTCACAAACACACTGCTATGTGACTTTAGCAGAATGAAAAGTGACATGTGAACTTGTGTATGTATATGTGTGTGGCCTCTACACCATCAGCTGTCAAAAGTATTCACTTTTTATGAATAACGCGAACGAAAACATTTTTTTATTCCCTATATGCTAGTTCACCTTGAATATTTATACCACAATACGAATTCCAGTAAAGACAAGCGCATACAGCTCTCATTCACCACACTTCAACTTTGTCGACACATACATATAAGGAAAGACTTAACAAGTGCGAAAAAAATTAGAGCATATTGCAGCCAGTACATTATGGAGACTTTTAAATTTTAGAGTTATGTTAATCCATTTCGAATGGAGAAAATTAATTCTATGTACAATTTTTTTTGTAAATAAATTCTGGTTCGCACTTCACCTTTGTATTTTTTTCTTATAAAAAAAATCAAATCCGAAATTTTTTATTAATTCCGACAAAACCAACGATACACTGTGATTCTGTGAAACTGAGAAATAAGGGGTAAAATGGCCATCCTACACTTGCTGATACGTCAAACACACACACATGCTCACACATCCCTACACACACACAAAGAGCCCGAAATATCCCAATTGCAGGCGAGACTGATAAACTCATTAAACATTATT
The DNA here is from genome assembly GCA_002778355.1 of Clitarchus hookeri. Lineage (NCBI taxonomy): Eukaryota > Metazoa > Arthropoda > Insecta > Phasmatodea > Phasmatidae > Clitarchus > Clitarchus hookeri. The sequence goes on from NQII01004150.1 coordinate 219,355, forward strand.
AAGAGAAAAGCGTACTTAAAGACATGGATACGAGTACCACTACAAACGTAAACGAGAGACACGTGCAGTCGTAATCTGAGCTCGCGCACACGTCCAGCCTCGCTGCACCAGGTGTTGAATTGGACTCTGCCCTAGCGCACTGGTGAGGCCGTAGGGGTGGGAAGGTCAGGAAGGGGGTGGGGGCCTTCTCGCTCCTGCAGCATGTTTTATTTCTGACACACGCAAACTTTAATTCACATATTATATCTGCACGCACAAGTCAACACCAGGGGAGACCCATGTTCATGGGGTCCCGGATTCGATTCTCGACTCATTCGACAGAATTTAATTATTTTTAAATTATTCCAGGTGAATGCCGTTATGGTTTCTTAGCCGAGTCCTCTCTCGTTCCCATTTGTCCTAACAACTTGCTCCATCTCAAAAGACTGTAAACTTAAAAATTTTATTATAATTTTAGTTTGCAAAC
>NQII01004151.1:0-92127 GCA_002778355.1 Clitarchus hookeri
TCACTCTACTACTTGGGTAAACCTGCCATAGTAACTAATTATAAAAGGTAACAGTCTCTCGCAACGCACCCTAAATCAGAAAAGCATACAGATATTGTACTTGTTTGATAGTTAAGCCCTTTTGATAACTTGAAACATTGTGATTGTTTTAAAATGCAGATTTTAATGAATTATGAAGCACGATGAAAGAACAGGAATTGTTGTAATTGAAAGGTATTATAAATAAATATAAGTGGCTGTAGAAAGACAAACTACCTTTAGTGATGCAATATAGTATAGAGATTGTGCAAGAAAGACGTGTGTTGTCCATATGTTCGATTGACCTACGTGACAATTTAAGGTATCTCCAGTCTCTAGTAATGACTTAAAAACAAGGGTGATAAATGGCTGTGTAGCCGTTTTCAGGAATAATAATAGGTTTAGTTAAGAACAAGATAGTTTTCTATTCCTTTTCGTTGATTTTCTTCGTATTAAAGTACATCCCGTATAAATAAACACATTTTGTACGCCTTAAGTCCGGAGTGACATTCACCAAAGATAAACGCATACAAGTGATGTGAAATAAGACTTAAGGATAGGATACCAACGTATCAGACTGGTAGTCGAAACTGGGGTGCCCCGAGAAAACACCCCGAACATAAACATCATTCAGAGTTTCTCCAAGTGCGAAAAACTGTACTCGCATTAACCGAGGGTTGAAACCGGTTCCCTATGGGCTTAGACCAGTGTGTTAATCGCACGTCGGCAGGCACCAGTTTAAAAAGAATGTCTAGGTATAAAGGAAGTGTTTTCTCGTGTTGCAGATCAGGGATGCAAGTGTCCTCCGGGATGCAAGTGCGACACCTGTGCCTGCGCCTGTGACAAGAAGTGAACAAGGTAAAACTACGATACAACTTAACTGATACTTAGGAGTACACGGTTACTCTAAACTCTACGTCAACACGCTGTGAGGTTAATACTTACGCAGAATGATAAATAGAACCCAATACGACTCAATAATGTCCTTATTAAATTGGTAAAGTTAAGGCCACGTGAATTTTTTCTATTACATAACAACCGTAGATGTGTACAAATCAAATACATGGGAAAATAAATGTCATTGCAGTAAACATATTGAGATGGAAGGGACGANACCGTAGATGTGTACAAATCAAATACATGGGAAAATAAATGTCATTGCAGTAAACATATTGAGATGGAAGGGACGAATAAATGAATTAAGAAAGGAGCAATGCAGTACATTTACTTAAAAATATAATGTTACGAAGATATTACAAAATTTTCGGTATATTTTCGCTACATACCTGCATATAAGTACATAAATGCGACAAAAAGGAATACTTTATTCCACAGATATGATAAAAATCTTCCACGTATATTGCCTCTGAATACACAAAAAATACATNAAGGAATACTTTATTCCACAGATATGATAAAAATCTTCCACGTATATTGCCTCTGAATACACAAAAAATACATTCTTTTTTACGTGTACCAACATTAAAAAAGCGGGAATAAGTTGAAAAAGTTTATCTTACACCGTTGATACTTCATGATAACATAAACTTCCGTANACATTAAAAAAGCGGGAATAAGTTGAAAAAGTTTATCTTACACCGTTGATACTTCATGATAACATAAACTTCCGTAAAAGCATTTTAAAATTAATTAATGACGTGTAGCTTATTTATTCTATGTGGAACATACAGAGATTAATAAAGGTGGTATGCGTCATTGAACATAGAAATTTTCAAAAGAGTACATATCAATAAGTTAAATAATAATAGTTGGAAGGAGACAACAAATTTTTGAATAGCGCTTTCCTGAATCGAGACCTGTAATGTATCCAAGTTTTATGGTAAGTATCATCGGCTGAAATAATATATGTTCTCTTTTTGTTTTTGTAATATCACATGGATATTAGCACAGAAAATATTGCCTTAATGATAAAGTTCTTGAGACACTTACCAAGTTAGAAACAACGTTGTTGCCCGCCTGTCAGTTATGCAACCTGCCTGACAGCATTTGTATTTTGATAGTCGAGAGGAATGATGATATAAACAAATAGTCTCAAATATCAGGTTTCAGTTAATAACATCAACGTTGTATTCAATAATATTTTGATTCATCACAAGTGGTAACTTATTAAATTTTAATTGTTAATTTGAGAAAGGAGCCATCTCACATTTTACTGGCGTGGGTTCACACTAAACCTGTATAGAAGTTCCATTTTGGTTCATGTATTTTATGTACTCGTCCCATGGTTAAATTAGCAATTTATGCAATTCCTGCTTGGCTTCATTTCTTCTACTAGNATGTATTTTATGTACTCGTCCCATGGTTAAATTAGCAATTTATGCAATTCCTGCTTGGCTTCATTTCTTCTACTAGTCCGTTATGTAACCCTCCTATGCAAACAATTACATTTAATAGATATAGTGAACATTTCCCCCACCTCGGCACCAGTGGATTTTTGTACGTCAGCTATGGCGTGGTAGTAGTCTTAGAAAGGGAAAAGTAAGGGTTAATAGTAAGGGATGAAATTACTTACAAAATTTATACACATANGGTAGTAGTCTTAGAAAGGGAAAAGTAAGGGTTAATAGTAAGGGATGAAATTACTTACAAAATTTATACACATATCACGATAGCACTAACCATGCATGCATGTGACGTTAACCATAATCCTGAATATGTTTACAGAAACAGTTTACGAGTTTTTAACATTTAAATAAATGTATACATTTTTATTGCAGTAACTTATAATAACGTTACCTCCCATGTAGACCACTTTTTTTAATAACATTCACGGAGTCGGACACTGGCTGGNCAGTAACTTATAATAACGTTACCTCCCATGTAGACCACTTTTTTTAATAACATTCACGGAGTCGGACACTGGCTGGACGTTAAGCGTGGTCGTCATCTATTGACATAATAACTGGATGANTTCACGGAGTCGGACACTGGCTGGACGTTAAGCGTGGTCGTCATCTATTGACATAATAACTGGATGACATCTCTAGATTGCCGGTTATTATTTAAGGTGTGAAGTTTTAATATGCAACAGTCATGTTGACAGTCTTATGAGACGTAAAGCAGACACGCAGCGTTTTACATTACTGTCATGCCTGGTCCCCTGTGCTTAACGCTAAGGCTTTACAAGAAGGGCGTTTGCCACGAAAAAAAATATTGTTATTTTGTAATTGTACCACGCACTGTTCAACTTGTAGACATTACCTGTGACTACTTTTCCTCAGGTTGAACNGTAATTGTACCACGCACTGTTCAACTTGTAGACATTACCTGTGACTACTTTTCCTCAGGTTGAACTTTAGTATATTGCATAGTTCTTGCAAAATTACATGTCAGAGTCTAAATATTACTGTTTTTTTGTGATGAGAAAGTAACATTAACCAANGCATAGTTCTTGCAAAATTACATGTCAGAGTCTAAATATTACTGTTTTTTTGTGATGAGAAAGTAACATTAACCAAATTATTTACATACAACGAACACAGGAAACAGCAAGGTATTGTTTGAATTTATTTTGAGGTGCTTAGTGAAAGTTACTTTACAAAAATTCAGGGACAACCACAATTAAAAAATATGAAAAAGTTTCTTTATTTNAGGTGCTTAGTGAAAGTTACTTTACAAAAATTCAGGGACAACCACAATTAAAAAATATGAAAAAGTTTCTTTATTTTCAATATATTCTTTTGAAATAGCAAAAATCTTTCCTGGTACGATTTTATAGATATCTTGAAGCAGCTCTTAGCATTTTCTTTCATAGTGAGTTATCTGTTTCCTCACTAAGTCAGTTTCCATTATTTGTTCATTTCTAAAACAGAAAAACTATGATTTTGATATGTATGAAAGGAAAAACTATGCGCTCAAAAATTAGGGAGGAGAGAGTAATTACTCATAATTGATTACAATTTGAAGTGGGGGAGGGGGCGGTGCAAATATTAAATAAAAAAATTTTTGGTGGCCAGCGTTTTTAACGTGGCAAGGAGACCGGATCAGTAATAGTTCGAGCATAATTTTCAACGTGACTCAATTATTGAGTACCGAATTGATATAGCAATTTTGAAATGATTACTTTTAACAATGTTTAATTTATAAAGTAAACATTGTCACGAGCCCAACGAGTGTCGTTCAAATGGACATGTGCAATTTTCAGGAAGGAAATAATGTTAATAACATTTTAACTCTCTCTCGTATGTGTATATATAAAAAAGGAAGTAAACCTAACATATTCTTTGCTTGTAAATTTAAACGCCTCTTTTTAAAATCTGGCGTTGTTACTTNAAAAAAGGAAGTAAACCTAACATATTCTTTGCTTGTAAATTTAAACGCCTCTTTTTAAAATCTGGCGTTGTTACTTTGAACAGTTATTTTTCTGTTTTTGAAATAGTGTAGCGAGTTTTTTTTTTTTTTTTTTTTTTTTTTCATTTTAATATGCGTAGTAACCAACAGGAGTGTTTTATATTTCATAGGTTGTATCAAAGTAGTTGATCAACAGCGTACCGACTGTACACAAGTGGTAAGGAATCCACTATACCGATTGAGAGTCCGTCGTTTCACGCCTTTCNTCAACAGCGTACCGACTGTACACAAGTGGTAAGGAATCCACTATACCGATTGAGAGTCCGTCGTTTCACGCCTTTCTGAGCAGAACCGTGCGATGTAAACACCAACTTTCATGTTTTATGGGATGTGAACCGCATCCGAGATGTTTGTGTAAAATACAATTTGAAGCAAAGTTGCACTTGTATGTGAAATGCTTTCATGAAAGAAGTTTCAGAGTAGTTTGTAAATTTCTGTTAATTTTTTAAGTGAGTCGCCATCTTAATATTGTTAATATTATTGTTCACCTAAGAATAAAATCTGCCGAACCTTTTTGCTGCTGCGCTTTGGCGTATAGGTTTTACGTTGTTATGATGGTGAGGTTTATCATTAAATAAATATTACTTAATATTTTTTACATAAATTTTGTAACGTTTTATTCCTTGCACTGAAAAACAAGCAATTTTCTATGCTACTANTACTTAATATTTTTTACATAAATTTTGTAACGTTTTATTCCTTGCACTGAAAAACAAGCAATTTTCTATGCTACTATACTAGATGGGCGATTATAAATGTCCTACCTAGAAACAAATCTGAAAACTTAGGCTAATCACGGTAGAGCAGTAATGTTTGAACAAAGACTGTACCGTAAGATTTTAAGTACTGTGTTACGTGAGTGTTTTGTAATTGAATTGCTTATTCTCTGTACGGTCTAAGTGTACATTTTCAGTTATAATTACTATGTGTGACGATTCATTTGGCTGTATGAGATACGTCAAATATATTACCTTTATTNTCAGTTATAATTACTATGTGTGACGATTCATTTGGCTGTATGAGATACGTCAAATATATTACCTTTATTTTTCTTCTGTTACAGGAGGAAACCATTCATCCATGTATACTGCATTCGTCATCTATGTACTGCGCGGATGAAGATAATTTAAAATTAAACTTGTTTGTTCTTTAAACGTGACACAATTCTAAAATATGTACGTGTTTCCAACCAAGAAGAATGTCTTCTTTGTGGCCAAATTCTTAATCCAGATATAAAATAATAAAAAAAATCATTTAAAATGTACACGCCAGTTTAAAAATGGTCTATAATGTATAAAAATCTCATTATTAAAAATTGANAAAAAAATCATTTAAAATGTACACGCCAGTTTAAAAATGGTCTATAATGTATAAAAATCTCATTATTAAAAATTGAAAATAATGTTCTTCTAATTTATGACTTGCAACATCCTGACATAAGTAATAGAATTAAAAAAATTAATTATGTGGCTTTTCAGTTTCGGGTAGCTTGCTGTGGCGAATGACTCAGAAGAAAAATCTGCTAATAAATAAATAGGTTTTGAAAAGCAACGCCTACCTCTGGCATGAGTGTACAGTCAATAATNGAAGAAAAATCTGCTAATAAATAAATAGGTTTTGAAAAGCAACGCCTACCTCTGGCATGAGTGTACAGTCAATAATTTTGTTAACTGTAAGACAATTTGATCCATGATTCACCACCTAAAACATTCCGCTGCTCGTTGATTTTCAATAATGAAAAAAAANACTGTAAGACAATTTGATCCATGATTCACCACCTAAAACATTCCGCTGCTCGTTGATTTTCAATAATGAAAAAAAATTGTCGACCAAACTCAATAGGAAGTGTTTGAGTTATAAACCGCATGTATGATGAACGTGAAGTAGTAGCCTGTTAAAAAGTTACCTAATACTAATATGTACGATGTCATCAAGTATTAAAACATCATATTGTATAAATTTTGCTCAATCACACGACAAAAGCACAATTTTACTGTTTTCTAAACAAACAGATAAATGAAACAACATATTTCACCTGCCGATATGAAATAATTTACAATGAAAAAAATACCGTGAGCTACTGTAGTGTATCTGGCCAACATAGTGAGAAAATTTAAACAAAATCTGTAAGATGTGCGTAGGTATTCACATTCATACAAAACGTATACAAAGCATAAGTCATAATTTGTTTGNAACAAAATCTGTAAGATGTGCGTAGGTATTCACATTCATACAAAACGTATACAAAGCATAAGTCATAATTTGTTTGTTGGAAATATGAGGCACTGATAAAAAGTACTTTATTTTCTGTCCAGTGCACTTTAGAAGATGTTTGGTGTTTCCTGCTTTTTTGAATTATCCGTCTTCCGAAAATANTTTATTTTCTGTCCAGTGCACTTTAGAAGATGTTTGGTGTTTCCTGCTTTTTTGAATTATCCGTCTTCCGAAAATATGTTCTTCGTTCTCATTTTCTCATACTAATGAATGTCACCACTCATCCAGAGAAATAAGAACATTCTCAAATGTTGTTGATTTATTTTATGTGTATATTAAATGAATGCAGAAACTTTATGTGTCTCTTATTAAAGACGGCTTTTGTTACCTTAAGATTTGCAGTTTTTGAAAGATGATCTTGTTCTCACTAAACAGGAAAGCTTCTTACCTCCGTACTGGTCGGATATAATTACATATTTCGTGTCTGTTTATTATGGTGTACCGCCAAGTTTTTGTGGACGTAGGTTGTCGATTTAAGTTTCTTCGTTTCAAGATTGTTGAATAGTAGGCTCGCTTTAGTTACTTCTACCGAAACATACTGGGAATGTATGTATGAATGTATGTGTGAAATGAACAAGCGTCAATGCGTCCGAATTATAAAGTTGGGCGACGTAGGACACCCAGCGCACCTACTCCCACTCATTCTCCTTCTTCAGCTTTTCAGTTGTCCTTGTTTGTTCTCGTGCTACCTCGTGACGGGTCTCGTGCAGTTCGCACNCTCCTTCTTCAGCTTTTCAGTTGTCCTTGTTTGTTCTCGTGCTACCTCGTGACGGGTCTCGTGCAGTTCGCACAGCTTTTACTCATCTCCTTTCGTCGGCATATTTACTTCTACGTCGACCGCAACACACGTATACGCCCACTGACGTCACTATGTCACACGAAGGCGATGTGGCGGGTGTGAACTGGCTGGGGGTGGGGGGTGAAACGTGCCCACTAAATGCTGACATACGGACAAGACACACCGTGGCCACTATTCACCTGAACTTTCTTGAGTAATAACGCAACACTGGGCTGTTAAACGTTGCACTGCTGCACTATAAGCAGCATTTCGCTCATGTCCATGTGATTCCAAACTATTTACGCAGTGAAAATTAAACATTGCTTGGATATTCACGACAGTTGTATGCATTTTGTCGCGTGTGTGGACATTTTTCAGGCGCCTCTTAGATTTACTATATAAGAAAGCGGCAGTAAATTAGTTAATAAATATAACAAATTGCAATTACCTAATTTTTTCTTCTCGCCTCGAATGAAAATGAAACTACAACCCAAAAGAATACCTACACATGCGTAATGAAACACATGCCTTCTAGGAAAATGCTAACACATTATATACTTGGNCAACCCAAAAGAATACCTACACATGCGTAATGAAACACATGCCTTCTAGGAAAATGCTAACACATTATATACTTGGTTGCAAAAATACATTGAACTGGACATCAGAATTTGGTATAACACATGGCAATTTGAGCTATTTTCAATTTCTAACATAATTAAAATCTATAACTTTGTAACAGCCCATTTTACGAAGTATATACATATATACACACAATATTTTATTATCTATATTTGTGGCTTGAAACACTATTCTGCAATCAGAAAGATTTATGGGGTATGTGCAAATAATTGTTTCTGGTTGCCATTTTTGCAATTTGACAGCGGTTGCTCTAGTCAGATCAGTGGGAATCTTACTATATTAAACAGGGATGTAATANGCCATTTTTGCAATTTGACAGCGGTTGCTCTAGTCAGATCAGTGGGAATCTTACTATATTAAACAGGGATGTAATATGCGTATCTATCCAAAAATTCAACTCTCTTGGAATTTATTCCTCGTTAAATTATTATTTTTATTGGGCAATTGTGCGAATATTAAGTTCAAAGTCTGAAGAANTCTTGGAATTTATTCCTCGTTAAATTATTATTTTTATTGGGCAATTGTGCGAATATTAAGTTCAAAGTCTGGAGAAAACATTTTCACTTTAGCAGTTAGTTTTTCTGCCTTAAATTATACATTCTCTCAAATATTATTTCAAGAGTAAACTTAATAATAAAGGAAATTATTTTAATTAGAGACCCCTGTGAAACAACTATGAAGGTAACCAACAACTATTTGTCACTTAGCGCATAAAAATTGNTATTTTAATTAGAGACCCCTGTGAAACAACTATGAAGGTAACCAACAACTATTTGTCACTTAGCGCATAAAAATTGGCACGTGCAATGTCATTACATTAAACGCACCTGTTTCTGTACAATATTATGTATAAGTGATATTACGTTTTGTTTANATTACATTAAACGCACCTGTTTCTGTACAATATTATGTATAAGTGATATTACGTTTTGTTTACACGGGCATGGTATAGCATGAAAAGAATTTTATTTTCGCTGTAAAAGAAACCATTTCGGCTTAACTTTCTTAGCTGTTGCTTAATTAATTTAAAAAAATTATTTATTGTAAATTTTAAGCTTTGTGTTACTGACATCGTATACTGGAAACCGATATGTATTCGTAAATTATAACATCTGAAATGATGTCTGATACTATTATTGGATTCAAAATGTGTTTGAAGTAACATATCACTTTTTCTAAGGATATGTTATTTGAAATTTTTTTTAATACATGACATATGAACATAATCTGTAAAACAAATTGTTCGCAGTGGTCGTATTCGTTGCGAAATCATTTTCATGTGGCGAAGTCGAATTGACTGCGGTTCTTAAACACACTCCAGTATTGCCAAAAAAGTCTGCGAGTAGAGTCGTTAATGTGTTGGCTAATAGCCGTGAGATGGAAGAATCAATACAGAACTGCAGAAAAAGAATAGGATTGTAGTTCCAAATATTACAAGTAGTTTACATTTTATAGTGTAAATGCATTTAGGTTTCGAAATTCTTTCATTTTATTGGACAAATAATTCCAAGGTANTAGTTTACATTTTATAGTGTAAATGCATTTAGGTTTCGAAATTCTTTCATTTTATTGGACAAATAATTCCAAGGTAACTAACTGACCTTCACAATATTAATGAAATAATGCACATGATCAGCGAATTACGTCCATAAATGAACATTTTTNGTAACTAACTGACCTTCACAATATTAATGAAATAATGCACATGATCAGCGAATTACGTCCATAAATGAACATTTTGGTGAAGATTCAACTTACCTTTATCGCAAAGGGAATGGCTATTTACCTTACAAATTCAAGAGAACGGTAACCNTTTTGGTGAAGATTCAACTTACCTTTATCGCAAAGGGAATGGCTATTTACCTTACAAATTCAAGAGAACGGTAACCTTAATGTATTATAACAAAGCATTTAATTTTGAACACTTCATTCTCGTTATTTTTTGGAGTACAAAGAATTTAAGAGATATGTTCTACAATGCCGCTACCTTATATTGTTCCACAAACAATCTATTTCACTTGTTAACCTCCACAGTTCTCTTGTAATCGTGATACAAAATGATACATTATTTTTTAATCGTGGTTAACTTGCGTTAAAAAAAATTCAACAGACAACTTTGGTTAACTTATAAAGATTTCTGATTTGATTTTCTTAGCGCATACACTTTCAACTGTTTCCATGAGTGCTATGTTGAGAGCAGTTTGAACCACAGGGGTGCGCCCTATGNCTTAGCGCATACACTTTCAACTGTTTCCATGAGTGCTATGTTGAGAGCAGTTTGAACCACAGGGGTGCGCCCTATGTCATGTCGTCCAATCGTCTAGTTATAAAAACTCAACTGAAAACGGATTGTTCTTATCTCGATGCAACCAATCACGTGGGAGAGTCGCATTGGCGATATAGCCTAAGCTATAGGTTGTCAAATGACGTTTACTTGCAACATTGTCCACACAAGTTTTCGAGACGTACTACACATCCGAGGTCGCACAGATATTACATTCGTATGAAACTTTTTTGGATTCGAATCCCACGTAAGACATTGAAGTGCATGGCGTTTTCAGATATAGTTCAATGCACGTTGGTAACTTTCATAACCCACTCGCCAGTTGCCTCTCCGAAGTAAAAGCAAAGCTGTACGAAAGCTAAAATAACTGAGATTCCTTACCGAAATGTTGAGTTTCACTAACACAGCAAATATTACAATTTTGTAATTTTTAGAGGCAGGTCTATTCTCAGTTGACACAAAAAGTTTGCAACATATGACACAGGAATCTATGAAATGGCTGNATTTTTAGAGGCAGGTCTATTCTCAGTTGACACAAAAAGTTTGCAACATATGACACAGGAATCTATGAAATGGCTGTAGGTCACAGGGAACCACACATAAATTAAAAACATAAAGTCTAGAACTGCNTGACACAGGAATCTATGAAATGGCTGTAGGTCACAGGGAACCACACATAAATTAAAAACATAAAGTCTAGAACTGCGAGATAACAGAATAAACAAACAGGACCACATTATTTAGAAATTTCACTTCTTACAACAGTCATACAACAGAAACCTACAAATAAGAATCAATATTCGTTACAAACACAGACAACCGAACNTCACTTCTTACAACAGTCATACAACAGAAACCTACAAATAAGAATCAATATTCGTTACAAACACAGACAACCGAACAGTCACGCCAGCGAAATGCAAGTGTTAGAACAGTTATACAAAATAAACACAAATTAACTTTCGTACGGCAAACACATGCAATTTACAACCACATATTGCAGAACAGCATTCGTAAAAAAATTCGTAAAGTGAAATATCACACCTTAGAACGGTCGTACAACATAAACAAAGTTGTTAGAACGATTATACAAAAGAAACACACTATTTAGAACCACATATAGCAAAACCACACCTGTGAGAAAGGTCGTAAAATCGAAATTCACATTCTAGAAAGGTACAACCGAAATCCACAACTTAGAACGATCATACAGCCGAAACACAGATGTTAGAACGGCCGTACAATAGAAACACAAGTTTAAAAACCATCATACATTCGAAATACATATCTATGAAATGTCGTGCATTAGAATCACATTACACAGAACTGGTTTTTGTTAGAATTATCTGTCTTGTGAGGTTCTATGGTATGTGGTTTTAGTGTGTGTGTTCCTAAGTTGTGACGGCACCTCTAGGTCACGAACCATAAGGAATCTCGTTTCGTGATGCGATACATTTTTCNTGTGTTCCTAAGTTGTGACGGCACCTCTAGGTCACGAACCATAAGGAATCTCGTTTCGTGATGCGATACATTTTTCTATGTTTGAACTAATATTATCATGGTAATTTAGCCATTTACCTTAATATAAACTATTTAAAATTGTAAGANTTTTTCTATGTTTGAACTAATATTATCATGGTAATTTAGCCATTTACCTTAATATAAACTATTTAAAATTGTAAGAGTGTTTTGAATATTTTGCCATTTCCAATTTTATTCTTAAAAAGAAAAAGAAAAATATTTTTTGCGAAAGATATATTTTTTGCTTGTAAAAGTGCCTGAATTGAATGCCATGAAGTTGAAAGGTTGCCTTAAGCTTGTGTTTTTTGACTATAAGTGTAAAGTTTTGAGTGCGTTTTGAACCCTTGTTCGCAAATGAATAAAGGGAACATTTGGTAGCCAATTTGATAGCGATATTGGTTATTTCAAAAGCATACAGTATCGTATAAGCGCTATCCACACCTAATGATAAACCTTTATATGGTACTTCCTATAGAAAGAAAAGAATTCTTAAANGCGCTATCCACACCTAATGATAAACCTTTATATGGTACTTCCTATAGAAAGAAAAGAATTCTTAAATTTTCCGGCGTCGGTCTTCCTTTCTTCTTCAGGTTCTGTAGAAAGCAGTAGCATTGGTAGGAAAAAAAACAGAATTACTCGTCAATGGCTCCTCTTGAACTTTATCAGAGTCTTGTGCGAAGGTGGGGCTTCAGGGGCTAAACTTTCAAGAAGTTGCAAGAAATAAAAACAAGTTAAAGTGCATTTAAAAAATTCTAAATTTACTATACCAAGCACAGTTTTAATTATTCTCTACAAGTGGGAAATTTAGTTGTGCCTTAGTTGTTTAAATATAGAGCACGGTCATAAGAGGTCGGGGGACAGGTGCTATACACCGACCACCCGCCATTTTATGACGTCATNTTAAATATAGAGCACGGTCATAAGAGGTCGGGGGACAGGTGCTATACACCGACCACCCGCCATTTTATGACGTCATCCAACCGCCATACATTGGATCTGGGTGACTTTCACCTCGACCTTCACCTAGACCGTAGCACGGCGTCATCTGGCGTTTCGACTGGTCCCACACATGCTCGAGTGGGGACATTTCAGGAGAGCAGGCAGGCCACGGTAGTGTTTGGACACGACGAGGCAATCCCGGGATATCCTTGCCATGTGTGGTCGGGTGTCATCCTACTGGAATAACGTGCTCGGAATCCCGCCCAGACATGGGAGCAGACGGGGGCGTGGAATTCCATCCACATACCACTGGGTCGTCAACACGACGAGAGCCGATCGACTTATGTGTGCTATGGCTCGCCATGGCACGGTGCCTGCTGCGGGGGAACTGTGCCTCTCTACGGCGAGACCGGGATTGCGGTATTCACTAGGGACCCTCCACACACGGATGCGATGATCGTCAGTCCCCATGACGAAGCGGCACTCATCGCCAAACAGCACACGTCACCGATCTGCGGCGTTCGGCACCGCTGTGGCCCGGCGTCAGTAGAAACGGGGCCGGCACTGTTGCAGAGTTATTCCGCAGCAGACGTAATAGGCGCTGAGATCGCATATTCGTCTCCGGAAGGAGTCGAGGAATGGTTCGTAGCTACACAGGAGCCCCAACATTGACCAATATCGTGGAACGGTCCACCCGGTGCACTGTCCGTTGATACTTTCCATATGCTATTCACGACAAAGTATACAGAAGTAGTTCGCTTGGTAAGGCTTAATCTCCTTTTTATTGACAAAATCATTACGTTTATGGCCTTAAGCGGTAAATAAGATTAAGTTTATTATGTATAACCTACAATCAAAAAAATTTAAAAATGTTGCAAACTCGTCAAGTATATAGTAAGTCCTCTATTTCGAATAGTCTGTTCATCCCTTCATGCTAAGAGCCACATAATTACATTTTTGCTATAATGCGATACTCTCACAAATAGCGGCATTGATATCAGAGCACAATGGGTATGCTCTGAACCATACACAAGCTCTTTCACTTGTAATAATACTGAATAAAAATATTTCATTTTAGCCTTAGGCGTTATTATCGGAGTGCGGTGGAATATACAAACTGCGTTTATTGCTTACATGGCGATATTTATTTTAAAAGGTGGACAAAGCATAAAATATGCACTGTTAGATAAAGTGGCCGTATAATTACGGAATATACAGGTTACAAATTATCCAGACATCNAAGCATAAAATATGCACTGTTAGATAAAGTGGCCGTATAATTACGGAATATACAGGTTACAAATTATCCAGACATCTTCCTGAAATTACGGACTCTTCGTTATTTTCAATAACATTCACTCTATAAATTTCACAAAATCTCAGTGAACTCACGAATGAACAGGTATTCGAACGTTCAAGTAAAATTTAATTCTGCTCTTTATAAAAATGGACAACAAAAAAAACGTTTTACTTTCGTTATGTGGGTGGTTCACTGTGTATAAAAACGACTGTAAAAACGTTTTGAAGCATTTGTCCGGAAGCGGTATTTGAACTCAGTAAGAAATTGACAGTCCAACACCTTATCCACTCAGCTAACACGCTTTACTACGACCAGTTATTGTAAATAAGGGACAATAGGTCCCACTTCATACATGTGCAGAGCCAGTACAATCTTCTGATGCGAGTTTGTTTGTTTGCTAAAAAAACAGGAATATGAAAAAGTTTTTTTTCTTAATGTATTTTCCTGTGTACAACAGAGAAATTAAACAAAGTTTAAATATTTTGTTCTGTAGTAGGATTGTAACACGAATCGACAAACTAACACTCATTANAGAGAAATTAAACAAAGTTTAAATATTTTGTTCTGTAGTAGGATTGTAACACGAATCGACAAACTAACACTCATTAACTGGAACCACCTTCATGGCACAGGATATCCACTGGATATCCTAATTACATCCACAATATCTTAAAGTCATCTAAGCCCTTAAGTGAATCTCTTCAACATATCCGTTGGATATCTAGTAGTGGATATTAGTTCGTACCGCTTCCTGAATATCCATTAGAAGTTCCAAAACCTCCAATGGNCGTTGGATATCTAGTAGTGGATATTAGTTCGTACCGCTTCCTGAATATCCATTAGAAGTTCCAAAACCTCCAATGGCTATTACTTATGGCAAGTGTCTAAATCTGAAAATGTCAAACGGATATCCACAATATTTATATCCTTTTGTGGATATTGGGCGAACATTTTGATATCTTTTGGCAGTGTTTTGGATGTATCTTTGCTATTCCTGGATGTCCCTGGATATCCAGAACGTCCATGGGGACATCCATTAGATATTCTTTGGATGTCTGTGTGCTATATTGGCACGCACCTACCACACCTTTACACGAATTACTGTATTTCGTAAATATGGATTTTACACGAAAGTTACGAACGTGGCTCTCTTAGTTTCAAGTCGTGTTAGAGCGCTAGTTATTTTATTTTCTTTGCTGTTTATAAAACAACGTAACAAATAAATAGTTTTTTTTTTTTTTAGTTGTGTGCGTATTTGAATGTGTATAAAGAAGGTTTTGTCCTGTAGCGGAGTTTAAAAAGAACCTATTAACTGACACTCCATTAGTGGTTTGCCATTCGCCTACTACTATTTTACACCAAGTAGTATTCTGAAAATAGGATTTTATACGCTTCGTGTATCATCGGCATTGTTCGTGTCTCATTGTCGAAGCCAACATAATACGAAGAGATTCCGTATTTTATATTTACGGAGCTCATTTCCGTTAGTCGTCATTACAGANGTCGAAGCCAACATAATACGAAGAGATTCCGTATTTTATATTTACGGAGCTCATTTCCGTTAGTCGTCATTACAGAGTGCTTTTCCGTAAAATAAACAATACATCTCTGTAAAAGTTTCCGTAAATTTTGCAGAAATTTGGAGTGTGACTGGAAATACAAAAGTAACCAGGGCCTCAAAAGTGAACGAACGGCCTATACTGGTAGTTGATCTCGTCCGACCTGGACCGGTGCTCCATATGCATCCACTGCACCACAAAGCATCGGACAGTGCGGTCTGAACGATGCACATGATGGACTACACTGCGATAAGACCACTCTGAGGTTTTCAGCCCTGTTATGAGTCCGTCGATTTCGTAAAGAGGCATTTTTTGGCATCTTCCTGACATTCTTCTCCACTCTACGCTTGCTTGGTGTCGTCCGGTGTTTCTCACGTTAGTGCAGGATTCGGCTACACGCCAGTGTCCACCATCGCCAACACTGCCAGGTGTGCAGTCAAATGCCAACGCACCAACGTGAGCTCATGTGCGTAACCAAGCCCGTACTATCGCTAAATACATCGTTTCCTGATTGTTGCGTGGTTTCTTCGCGACTCACTGTTTTCATAGTCCGGCAGAGTAATTGTCTGTGACGGCATAGCTGTCCGCATACGAATCACAGACGTCAGGGATTGGATAAGGTGAATTGTGATTGGCCCGTTCAAGTCGGGAAGTAGCTTCACACTTAGGCGAAAGGAAAAACTTCAAGTTTGTGGAATGTAACCATTTACCGCGGAAAAGAAAACGTCTAATTAAGAGCGTCAGTAGATTTTATAGGTAATGACTTCTGCGCATGCGCGTGTGGAAATAACACATTTATTCAGCTACTAGTCTATGTTAGTTTAAACTGCGAAAAACCATAATTCAGCTGTAAACACAGGCAAGGTTTATTCTACTCACGTTAGAAACAAAACGAGATTTCTTATGATAGAGTTTGGCATAGGGAATATTTCCAAAGTTAGGTGCGCTAGTGTTCCAAAGAGGTCACATTGGAGCTGGTAGAATATTCAGAAATTGTATTTATTTGTGTGTAAATGGTCGTGGTTAATTTTAATTATTATATATACGTACCCCGGGGAAAANTTCAGAAATTGTATTTATTTGTGTGTAAATGGTCGTGGTTAATTTTAATTATTATATATACGTACCCCGGGGAAAATTTTAAGTATTAATTTCTTCCATAACTATTGTGTACGTCCTCCAATGGTGTATAAGATTGCAAACAGTAAAAAATACAAGTGTGTTTGGCACTGAGCGTCCATAAGCAAGCCTTTCAATGGAAAAATATTACCAATTTAAGTGCGAAATAAATATATCTGTCATCAAAACGAACTTTGTCCTTTTCTCCTTTCCTTTAATTAAACTTCGACGGAAAGCCTTAGAAATTATATTAGTAACAATTTTTCTTGTTTTTTTTTTCGATTCAGTCGTCGTATATAAATTAAGTAACTGTGTAAGCCAACAATTTCCTTAATTAAAATTACGGCAGAATATTGAACCACGTGTGAACATATTTCGTTATATACCCATTCTAGTGCGAAGAAAAAANTCTCCTTTCCTTTAATTAAACTTCGACGGAAAGCCTTAGAAATTATATTAGTAACAATTTTTCTTGTTTTTTTTTTCGATTCAGTCGTCGTATATAAATTAAGTAACTGTGTAAGCCAACAATTTCCTTAATTAAAATTACGGCAGAATATTGAACCACGTGTGAACATATTTCGTTATATACCCATTCTAGTGCGAAGAAAAAAAGTTTATTATTGACTTAGGTTTAACACAACACAAATATCAAGTTGTTACACAATTATATTTATTTTATGGANAAAAAAGTTTATTATTGACTTAGGTTTAACACAACACAAATATCAAGTTGTTACACAATTATATTTATTTTATGGAAAATGCAATAAATTTTATATACGCACGAAATATAAATATCCGGTACACACGCGACACCAGTGCATCCTGGCGACAAAAATGTTCCGTTTCCAAACAAAAATCATTGAGCTTCCCAACCTATATAGAATAAATCTTACCAGAGGTTAGTTTACTTTAGGTGAAACTGTTACAACACATGTTCACCANTTCCCAACCTATATAGAATAAATCTTACCAGAGGTTAGTTTACTTTAGGTGAAACTGTTACAACACATGTTCACCAACCATCCGACCATTGTTTATGTAGTTCTGTAAGGTTTGGACACTACGTCGAAAAAATAATGGGCGAAAAATGCACACACGCAGTAATAATGGACGGCCGGAAAGGTACACAGAGTGCTCGTTTCTTCTGTGGGATACACATATTCTTCTTTAGTGAGACTCACTGCTCCAAACCCGACAAGAATTGTAGCACCAGAACTCTTGTGATGAGGGAGAAGTGAGGTGAGTATGGATCAGCGCCGGAATGAAAGGGTGCGGGAAACGGAGATCCCCGAGAAGGTCCGCCAATCAGCGCCTTCGCCCGGCACGANTTCCCAACCTATATAGAATAAATCTTACCAGAGGTTAGTTTACTTTAGGTGAAACTGTTACAACACATGTTCACCTACCATCCGACCATTGTTTATGTAGTTCTGTAAGGTTTGGACACTACGTCGAAAAAATAATGGGCGAAAAATGCACACACGCAGTAATAATGGACGGCCGGAAAGGTACACAGAGTGCTCGTTTCTTCGGTGGGATACACATATTCTTCTTTAGTGAGTGAGTGACGAGGTTTGGGCTGTTCTTAACATCGTGGTCTTGAGAACTGATGAGGGAGAAGTGAGGTGAGTATGGAGCAGCGCCGGAATGAAAGGGTGCGGGAAACGGAGATCCCCGAGAAGGTCCGCCAATCAGCGGCTTCGTCCGGCACGATTCCCACGTGCGAAAGTCCGGGAGCGACCCCGCTGGGAATTGAACCTGGTTTGCCTTGGTGGGAGGCGAGTGGTCTAACCACCACACCACCGCGGCCCATTCGTCCATTGTAATGAGTTAGTTTTTGGCGCGGCAACAAGAAGACAGACGTAGTTTGAAGAGTTGTGGCGGTCACGGTCGCTGAACCTACTATTCTGGGCGCGCCTTAGTGAATAGCTGCAGTGCGACGCACGTGACAGACCTTNTGAATAGCTGCAGTGCGACGCACGTGACAGACCTTGAGACAGATAGACAGTAGAGCAGCAAACGAACCGTGTACTTAGCAGGGCACGTGACCACGGTTATTGCACCATGGGCGCACCCGACCTGAGTATAAAAGCCAGTGTCACAGGCTGAGTGGGCAGGTAGAGCAACGCCAGCTAATACCATAATACCAAGCAGTCAACATGCCTCAGCCGTGCTGCCCACCTGGTAAGTATATCTGATAGTTGTCGACACAGTAGTAGGAAATAAAAGAGGGAAGGGAAGAGCGTGAACCACTTCAACTCAGTAAATAAACCAGTCTTTGGAAGGGGGTGTCAAATAAGTTTTCCTTTTCCCAAATGATCGCAGTCCCCAGTCAACATTCTTCAATCAGGTGGAATAAAAAAACCTTCAAATTATCTATGAACGAATAAATCACGATATAACTCATTTTTGTAATCTTCAAAAGCTAATAAGATCATAATGTTTATCATTCCAATCTTGAAAAACAAATTTTCCCAAATTAAAATAAAATATGCTTACTCGATGCAAAATATACATGCACGATGGACGTTTTCTAGCCCTGGGGGATTCTCACATCTATAGCTCCTTGTGAACATGCACGTTGACTACCCAGTCGTAATGTCACTCTACTACTTGGTTAAACCTGCCATAGTAACTAATTTTAAAAGGTAACAGAGTCTCGGAACGCACCCTAAATCAGTTAAGCATACAGATATTGTATTTGTTTGAGAGTTAAGCCCTTTTGAAAACCTGAAACATTGAGATTGTTTTAAAATGTAGATTTTAATTAATTATGAAGAACGATTAAAGAACCAAAATTGTTGTAATTGAAAGGTTTTATAAAAAAATATTAGTTACTGTAGAAAGACAAACTACCTTAAGTGATGCAATATAGTATAGAGATTGTGCAAGAAAGATGTGTGTTGTCCATATGTTCGATTGAGGATGCACTGTTAAATTCCATAGAGGTCAGAGATCATTACTGAATTTTACAAGGGTGATAAATGGCTGTGTTCGGCAAAAGTCCTTATTATTATCCAAATCAATTCTTGTTCTATCTTTTCTATTCCTTTTCGTTGATTTTCTTCGAAGTAAAGTACATCCCTTATGAATAAACACATTCTGTACGCCTTAGGTCCTGAGAGACATTTACCATAGTTAAACGCATACGACTGATGCAAAATAAGACTTAAAGAAAAGATGTCAACACAACACANGAGAGACATTTACCATAGTTAAACGCATACGACTGATGCAAAATAAGACTTAAAGAAAAGATGTCAACACAACACACGGGGGGTCGAAACCGGGCTGCCCTGAGAAAACACCTCGAACATAAACATCATTCACAGATTCTCCAAGTGTGAAAAACTGAACTAGCATCAACCGAGGGTTGAAACCGGTTCCGTATGTGTTTAGACCAGTGTGTTAATCGCACGTCGGCAGGCACCAGTTTAAAGTGAATGTCTAGGTATAAAGGAAGTGTTTTCTCGTGTTGCAGATCAGGGANCCGTTTTCAGGAATAATAATAGGTTTAGTTAAGAACAAGATAGTTTTCTATTCCTTTTCGTTGATTTTCTTCGTAGTAAAGTACATCCCTTATGAATAAACACATTCTGTACGCCTTAGGTCCGGAGAGACATTTACCATAGTTAAACGCATACGACTGATGCAAAATAAGACTTAAAGAANACTGGTAGTCGAAACTGGGGTGCCCCGAGAAAACACCCCGAACATAAACATCATTCAGAGTTTCTCCAAGTGCGAAAAACTGTACTCGCATTAACCGAGGGTTGAAACCGGTTCCCTATGGGCTTAGACCAGTGTGTTAATCGCACGTCGGCAGGCACCAGTTTAAAAAGAATGTCTAGGTATAAAGGAAGTGTTTTCTCGTGTTGCAGATCAGGGATGCAAGTGTCCTCCGGGATGCAAGTGCGACACCTGTGCCTGCGCCTGTGACAAGAAGTGAACAAGGTAAAACTACGACACAACTTTACTGCTACTTAGGAGTACACGGTTACTCTAAACTCTACGTCAACACGCTGTGAAGTTAATACTTACTCAGAATGAGAAATAGAACCCAATACGACTCAATAATTTTTTTATTTATTTGGCAAAGTTAAGACTACATTAATTTTTTCTAATACATAACCACCGTAGATGTTTTCAAATTGAATACATACGAAAATAAATGTCATTACAGTAAACGTNCATTGCAGTAAACATATTGAGATGGAAGGGACGAATAAATGAATTAAGAAAGGAGCAATGCAGTACATTTACTTAAAAATATAATGTTACGAAGATATTACAAAATTTTCAGTACATTTTCTCAACATACCATCATATAAGTATATATGTGCGAAAAAAAGGAATACTTTATTCCACAGATATGATAAAAATCTTCCACGTATATTGCCTCTGAATACACAAAAAATACATTCATTTTTACGTGTACCGACATTAAAAAAGCGGGAATAAATTGGAAAAAAAATATGTTACACCTTTGATACTTCGTGACAACATAAACTTCCGCAAAAGCATTTTAAAATTAATTAATGGCATGTAGCTTATTTATTCTATGGGGTACATAAAAAAATTTATAAAGATGGTATACGTCCTTGAACATCGAGATTTTCAAAAGAGTACATTTCAATAAGTTAAATAATACTTGGAAGGAGAGAACAAATTTTTGAATAGAACTTTCCAGAATTGAGACCTGTAATGTATCAAAGTATTATAGTGAATGAGATAATAGGATTAATTTTTGTTTTTGTAATATCACATGGAAATTAGCACAGAAAATATTGCCTTAATGCTATAGTTCTTGAGACACCTACCAAGTTAGAAACAACGTTGTTGCCCGCCTGTCAGTTATGCAACCTGCCTGACAGCATTTGTATTTTGATAGATGAAAAGAATAATGCTATAAACAAATAGTCTCAAACATCAGGTTTTATTTAAGAACATCAACGTTGTTTCAATAATATGTTGATTAATCACAAGTGGCAACTTATTAAATTATAATTGTTTAATTTGAGAAAGGAGCCATCTCACATTTTACTGGCGTGGGTTCACACTAAACCTGTATAGAAGTTCCATTAGGCTTCATGTATTTTATGTACTCGTCCCATGTTTAAATTAGCAATTTATGCAATTCCTGCTTGGCTTCATTTCTTCTACTTGTCCGTTATGTAACCCTCCTATGCAAACATTTGCATTTAATAGATATAGTGATTAATTCGCCGTCTTGGCACCTGTNCGTTATGTAACCCTCCTATGCAAACATTTGCATTTAATAGATATAGTGATTAATTCGCCGTCTTGGCACCTGTGGATTTCTGTACGTCAGCTATAGAGTGGCAGTAGTCTTAGAAAGGGAAAAATACGGGTTTTATAGTCAAGCATGAAATTCGTAACACAATTTATACAAATATTACGTTAGCACATTCGTAAGTACGTACTGCAATCGGTATTAGAATTTATACAAATCAGAAACAGTTTACAAGTTTTAACCGTTAAATAAATGTATACATTTTTATTACAGTAACTTATAATAATNATGTTTTCAGAAACAGTTTACAAGTTTTAACCGTTAAATAAATGTATACATTTTTATTACAGTAACTTATAATAATGTTACCTCCCAAACTGACCACTTTTTAAAATAATATTCACGGAGTCGGACATTGGCTGAAAGTTTAGCGTGGTCGTCATCTAGTAACGTAATAACTGGATGGCATCTCTACATTGCCGGTTATTATTTAAGGTGTGAAGTTTTAATCTGCAACAGTCATGTTGACAGTCTTATGAGGCGTAAAGCAGACACGCAGCGTTTTACATTAATGTCATGCCTGGTCCTCTGTGCTTGACGCTAAGGCTTTACTTGAAGGGCGTTTGCCACGGAAAAAACGTGTTATTTTGTAATTGTACCACGCACTGTTCAACTCGTAGACATTACCTGTGACTATTTTTCCTCAGGTAGAATTTCATTATATCGCATAGTTCTTGCAAAATTTAACGTCTGTGTCAAAATTTTACTGTTTTGTGGTGCACAAATAACATTTACCAAATTATTTGCATAAGATTAACACCGGAAACAGTAAGGTATTGTATCAATTTATTTAAAGGTGCTTAGCGAAAGTTGCTTTACAAAAATTCAAGGACAGCCACAATTTAAAAATATGCAAACATTTCTTTATTTTCAATATTTTCTTTTGAAATAACAAAAATGTTTCCTTGTGCGATTTTATAGATATCTTGAAGCAGCTCTTAGCATCTTCTTTCAGAGTGAATTATCTCATTTCTGCACTAAGTTAGTTTCCATTATTTGTTCATTTCTATAACAGAAAAACTATGATTTTGATATATATGAAAGGAAAAACTATGAGCTCAAAAATTAGCAAAAGAGAGAGTAATTATATTTTGAAGTGGGGGGCGGTGCAAACATAAAATAAAAAATTTTTTAGTGGGCAGCGTTTTTAATGTGGCAAGGAGACCGGATCAGTAATAGTTCGAGCATAACTTTCAACGAGACTCAATTATTGAGTACCGAATTTATATAGCACTTTTGAAAGCCCTGTCCAAGGTATACTTTTTCGCTTATATTTTACAGCCTTTAACAGAATATAAAGCAATTATTGCCATGCGCCCGACCAGTGTCGTTCAAATGTACATGTGCAATTTTTACGAAAGAAATAATGTTGATAACATTTTAACTCTCGCTAGTCTGTGTTAAATACAAAAGGAAGTAAACCTAACATATTCTTTGCTTGTAAATTTAAACGCCTCTCTTTAAATGTGACGTTGTGACTTTGAACTGTTCTTTTTCTTTTATTGAATTATTTCAGCCAGTTTTTTTAAATTGAAATATACGTAGTTACCGACAGGAATGTTTTATTTTCCATAGGTTGTATCAAAGTATATTATTAACAGCGTACCGACTGTACACAAGTGGTTGGGACCCCACTATATCTATTGAGAGTCCGTCGTTTCACGCCTTTCTGGGCAGAACCCTGCGATGTAAATGCCAACTTTCATGTTTCCTGGGATGTGGACCGCATCCGAGATGTTTGTGTAAAATACAATTTAAAGCAAAGTTGCATTTGTTTGTGAAATGCTTTCATGAAAGAAGTTTCAGAGTAGTTTGTAAATTTCTGTTAATTTTTTAAGTGACTCACCNTTGTTTGTGAAATGCTTTCATGAAAGAAGTTTCAGAGTAGTTTGTAAATTTCTGTTAATTTTTTAAGTGACTCACCATCTTAATATTGTTAATATTAATGTTCAACGAAGAAAAAAACCTGGTAAGCCTTTTTTCTGCTGCGCTTCGGCGTATTGGTTTTACGTCGTTACNTTAATGTTCAACGAAGAAAAAAACCTGGTAAGCCTTTTTTCTGCTGCGCTTCGGCGTATTGGTTTTACGTCGTTACGATGGTGAGGTTTATAATAAAATAAATATTACTTAGTATTTTGTACATAAATTTTGTAACGTTTCATTTCTCGCACTGCAAAACAAGCAACTATCTATGCTACTGTAGTAAATGGGTGATTAGAAATGTCCTGCCTAGAAAAAAATCTGAAAACTTGGGCTTATCACGGTACAGCAGTAATTTTTGAATAAAGACTGTACCGCAAGATTTTAAGTACTGTGTTACGAGAGTGTTTTTGTAATTGAATTGCTTATTCTCTGTACGGTCTAAGTGTACATTATCAGTTATAATAACTTTGTCTGACGATTCATTTGGCTGTATGAAATACGTCAAATATATTACCTTTATTTTCCTTTTGTTACAGGAGGAAACCATTTATCCATGTATACTGCATTCGTCATCTATGTACAGCGCGGATGAAGATAATTTAAAATTAAACTTGTTTGTAATTTCAACGTGGCACAATTCTAAAATTTTGACGTGTTTCCAACCAAGAAGAATGTCTTCTTTGTGGCCAAATTCTTAATCCAGATATAAAATAAAAAAAATCATTTAAAGTGGACACACCAGCTTAAAAATTATCTTTAATGTATAAAAACGTCATTATTAAAAATTGAATATAATCTTCTTCTTATTTATGACTTGCAACATCCTGACATAAGCTAATAGAATAAAAAGTTTTATTATGTGGCTTTTCAGTTTGGGTATAGCTTGCTGGGGCGAATGACTCAAAATAAAAAACCGCTAATAAATAAATAGGTTTTCAAAAGCAACGCCTACCTCTAGCATGAGTGTACAATAAATCATTTTATTAACTGTAAGTCAATTTGGCACGTAATTCACCACCTGAAAGATTCCGTTGCTTGTTGATTTTCAATAATGAAAATTAAATGTCGACCAAACTCAATAGGAAGTGTTTGAGTAATAAACCGCATGTTTGATGAACGTGAAGTACTAGCCTGTTAAAAAGTTACATTAAATTAAGTATCATTAAGATAATAAAATATTATATTGTATAATTGTTGCTCAATCACACGACAAAAGCCTAATTTTACTGTTTTCTAAACATGCAGATAAATGAAACAACATATGTCACGTGCCGATATGAACTAATGTACAATGAAAAAAATACTGTGAGCTGCTCTAGTGTATCTGGCCACCATAGCGAGGAAATGTAAACAAAATCTGTGAGATGTACGTAGGTATTCACATTCATACAAGACGTGTACAAAATATAAGAGTCATAATTTGTTTGTTGGAAATATGAGGCACAGATATAAAGTAGTTTAACTTCTGTCCAGTGCACGTAAGAAGGTGTTCNTAATTTGTTTGTTGGAAATATGAGGCACAGATATAAAGTAGTTTAACTTCTGTCCAGTGCACGTAAGAAGGTGTTCAGTGATTCCTGCTTTTGTGAATTTTCCGTTTTCAAAAAATATGTTCTTCGTGCTCATTTCCTCATACTAATGAATGTCACCACTCATCCAGAGAAATAAGAACATTCTCAAATGTTGNTGTTCTTCGTGCTCATTTCCTCATACTAATGAATGTCACCACTCATCCAGAGAAATAAGAACATTCTCAAATGTTGTTGATTTATGTTATGTGTATATAAAATTCACGCAGAATCTTTATGTGTCTGTTATTCAATATGGCATTTCTTATCTTAAGATTTGCAGTTTTTGAAAGATGATTTTGTTCTCACTAGACAGCAAAGCTTCTTACCTCCGAACTATTCGGATATAATTACATATTTCGCGTCTGTTTATTATGGTGTCCCTTCAAGTTTTTGTGGACGTAGGTTGTCGATTTAAGTTTCTTTGTTAGAATATTGTTGAATAGTAGGCTCGCTTTAGTTACTTCTACCAAAACATCCTGGGAAATGTGTTTATATATGTGTGAAATGAACAAGCGTCAATGAGTCAGAATTATAAAGTTGGGTGACATAGGACACCCAGCGCACCTACTCCCGTAAATTCTCCTTCTTCAGCTTTTCAGTTGTCCTTGTTTGTTCTCGTGCTACGAGCACTGCCCAGAGCACGTCAAGCGTCAGTTTTTACTCATCTCCTTTCGTCGGCATATTTACTTCTACGTCGACTTCAACAGACGTCTACACCCACTCACGTCACAATGTCACACGAAGGCGATGTTCTGGGTGTGAACTACCTTCTTGAAGGTTGGGAAGGGGGGGGGGGTGAAACGTGCGCACGAAACGCTGACATACGGACAACACACACCGCGGCCACTATTCACCTGAACATTCTTGAGTAATAACGCGACACTGGGCTGTTGAACGTTGTACTACTACACTATTAGCAGCATTCCGCTCAAGTCCGTGTGATTCCAAACTGTTTACGCAGTGAAAGTTAAACATTGCTGGGATGTTCACAACAGTTGTATTTATTTTGTCGCGTGTGCGGACATTTTTCAGGCGCCTCTTAGATTTACGATATAAAAAAATGGTGGTTAATTACGTATATATATATTTAAAAATGCAATTACCTAATTTTTTCATCTCCCCTCGAATGAAAATGAAACTGCAACCCAAAATAATACCTACACGTGCATAATAAAACACATACCTTCTAAGAAAATGCTAACACATTATATATTTGGTTGCAAAAATACATTGAACTGGACATCAGAATTTGGTATAACACTTGGAAATTTGAGATATCTTCAATTTCTAATATATATATATAANCATTGAACTGGACATCAGAATTTGGTATAACACTTGGAAATTTGAGATATCTTCAATTTCTAATATATATATATAAGCTATAACTTGGTAACAGCCCATTTTACGAAGTATATACACATATACACATACAATATTTTANATATATATATATAAGCTATAACTTGGTAACAGCCCATTTTACGAAGTATATACACATATACACATACAATATTTTATTATCTATGTTTGTTGCTTGAAACACTATTCTGCAATCTCAAAGGTTCATGAATTATGTGCAAATAATTGTTTCTGGATGCCATTTTTGCAATTTGACAGTGGTTGCTCTAGTCAGATCAGTGGGAACCTTATTATATTAAACTGGGTTGTAGTATGCGTATCTAACCAAAAATTCAACTTTCTTGGAATTTGTTCCTCGTTTGATGATTATTGTTATTGTGCGAATATTTAGTTCAGAGCCTGGAGCCTGCAGAAAACATTTCCACTTTAGCGGTTAGTATTTCTGCCTTTAATTAGACATTCTCTTAAAAATTACTTCAAGTGTAAAGTTAACAATAAAGGGAATTATTTTACTACAAGACCCCTGTGAAACATCTATGAAGGTAACCAACAACGATTTGTCATCAAGCGCATAAAAATTAGCACGTGCAATGTCATTACATTAAACGCACCTTTTTCTATACAATATTATGAATAAGTGACGTTACATTTTGTTTACACGTGCATGGTATAGCATGAAAAGAATTTTATTTTCGCTGAATAAGATGCCGTTTTGGCTCAACTCTCTTAGCTGTTGCTTAATATATTTTAAAAAAAATTACTTATTGTTAATTTAAGCTTTGTGTAACTGACATCGTATACTGGAAACCGATAGGTATTCGTAAATAATAACATCTGAAATAATGCCTGCTATTATTGTCGGATACAAAATGTGTTAGAAGTAACATATCACTTTTTCTTAAGATGTGTAACATGAATTTTTTTTTAATACATGAAAAATGAATATTATCTGCAAAACAAATTGTTCACTGTGGTCGTATTCGTTACGAAATCATTTTCATGTGGCAAGGTCGAATTGAGTGCGGTTCTAAAACACACTCCAGCATTACCAAAAATGTCTGCGCGTAGAGTCTGTAATGTGTTGGCTTATAGCCGTGAGGTGTAAAAATCAATACAGAACTGCAGAAAAAGAAGAGGATTCTAGTTCCAAATATTTAAAGTAGTTTATATTTTTTAATTTAAATGGATTTAGGTTTCGAAATTCTTTCAATTTATTGGACATATAATTCCAAGGTAACTAACTGACATTCACAACATTAATGAAATAATACACACGATCAGCGAACTACGTCCATAAATGAAAATTTTGGTGAAGATTCAACTTACCGTTTTTTCAAAAGGAATAGCTACTTACCTTACAAATGCAGGAAAACGTTAATCTTAATGTATGTTAACAAAGCATTTAATTTTGAACACTTATTTCCCGTTATTTGTTGGAGTACAAAGAATTTAAGAGTTATGTTTTACAATGCCGCTACCTCATATTGTTCCACAAACAATCTATTTCACTTGTTAACCTCCACAGTTTTCTTGTCATCGTGATACAAAATGATACGTTATTTTTTAATTGTAGCTCACTTGCGTTAAAAAAAACTCAACACTAATAAAGATTTCTGGTTGATTTTGTCAGCCCATACACTTTCAGCTGTTTCCATGAGTGCTATGTTGAGAGCAGTTTGAACCACATGGGTGCGCCCCATTTCATGTCGTCCAATCGTCCAGTTATAAAAGCTGTACTGAAAACGTATTNAGTTTGAACCACATGGGTGCGCCCCATTTCATGTCGTCCAATCGTCCAGTTATAAAAGCTGTACTGAAAACGTATTGTTCTTACCTCGATGCAACCAATCACGTGGGAGAGTCGAATTTCTCCAAACGTGTTTCTTAACGCACTTCCGTTCGGGTAACGTTATATTATGTGNCAATCACGTGGGAGAGTCGAATTTCTCCAAACGTGTTTCTTAACGCACTTCCGTTCGGGTAACGTTATATTATGTGTACACTGCAATTGGCGATATAGCCTAAGCTAAAGGTGGTCAAATATAGTTTACTTGACACATTGCCCAAACAAGCTGAGAGACGTACTACAGAGCCGAGGTCGCACAGATATTACATTCGGATGAAAATGTTTTGGATTCGAATCCCACGTAAGAGATTGATGTGCATGGCGTTTTCAGATATAGTTCGATGCAAGTTGGCAACTTACATATCACACTCGCCAGTTATCTCTCTGAAGTAAAAACAGAGCTATACGGAAGCTAAGATATCTGAGTTTCCCTACGGAAATGTTGAGTTTCAATAAATCAGCGAATATTACTATTTTGTAATATTTAGGGGCAGGTCTATCCTCAGTCGACAAAAGATTTTTTACAATATATGACACAGGAATCTTGGAAATGGTGGTAGGTCACAGGGAACCACACATAAATTAGAAACATACAGTCTCGAACTGCTAGATAACAGAATAAACAAACGAGACCACATTATTTAAAAATTTCACTTCTTACAACTATAATAAAACAGAAATCCACAACTGAGAATCAATATTCGTTACAAAGACAGACAACCCAACAGTCACGCCAGAGAAACAAAAGTGTTAGAACAGTCGTACAATAGAAACGCTTAAAAACCATCATAGGTTAGAAACACACATCAATGAAATGTCGTGCATTAGAACCACATAACACAGAGCTGGTTTTCGTTAGAATGTTCTGTCTTGTGAGGTTCTATGGTATGTGGTTCTACGGTATGTGGTTCTAGTGTGTGTGTTCCTAAGTTGTGACTGCACCTCTAGGTCACGAACCATACGGAATCTCGTTTCGTGATGCGATACATTTTTTCTATGTTTGAACTAATATATATCCTTGTATTTTAGTCATTTTCCTTCCAAAAACTGTTTCAAAATGTAAGAATGTTTTGTTTATTTTGCCATTTCCAATTTTATTCTTAAAAAGGAAAATAAAAATATTTTTGTCAAAGATATATTTTTTGCTTGTAAAGGTTGCCTAAAGTGTGTGTTCATGCCTAAAAGTGTGACGTTTTGAGTGCGTTTTGAACCCTTGTTCGCAAATGAATAAAGGGAACATTTTGTAACGAATTTGATAGCGATATAGGTTTTTTTAAAAACATACAATATCGTATAAGCGCTATCCACACCTAATGATTTTGGAAATATACCATGAAGGATATCTTTCTTTTCTTAAGAATTATTTTCCGGCTTCGGTCTTCCTTTCTTCTTCGTGTTCTGTAGAGAGAAGCAGCATTGGTAAAAAAAAAAAAACAGAATTACTCGTCAACGCTCTTCTTGAACTTTATCAGAGTCGTGTGTGAAGATGGAGTTTCAAGGGATGCAAAAAATAAAAACAAACTAAAGTGACTTCAAAAAATTTTTAATTTACGATACCAATCACAGTTTAATTATCCTCTACAAGTGGGACATTTAGTTGTACCTTAGTTGTATAAATATAGAGCACGGTAATGCGAGGTGGGGGGACAGGTGCCATTCACCAACCACCCACCATTTTATGACTCACCCAACCGCCATACATTAGATCTGGGAGACTTTCACCTTGACCTCGACCTTGAACGTAGCACGGAGTCATCTGGCGTTTCGACTGGTCCCACACATGCTCGAGTGAGGACATTTCAGGGGAGCAAGCAGGCCACGGTAGTGTTTGGACACGACGAGGCAATCCCGGGTTATCCGTGCCAAGTGTGGTCGGATGTCATCCTACTGGAATATCGCGCTCGGAATCCCGGCCGGATATGGTAGCAGACGGGGGCGTGGAGTTCAATCCACATGCCACTGGGTCGTCAACGCGACGAGAGCCGCTCGACTAATGTACGCTACGGCTCGCAATGGCATGGTGCCTGCTGCGGGGGAATTGTGCCTCTCTACGGCGAGACTGGGATTGCGGTATTCACTAGGGACCCTCCACACACGGACGCGATGATCGTCAGTCCCCATGACGAAGCGGCACTCATCACCAAACAGCACACGTCACAAGTCTGCGACGTTCCGCACTGCTGTGGCCCGGCGTCAATACAAACGGGGCCGGCACTGTTGCAGAGTTATTCCGCAGCAGACGTAATAGGCGCTGGGATCGCATATTCGCCTCCGCAAGGAGTCGAGGAATGGTTCGTAGCTACACAGGAGCCCCAACATTGACCAATATCGTGGAACTGTCCACCTGGCTCACTCTCCATCGATACTTTCCGTAGGCTATTCACGACAAAGTATATAGATGCACTTCGCTTGGTAAGGCTTAACCTCCTTTTTATTGACAAAATCATCATGTTTGTGGTCTCAAGCGGTAAATAAGACCTACAATTAAAAAATTATAGAAATTTTTGCAAAATTCGTCAAGTATATACTAATTCCTCTATTTCGAATAGTCTGTTCATCCCTTCATGCTAAGAGCCACATAATTACATTTTTGCTATAATGCGATACTCTCACAAATAGCGGCCTTGATGTTAGAGCAGAACCTGGTATGCTCTAAACCATACAAAAGCCCTTTTACTTGGAATAATACTCAATAAAAATATTTCATTTAAGCCTTAGACGTTATTATCCGAGTGCGGTGGAATATACAAACTGCGGTTATTACTTGCATGACAATATTTATTTTAAAAGGTGGACAAAGGATAAAATATGCACTCTTAGATAAAGTGGCCGTAAAATTACGGAAAATAAAGGTTACACATTATCCAGACATCTCCCTGAAATTACGGACTCTTCGTTATTTTCAATAACATTCACTCTGTAAATTCCACAAAATTTCAGTGAATTCACGAACCTTGTCCATAAACTTGCAAGTTCGTGTTTTTTCAATCTGCTCTTTATAAAAATGGGCAACAAAAAAAACGTTTTACTTTCGTTATGTGGGTGTTTCACTGTGTATAAAAACGACTGTAATAAAGTTTTATTTTGCGTTTGTCCGGTAGCAGGATTTTAACTTGGTAAGAAATTGACAGTACAACACCTTATCCACTCACCTACCACGCTTTACTAAAAACAAGTATTGTAAATAAAAGGCATACCCAGAGTGATGAATGTACACGTCTCGGTCATGTTAGAGTACTTGCGAGTTTGTTTGTTTGCTAAACAAATAGGAATATGAAGAATTGTTTTTTTTTCGTAATGTATTTCCATGCGTACAACAGAGAAATTAAACAAAGTTTAAATATTTTGTTCTGTAGTAGGATTGTAACACGAATTGACAAATTAACACTCATTAACTGGAACCACCCACATGGCACAGGATATCCACTAGATATCCCAATTACATCCACAATATCTTAAAGTCATCTAAGTCCTGAAGTGAATCGCTTCAGGATATCCGTTGGATATCTAGTAGTATATATCAGTTAGTACCACTTCCTGGATATCCATTAGATGTTACAAAACCTCCAATTGCTATTATTAATGGTGTCTAAATCGAAAGATGTCTATAGGTAATCAACAATATCTATATCCTTGTGTGGATATTGGGTTGACATTTGAATATATTTTGGCAGTATTTTGGATGTAACTTTGATATTCCTGGATGTCCCTGGATATCCAGAACGTCCGTGGGGACATCCATTAGATATACTTTAGATGTCTGTATGCTATATGGGCACTCACCTACCACGCCTTTACACGAATTACTGTATTTTGAAAATATGGTTTTTCACGAAAGTTACTAACGCGCCTCTCTTAGTTTCAAGTCGTGCTAGAGAGCTAGTTTTTTNTTGAAAATATGGTTTTTCACGAAAGTTACTAACGCGCCTCTCTTAGTTTCAAGTCGTGCTAGAGAGCTAGTTTTTTTGTTTTATTTGCGGTTTATGAAACGAGGTAACGAATAAATAGTTTTTTTTTTTTTGGTTGTGTGTGTATTTCACTGTGTATAAAGAAGGTTTTGTCCTGTAGTTGAATTTGAAAAAGAATCAATGAACTGAAACTCAATGGGTGGTTTACCACTCGCTTACTACTATTTTACACCAAGTAGTTTTCTGAAGATAGGATTTTATACGCTTCAGGTATAATCGGCATCGTTCGTGTCTCATAGTCGAAGACAACAGAATACGAGGATATTCCGTAATTAATATTTATGCAGCTCATTTCCGTTATTCGTCATTACGGAGTGCCTTTCCGTAAAATAAACTCTACGTCTCTGTAAAAGTTCCCGTAAATTTGGAGAAATTTAGAATTGTGATTGAAAAAAAAAAGTAACCAGGGCCTCAAAAGTGAACGAACGGCCTATACTGGTAGTTGATCTCGTCTGACCTCAACCGGTACTTCACGTGTATCCACTGCACCACAAAGCATCGGACAGTGCAGTCTGAACGATGCACATGATGGGCTACACTGTCATAAGACCACTCAGAGGTTTTCAGCCCTGTTATGAGTCCTCTCTTGAAGTCTGTCGATTTCGTAATGCGACATTATTTGGCGTCTTCCTGATATTCGTCTCCACTCAACGCTTGCTTGGTATCGTCTGGTGTTTCTCGCGTTAGTGCAGGCTTCGGCTACACGCCAGTGTCTACCATCGCTTGTCGGTGCTTGCAGCGACACTGCCGGGTGTGCAGTTAAATGTCAACGCACCAACGTGAGCTCTTGTGCGTAACCAGCCCGTACTATCGCTAATTACATTGTTACCTGATTGTTGCGTGGTTTCTTCGCGACTCACTGTTTTCATTGTCCGGCAGTGTAATGTCTGTGGCGGCATAGCTGTCCACATACGAATCACAGACGTCAGGGATTGGATAAGGTGAATTCTGATTGGCCCGTTCAAGTCGAGAAGTAGCTTCACACTTAGGTGAAAGGAAAAACTTCAAGTTTATGGAATGTTACCATTTACCGCGGAAAAGAAAACGTCTAATTAAGAGCGTCAGTGGATTTTCTAGGTAATGACTTCTCCGCATGCGCATTTGGAAAGAGCACACTTATTCAGCTACTAGTCTATGTTAGCTTCAACAGCGAAAAACGCTGATTCAGCTGTAAACACAGGTAAGGTTTATTCTACTCAGGTTAGAAACAAAACGAGATTTCTTATGATAGAGTTTGGCATAGGGAATATTTCCGAAGTTATGTGCGCTAGTGTTCCAAAGAGGTCACTTTGAAGCTGGCAGTAGATTCAGTAATTATATTTATTTGTGTGTAAATGTTCGTGGTTGGTTTTAATTGTTATATATACGTGCCCCAGCAATAAATTTAAGTATTAATTTATTTTCATTACTATTGTGTACGTCCTCTAATGGTGCATACACTTGCAAACAGTAAAAATACACGTGTGTTTGGCACCAAGCGTCTATAAGCAAGCCTTTCAATGAAAAAATGTTACTAATTTAAGAGTGAATTAAATATATCTGTCATCAAAACGAACTTTATCCTTTTCTCCTTTCCTTTAATTAAACTGCGCCGGAAAGCCTTAGAAATTATATTCTTAACCATTTTTCTTGTTTTTTTTAATTCAGTCGTTGTATTTAAATTCAGTAACTGTGTAAGCCAAAAATTTGCTTAATTAAATTTCGGGCAGAATATTGACCCACATGTGAACCTATTTCGTTATATACCTATTCTAGTGCGAAGAAAAAGTAGGTTTAACAGAACACAAATATCAAGTTCTTACACAATTGTATTTATTTTATGAAAAATGCAATAAATTTTACATACGCACAAAATGTAAATTTCCGGTACAAACGCGATAGCAGTGCACCCTGGCGACGAAAATGTTCCGTTGCCAACTAAAATCACTGAGCTTCCCAACCTGTATAGAATAAATACTACCATAGGTTAGTTTACTTTAGGTTAAACTGCTAAAAGACATGTTCACCTACTATCCGAACATTGCTTATGTAGGTCTGTAAACTTTGGACACTACGTGGAAAAAATAATGGGTGTAAAATGCACATACACAGTAGTAATGGACGGCCGGAAAATGCACATACACAGTAATAACGGACGGTTGGAAATGTATGCACAGTGCTGTCTTCCTCAGTGGGATACATGTATCCTTCTTTAGTGAGTGAGTGACGAGGTTTGGGCTGTTCTTAACCTCGTGGTCTTGAGAACTGATGAGGGTGAAGTGAGGTGAGTAGGGAGTAGCGCCGTAATGAAACGATGGGGGAAACGGGAGATCCCAGAGAAAGCCCGCCAATCAGCTGCATCGACCGGCAGGATTCCCACGTGCGAATATCCGGGAGCGGCCCCGCCGGGAATCGAACCCGGTTCACGTTGGTGGGAGGCGAGTGGTCTAACTACCACACCACCGCGGCCCCATTAGTCCATTGTAATGAGTCTTTTTTTGGCGCGGCAACACGAAGACAGCCATAGTTTAAAGAGTTGTGACGGTCACGGTCGCTGTACCTATATTTCCTGGGCGCACCTTAGCGAATGGCTGCAGTGCGACGCACGTGACAGGCCTTGAGAGAGATAGACAGTGGGGCAGCAAATGAACCGCGCACTTGGCAGGGCACTTGACCACGGTTATTGCACCATGGGCGCAACACCCAGCCTGAGTATAAAAGCCAGTGTCGCAGGCTGAGTGGGCAGGTATAGCAACGCCAGCTAATACCAAGCAGTCAACATGCCTCAGCCATTATGCCCACCTGGTAAGTAAATCTGAAAGTTGTCGATACAGTAGTAGGAAATAAAAGAGGGAGAGAAAGAGCAAGAACCACTTCAACTCTGTTAATAAACCTGTCTTTGGAAGGAGGTTTCAAATAAGTTTTCCTTTTACCAACTAATCTCAGTCCCCAGTCGACATTTTTCAAGCAGATGGACTAAAAAAACCTTTCCATTATCTATGGATGAATGAATCATAATATAATTCATATTTGCAATCTTCGTAATCTAAAAAGATCATAATTTTTATCATTCAAATCTTGGAAAGCAAACTTTCCCAAATTAAAATAAAATATGATAACTCCATGCAAAATATAAATGCACGATGGACGTTTTCTAGCACTGGGTGATCCTCACACGTATAGCTCCTTGTGAAAAAGAAGGTTGACTACGCAGTCGTAATGTCACTCTAATACTTGGTTAAACCTGCCATTGTAACTCATTTTAAAAGGTAACAGAGTCTCGCAACGCACCCTAAATCAGTAAAGCATACAGATATTGTATTTGTTTGAGAGTTAAGCCCTTTTGATAACCTGAACCATTGTCATTGTTTTAAAATGCAGATTTTAATTAATTATGAACCACGATGAAAGAACAGAATTTGTTGTAATTGAAAGGTTTTATAAATAAACATAAGTTACTGTAGAAAGAAAAACTACCTTAAGAGATGCAATATAGTATAGAGATTGTGCTAGAAAGACGTGTGTTGTCCATATGTTTGTTTGACCTACGTGACAATTTAAAGTACCTCCAAAAGCTAGTAATAACTAAAAAACAAAGGTGATAAATGGCTGTGTAGCCGTGTTCAGGAATAATAGTAGGTTTAGTTAAGAACAAGTTAGTTTTCTGTTCCTTTTCGTGGATTTTCTCCGTAGTAAAGTACACCCCGTATAAATAAACACATCTTGTACGCCTTTGGTCCGGAGCGACATTTACCATAGTTAAACGCATACAAGTGATGTGAAATAAGACTAAAGGATAAGATGTCAAAGGAACACACGGAAGGTTGAAACCGAGCTGCCCTGAGAAAACACCCCGAATATAAACATCATTCACAGATTCTCCAAGTGCGAAAAATTGAACTCGCGTCAACCAAGGGTTGAAACCGGTTACCTATGAGTTAAGGTCAGCGTGTTAATCGCACGTAGGCAGGCACCAGTAGAAATTGAATGTCTAGGTATAAAGGAAGTGTTCTCTCGTGTTGCAGATCAGGGGTGCAAGTGACCTCCGGGATGCAAGTGCGACACCTGTGCCTGCGTTTGTGACAAGAAGTGAACAAGGTAAAACTACGATACAACTTAACTGATACTTAGGAGTACACGGTTACTCTAAACTCTACGTCAACAAGCTGTGAGGTTAATACTTACGCAGAATGATAAATAGAATCACATGCGACACAATAATGTCTTTATTAAATTGGCAAAGTTAAGGCCACATGAATTTTTTCTATTACGTAACAACCGTAGATATTTTCAAATTGAATTTAATGTGATTACAGTAAACGTATTGACGTGGAAGGGACGAATAAATGAATTAAGAAAGGAGAAATGCAGTACAATTATTTAGAAATATAATGTTACGAAGAGATTACAAAATTTTCAGTATATTTTCGCTACATGCCTGCATATAAGTAAATATGTGCGACAAAAAGTAATACATTATTCCACAGATATTATAAAATTGCTTCCACGTGTATTGCCAGATAAATGCACAAAAATTCCATTTATTTTTGCGTGTACCGACATTAAAAAAGCGGGAATAAGTTGAAAAAAATTTTCTTACACCTTTCATATATCATTATAATATAAACTTCCGTAAAAGCATTTTAAAATTAATTAATGACGTGTAGCTTATTTATTTAATGGGGAACATATAAAGATTAATAAAGGTGGTATGCGTCCTTGAACATCGAGATTTTCAAAAGAGTACATTTCAATAAGATAAATAATACCTGGAAGAAGACAACCAATTTTTGAATAGCGCTTTCCTGAATCCAGACCTGTAATGTATCAAAGTTGTATGGAAGTCTCGTCGGCTGAAATAATAGGATTTATTTTTGTTTTTATAATATCACATGGAAATTAGCACAGAAAATATTGCCTTAATGCTAAAGTTCTTGAGACACCTACCAAGTTAGAAACAACGTTGTTGCTCGCCTGTCAGTTATACAACCTGCCTGACAGCATTCACATTTTGATAGATGAATCGAATAATGCTATAAACAAATAGTCTCAAACATCAGGTTTCAGTTAAGAACATCAAAGTTTTGTTCAATAATATTTTGATTCACCACAAGTGGTAACTTATTAAATTTTTATTGCTATTTTGAGAAAGGAACTATCTCGTATTGTACTGGCGTGTGTTCACACTAAACCTGTATAGAAGTTCCATTATGCTTCATGTATTTTATGTACTCGTCCCATGGTTAAATGAGCAATTTATGCAATTCCTGCTTGGCTTCACTTCTTCTACTAGTCCGTTATGTAACCCTCCTATGCAAACATTTGCATTTAATAGATATAGTGATTATTTCCCCCGCCTCGGCACCAGTGGATTCCTGTACGTCAGCTATAGAGTGGTAGTAGTCTTAGAAAGGGAAAAGTAAGGGTTAATAGTAAGGGATGAAATTACTTACAAAATTTATACACATATTACGTTAGCACTAACCATGCATGCATGTGACGTTAACCATAATCCTGAATATGTTTACAGAAACAGTTTACAAGTTGTAACCTTTAAATAAATGTATACNAAATATGTTTTCAGAAACAGTTTACAAGTTGTAACCTTTAAATAAATGTATACATTTTTATTACAGTAACTTATAATAACGTTACCTCCCATGTAGACCACTTTTTTAAATAACATTCACGGAGTCGGACACTGGCTGGACGTTTAGCGTGGTCGTCATCTATTGACATAATAACTGGATGGCATCTCTAGATTGCCGGTTATTATTTAAGGTGTGAAGTTTTAATATGCAACAGTCATGTTGACAGTCTTATGAGGCGTAAAGCAGACACGCAGCGTTTTACATTACTGTCATGCCTGGTCCTGTGTGCTTGACGCTAAGGCTTTACAAGAAGGGTGTTTGCCACGAAAAAAAAAATTGTTATTTTGTAATTGTACCACGCACTGTTCAACTTGTAGACATTACCTGTGACTACTTTTCCTCAGGTTGAACTTTAGTATATCGCATAGTTCTTGCAAAATTACATGTCAGAGTCTAAATTTTACTGTTTTTTGTGATGTACAAATAACATAAACCCAAGTATTTACATAAGATGTACACAGGAAACACATGCACACAGGAACAGCCACGATTAAAAAAAGTTGCTAAAATTTCTTTGTTTTCAATATTTTCTTTTGAAATACCAATAATATTTCCTTGTACGATTTTATAGATATCTTGAAGCAGCTCTTAGCATCTTCTTTCAGAATGAATTATCTCATTTCTGCACTAAGTTAGTTTGCATTATTTGTTCACTTCTGAAACAGAAAAACTATGATATATATATATATATATATGAAAGTTAAAACTACGCTCTCAAAAAATTAAGCTAGGAAAGAGTAATTACTGATAATTGATTACAATCTGAAGTGGGGGGCGGTGCAAACATAAAATAATAAATTTTTTGGTGGCCAGCGTTTTTAATGTGGCAANATTACAATCTGAAGTGGGGGGCGGTGCAAACATAAAATAATAAATTTTTTGGTGGCCAGCGTTTTTAATGTGGCAAGGAGACCGGATCAGTAATAGTTTGAGCATAACTTTCAACGTGACTCTATTATTAAGTTCCGAGTTTATATAGCATTTTTGGAAGCCCTGTCCAAGGTAAACTTTTTCGCTTATTTTACAGCCTTTAACAGAATATAAAGTTAACATTGTCATGAGCCCGACCAGTGTCGTTCAAATGTACATGTGCAATTTTTACGAACGAAATCACGTTAATACCATTTTAACTCTCGCTCGTATGTGCATAAAACAAAAGGAAGTAAACCTAACATATTCTTTGCTTGTAAATATAAACGCCTCTCTTTAAATGGGATGTTGTGAATTTGAACTAATCTTTTTCTTTTTTTGAATTATTTCAGCCAGTTTTTTTTAATTGAAATATACGTAGTTACCGTAAGGGAATGTTATTTTTCATTAGTTGTATCAAAGTAGTTGATTAACAGCGTACCGACTGTACACAAGTGGTTGGGACCCCACTATATCTATTGAGAGTCCGTCGTTTCACGCCTTTCTGGGCAGAACCGTGAGATGTAAATGCCAACTTTCATGTTTTATGGGATGTGAACCGCATCCGAGATGTTTGTGTAAAATACAATTTAAAGCAAAGTTGCACTTGTTTGTGAAATGCTTTCATGAAAGAAGTTTCAGAGTAGTTTGTAAATTTCTGTTAATTTTTTAAGTGACTCACCATCTTAATATTGTTAAT
Organism: Clitarchus hookeri; assembly: GCA_002778355.1. NCBI lineage: Eukaryota > Metazoa > Arthropoda > Insecta > Phasmatodea > Phasmatidae > Clitarchus > Clitarchus hookeri. Next base: position 40,038 of record NQII01004151.1, read on the forward strand.
ATTAATGTTCAACGAAGAAAAAAACCTGGTAAGCCTTTTTTCTGCTGCGCTTCGGCGTATTGGTTTTACGTCGTTATGATGGTGAGGTTTATCATTAAATAAATATACTTACCATTTTGTACATCAATTTTGAAACGTTTCATTCATCGCACTGCAAAACAATCTATTATCTATGCTACTATACTAAATGAGTGATTATAAATGTCGCGGCTAGAAACAAATCTGAAAACTTGGGTTAACCACGGTACAGCAGTAATGTTTGAATAAATACTGTATCGTAAGATTTTAAGTACTGTGTTACGAGAGTGTTTTTGTAATTGAATTGCTAATTCTCTGTACGGTCTAAGTGTAGATTTTCAGTTATAATAACTATGTTTGAGGATTAATTTAGCCATGTGAAATACGTCAAGTATATCACCTTTATTTTTCTTTTGTTACAGGAGGAAACCATTCATCCATTTATACTGCATTCGTCATCTATTTACACCGCCGATGAAGATTATTTAAAAATAATACTTGTTTGTGCTTTCAACGTGGCACAATTCTAAAAGTTGTGCGTGTATCCAACCAAGAAGAATCTCTTCTATGGGGCAAAATTCTTAATCCAGATGTAAAATAATAAAAAAAATCATTTAAAATTTACACACCAGCTTAAAAATGGTCTTTAATGTATAAAAATCTCATTATTAAAAATTGAAAATAATGTTCTTCTTATTTATAACTTGCAACATCCTGACATAAGCTTATAAAAAAAGTTCAAATATGTGGCTTTTCAGTTTGAGGTAGCTCTCTGAGGCGAATGACTCGGAAGAAAAATCTGCTAATAAATAAATAGGTTTTCAAAAGCAACGCCTACCTCTGGAATGAGTGTACAGTAAATCATTTTGTTACCTGTAAGTCAATTTGGCACATGATTCACCACCTTAAATATATTCCACTGCTCGTTGATTTTCAATAATGAAAATAAAATGTCGACCAAACTCAATAGGAAGTGTTTGAGTAATAAGCTGCATGTTTGATGAACGTGAAGTACTAGCCTGTTAAAAAGTTACGTAATACTAATATGTACGGCGTCATTAAGTAATAAAATATCATATTGTATAAATGTTACACAATCACACGACAAAAGCTCAATATTACTGTTTTCTAAACATACAGGTAAATGAAGCAACATATTAAATATATTAAATTAAATATATTAAATTAAATATATTAAATAATTTACAATGAAAGAATTACCGTGATCTACTGTAGTGTATCTGGCAATCATATTGAGAATATTTTAACAAAATATTTGAGGTGTACGTAGGTATTCACATTCATACAAGACGTGTACAAAACATAAGAGTCATAATTCGTTTGTTGGAAATATGAGGCACAGATAGAACATAAGTTTATTTTCTGTCCAGTGCACTTTAGAAGGTATTTGGTGTTTCCTGCTTTCGAGAATTTTCCGTTTTCCGAAAAAATGTTCTTCGTGCTCATTTTCTCACACTAATCAATATCACCACTCATCCAGAAAAATAAGAACATTCTCGAATGTTATTGATTTATTTTATGTGTATATTAAATGCATGCAGAATATTTATGTGTCTGTTATTCAATATGGCATTTCTTATCTTAAGATTTGCAGTTTTTGAAAGATGATTTTGTTCTCACTAGACAGCAAAGCTTCTTACCTCCGAACTATTCGGATATAATTACATATTTCGCGTCTGTTTATTATGGTGTACCGCCAAGTTGTTGTGGACGTAGGTTGTCGATTTAAGTTTCTTTGTTAGAATATTGTTGAATAATAGGCTCGCTTTAGTTACTTCTACCAAAACATCCCGGGAAATGTGTTTATGTATGCGTGAAATAAACAAGCGTCAATGAGTCAGAATTATAAAGTTGGGTGACGTAGGACACCCAGCGCACCTACTCCCATTCATTCTCCTTCCTCAGCTTTTCAGTTGTCCTTGTTTGTTCTCGTGCTACCTCGTGACGGGTCTCGTGCAGTTCGCACAGTTTTTACTCACCTCCTTTCGTCGGCATATTTACTTCTACGTCGACCGCAACACACGTATACGCCCACTGACGTCACTATGTCACACGAAGGCGATGTGGTGGGTGTGAACTTTGGGCCGTTGAGGAAGGGGGATGAAACGTGCGCACGTAGCACTGACATACGTACAAGAGACACCGCGACCACTATTCACCGGAACTTTCTTGAGTAATAACGCAACACTAGGCNAGCACTGACATACGTACAAGAGACACCGCGACCACTATTCACCGGAACTTTCTTGAGTAATAACGCAACACTAGGCTGTTAAAGCGCCTCTTAGATTTACTATATAAGAAAGTGGCGGTAAATTACGTAAATAAATTTTTAAAAATGCAATTACCTAACTTTTTCAACTCACCTCGAATGAAAATGAAACTGCCACCCAAAATAATACCTACACGTGCATAATGAAACACATACCTTCTAAGAAAATTCTAACAAATTATATAATTGGTTGCAAAAATACATTGACCTGGACATCAGAATTTGGTAAAACGCATGGAAATTTGAGCTATCTTCAATTTCTAACATAATTAAAAGCTACAACTTTATAACAGCCCATTTTACGAATTATAAACACATACATTATTTTATTATCTATGTTTGTTGCTTGAAACACTTTTCTGCAATCTCAAAGGTTCATGATTTATGTGCAAATAATTGTTTCTGGATGCCATTTCTGCAATTTGACAGAGGTTGCTGTAGTCAGATCAGTGGGAATCTTATTACATTAAACAGGGTTGTAAGATGCGTATCTAACCAATAATTCTACTTTCTTGGGATTTATTCCTTGTTTGACGATTATTTTTATTGGGCAATTGTGAAAATATTTAGTTCAAAGCCTGGAGATAACATTTTCACGTTAGCAGTTAGTATGAAGGATCTAGATGTGATGTGATAGAACCATCAGTTAGCCCATGGTCATCACCCATAGTTCCTGTTAAAGAGAAAGATGGCTCTCTGAGGTTTTGTGTAGATTATCGCAAGCTTAATTATCTGACAAAGAAAGACTCTTATCCACTTCCAAGGATAGATGACACGTTAAATAGCCTAGCAGGTTCGCAATGGTTTTCTATTGTGGACATGAAAAGTGGGTACTGGCAGTGTGAGGTGGCCTCAGAGGACCAACAGAGGACTGCATTTTGTGTCCAAGGGAAAAGAACATGGCAGTTCAAAGTTATGGCTTTTGGGCTATGTAATGCTTTTGCCACCTTTGAATGCCAATGGAAAAAGTTCTCCCTTTAGATATCTGTGAGGTTTACCTAGACGACATTGTTGTGACAGGGAAGACATTTGAAGAGCACCTATTACACTTAGATTCTGTATTCCAGAAAGTGGCCGCAGCCAACGTGAAACTAGTTCCTAAGAAGTGNCAGTTCAAAGTTATGGCTTTTGGGCTATGTAATGCTTCTGCCACCTTTGAATGCCAATGGAAAAAGTTCTCCCTTAGATATCTGTGAGGTTTACCTAGACGACATTGTTGTGACAGGGAAGACATTTAANCTAGACGACATTGTTGTGACAGGGAAGACATTTAAAGAGCACCTATTACACTTAGATTCTGTATTCCAGAAAGTGGCCGCAGCCAACGTGAAACTAGTTCCTAAGAAGTGCCACCTGTTCCAAAAGAAAATTAATTTCTTGGTACATGTAGTGTCTGTCCACGGAATTGAAACACACCCCAAGAAGGCCAAAGCGATAAGAAATTGGATGACACTAATTGACAAAACCGAAGTGCGCCGTTTTCTAGGATTATATTTCTACTACCGTCAATTTGTACCTGGGTTCGCTATGATTGCCAAGCCACTACATGAACTGACTGAGGTGAAAAGGAAATTTCATTGGACCACTGAGTGTGAAAACGCTTTTAGTAAGCTAAAGGGAATTCTGATATCTCCACTAGTCCTGGGTTTCCCGAAAAGTGAGGGTGTATTCATTTTGGACACTGATGCTAGTGATGTAGACATTGGAGCTGTGTTATCTCAGGTTCAAAATGGGAAGGAAAGACCACTACAGTACATCAGTAAAGTATTGCATAAGCCTGAGAGAAATTACTGTGTTACATGCAGTGAGCTTCTGGCCGTGGTGAAGGCAATTTCACACTTCCACCCCTACCTTTATGGCAGATATTTTATTCTAAGAACCGGCCATGCTTTGTTAATGCTGGCTACTAAATTTCAAGAACCCCGAAGGTCAAATAGCCCGGTGGATACAGCATCTTCAAGAATATGTCTTTTAAATACAGTACAGATCTGTATGCTTTCACAGCAATGCAGATGCACTGTCTAGGAGACCATTTGAGCAATTTTGTCATCATTGCGAACGCCAAGAAGAAAATAGTGGTTAATCGTTGAAGGTACAGAGGACATGAATTCAAGGCTCTTTATCTTGTGATGGGTCACCTACCTGGAGTGATGAGGGTATTAGGAAAGATCAGCGGAATGATCCTAATTTTCAGCCATTATTAAAGTGGAAAGAAACTGGCTGTCTGCCAAAATGGGAAGAGATGTCTAGTCCAAGCGCAGCAGTAAAAGCATACTGGCCACATTGGAATCCCCTTGTACTGAAGAATAGCACATTTTACAGAAACGGTGAAAGTAATGACGGAAAATACGCACACTTGGTGTCCTTCCAGAATGCAGGGTTCCCAAAGTCTTAAAAGAACAGCATAATGTTACAACCAGTGGACATTTTGGTGTTAATAAGACTCTTGACAAAGTTAGATAGACAGATTCTACTGACTTCATTGTCAGGAGGATGTTGATAAATGGTACTGAGTGTGTGACACCTGCATTACAAGGAAGGGCTCAAGGACCGGGGGACAATGTTGGAGACCCATTCTAAAGGATGGCAGTAGACATTTTGGGTCCCTTGCTTGTCACAGAGAGAGGTAATTGGTATCTACTGGTTGCCCAAGATTATTATAATAAGTGGCCTGAGGTCATTTCCCCTCCCAAACAAGGAAGCATTTACTTTGGCTGAAGCACTCATAGAGCACGTCTTATCGAGGTTTCGGGTTCCATTAGAACTCCATTCCTATCCAGGCAGAAACTTTGAGACTGCAGTGTTCCAGGAGGTAACAAAGATTCTGGGGATGAAAAAAACTAGAACTTTAGCCTTACACCCTCAGTTGGATGGAATGGTCGAGAGGCTTNAACAAAGATTCTGGGGATGAAAAAAACTAGAACTTTAGCCTTACACCCTCAGTTGGATGGAATGGTCGAGAGGCTTAAAATCGCTCATGAACAGTAACTGTCGATATTTGTGGCAGACAACCAAAAAGATTGAGATTCAATGGTACGATTGTTTCTCCTTGTTNCAGTAACTGTCGATATTTGTGGCAGACAACCAAAAAGATTGAGATTCAATGGTACGATTGTTTCTCCTTGTTTACCGCTCGACAGTTCACGAGACCACAAGAGTAACACCATCAAGGATGCTGTTTGGAAGAGAGCTACGTGTCTCTAATGACCTGCAGAAGAATAAGCTGCAGTCCCTGATTATGACAGTGAATTATGTAACAGACTTGTTGGCAGTCATGATTTTGCTCGACAGTACCTCAGAATAAATAGTGAAGGGATGAAGATGCGGTATGATAGGAGAATGTCAGATGAGGTATTTTAAGAAGGAAAACTGGTGTGGCTGTACAACCCACAGGAGAAAAGGGCACTGCACAAAGTTACAGAAATGTTGGGAAGGCCCTTACAGGATTCTGAAGAAGATGTTACTACGTCAGAAAGCATAATGTCATCAAGGCTCTCGGGCAAAGCCAAAGGTAGTCCACATAGACTGACTGGCACACTACGAAGGTCCGGATGTTGCAGTCTGTTTGGGGCGAACAGTCTTGAGGAGGGGACAGTGTTATGTGCCGCTGACTTTGGCCCGCCTGCGCGAGCGTGCGGAAGAGAAGAACAGAGTCATGATATGATAGCAGGGTGGCAAGTCAATGGAATGTTTTGAATGACAAGCGTACGATAATCCCACCAGCGTTTTGAGTTATGAAGGCATTCTGCCGAAATAACCCATTGGCGGCTCGCCGCTCCTGTTCTTCGGTGGATAGGATTTCTGCATTTATCTGAAGAATGCTCTGGATTACTGACCTTGTTCTCTCAGCATGACTCTGGGTGCGTTGTACCTTCCAGATGGTCAGGATGACTGATATAAAAGTGTGACAGTCCTCCGAGTCGGCAGTTGTTGAATGGATGAGTTTCAACTATAGACGACTAGTGAGAAGAGAAGCACACAGCTAGAGAAGTGACCAGCGGGAGGAAAATTTGTGACTGCAAACATCAGAGCAGAGTAGAGTTTGATTGCATGCTGGACTATTGGACTGAATGTGTGAGTGAAAGCCATTACAAATGAAGGCAGCAGATAGATTAAACATGTGTTAATTATGAGTATCAGTTAATTGATAATAACCAAACAAAGACATAAAGAAGGAAGTTAATTATAGTTGAAATATACATTAAATATTGTGCTCACTGTGAAATTAAAAGAGTAATAGTGGAAACAGATAATTTAATGCTGCAAATAATACCTGTGTGAATAAATTAAAAATAAAATTTAGTTCTTTTATTTTTAAATTCTGGAGATAGGGAGTGCTTGAATCTATGTGGGGCGTCCGTAAGTTGTAACAGCATCGTATGCTGCTTATACTTAATGGTGGTGATTCAAAGTAAAAAAGGGGGAGGGCATATGCTCCCCACTTTTGCATTAATAATTTTAGTTTAGTTTTTGAAAATTTAAGCAAATTTAAAATTATCATAAAACTATTCTTACACATCTTCAGTTAAAAGAGCAATTGCGTAGAGAAGTGATACTTCCATACATTGTGACAGAGTGAAAAGTATGTATTACTTATATTTTCTGCTAGTTTAANAGAAGTGATACTTCCATACATTGTGACAGAGTGAAAAGTATGTATTACTTATATTTTCTGCTAGTTTAATAAAAAAGGAAAAAAATTATTTGGCTATTTGCTAAAAGTTTTATGTTATTTCCTTGTAGGGTCTTTTATTAGACAGATTTGATTCCCAAATGTTCACATTTTTTAAGCATAGCTGACTGTAGAAAACATAAATTGCCATAACTGAAAACATTAACTGCCATAACTTNACTTCCATACATTGTGACAGAGTGAAAAGTATGTATTACTTATATTTTCTGCTAGTTTAATAAAAAGGGAAAAAAATAATTTGGCTATTTGCCAAAAGTTTTATGTTATTTCCTTGTAGGGTCTTTTATTAGACAGATTTGATTCCCAAGTGTTCACATTTTTTAAGCATAGCTGACTGTAGAAAACATAAATTGCCATAACTGAAAACATTAACTGCCATAACTTAATCATATATACTTGTTACAGTTACTGTAAGTTGAAAATAAATTTTGATCCTATGTTTAATTATATGTTATTAAATAGTCCAGATGTTGCAACAGTAATGCAGGGTAAGGTAAATAGCTAAACGACTAGGGAGACATTTGCAGATCTTCCTTCTTAACGGTTTAAATCAGAGAGAACTAGAAAAATGCCACATGGCAAGTGTGGTAATGTGCGCCCCCTTGTGTGTTGCCACATTCAGGGCCATCAAGAGCTATGGCGGGTCCCACGGCCAGACAGACAATTACAGTAAAATGCACATATAGTTAACTTTAAACATAGTTTACACTAGACATGCATTCTTTAAATTGGAATAAAACAAGCCCTCCTTTCCTTATAATTTAAAAAATAATTACGAGTTTTTCTGATATTTAAATATTTCTTCTGACTTCTACAGGCTCCCTCAGATATAGTTGTGGCTTCCACCCCTCTCAACGCCCCTGGCCTCAGTGGTGGTGTGGGCACTGCAAGTGTCTAGGCAAATGTGTCGGCTCACACTTGTTGTCGCTCAGCTGCAGGTGGAGCCGCTGTCTGCGCGGTGCACGCAGGCCAAGTACTGGGGTGTACTGCAGGCGGGCGCTGCTATTATGCGCGAGGAGGGGCCAGGCGTTCTCTGGAAGGGCCACGTGCCCGCACAGCTGCTGTCCGTCGTGTACGGNCTATTATGCGCGAGGAGGGGCCAGGCGCTCTCTGGAAGGGCCACGTGCCCGCACAGCTGCTGTCCGTCGTGTACGGCACTGCTCAGGTGAGGACCGCACTCTGCCGATTCACTCTATCAAACCTCGTTCCAGTCTTTTAATTATATGTTGTAACTTTTATCACCTTTTGGTGCAGTGTTCTGGTAAGCAGTAAAGAGCATTTCATTGCTACTCTTTCTATGGATTGGAAGTTTGATTTTGTTATGCTTTGCAAACTTTTCAATTATTTTTAATTAACTATACAAAATTATACATATACAAGATGATTCTAAAATCATGGGACAAACATTGAGGGGTGATAGAGCAGCTCACTAAAACAANAGCTCACCTCACTAAAACAAACAATTATTGTATAGGAATATATGGACGGAAGTGTTGAGGCACAAACACAAAAACATACCACATTAATGGAAACATAAAATGTTTATTAGCAGCATACTTAACGAGTGATTCCGTACAGAAAATGTTAAAACAGTTGCTGGAAATGCATCCACCAACAGTCACGCATGCTTGGCGACCTCTACATATGGCGTGATTGGCTGACAATGGTGGCGTGCGTGAAATACCCGGCGTATTTGAATCTATTCGCCAATCACTCCACCGACACTACCAAGCTTGCATTACTGTCGGTGGTAGCAATTTTGAGCATTTATTATAAACATTGCTATAAAAAAGCATTTAGCGCCAACGTTGTAAATAAACAATGTGTTGCATTTCATGTGTTATTTTTGTGTTTGTGCCTCACCACGTCACTTCCGCCCATATATTCGTATACAATAATTGTTTGTTTTAGTGAGCTCTACCACCCCTCAATGTTTGTCCCATGGTTTTAGAATCATCCTGTATGTATACTTGCCAAAGTATTACATAATTTACCTGAGCATGTGTTGAAAAAAATTGGTAATCTGTTTGGGCCAAAGATGTCTAGCAAGTTTCAGAGTTGGATGTAAGCATTACCTTTTGTGGTTGTAAGTATAACTACGCAGTGTATTAATGCTGCTGTTCTGGGTTGTAACTTGTACCGAGTCTGTACAAGTTTGATACTTGCAGTTGGTATTGTTGTAAGCGGTGCACTTTGTCACTGCTATGTCAGAAAACCAGCAAAACATATAATTAGTGAATAAAAACCATTTTGCAATGTATGTTTTTTGTTACAGATTTATTTATGGAAATGAAATCATAAAATAGCATTTGTGATTTATGGAATTTGTATTGCTACAATACGCCAGAAGGGCATATCCGAGTTCATGAGGGATGGAGGTCTTAATAAAAATAAATGAATGAAATTTGATTTGTAATTTATTCACACAGCTTTTTATTACAACATTCAAGTACCTTATGTGCAGTATTACGCTTGTTATTCTCAGTGAGCATATTATTTTATGCCTATCTTAAGTTTATTCAAAGTCCTTAACACTATCTCTATATTAATTACAGTAATTTAATACACACTCATTATTTACACATATTCAATCCGTCTATGGTGATCGTTCCAAATGTCTGTCACTCACGCATCCAGTTCAGTAGTCCCGCCTGTTAATCTCACTCTCCACTGTACTGATGTTTGCAGTCTCCAGAATTCACTCTCGCTGGCCATTCTTGCTGGCATTCGTCGCTTTGCTGGCTCTTTGCACACCTGGTACATAAGGTCACACAACCCTCCAAATCTAGACTCTATAGACTGTTTGTTCGGAGGTCCATCATGGCTTAAGTAGTCTCGCTGGTCCGATCTAGAAGTTTCCCTGCACCCCAAGTCATGCTGAGAGAGGTTAGAGCAATAACCAGAATATTCCTGCAAAGATAAACCCAAAAATTCAATTCGGCCAAGGTCATGATTGCACTAGTCCTGATAGGCTTATCTGGCACATTCGGCGACTCGCCTTTGTAAATCTACGTGCCCCTTGGGTCACCGCTTGCTCAAACGGGACAAGGGAAGGAAAGTGATGCAGAGCAGCAAACATATAACAGTATTTTGTGAGTGTTACATCTGTATCATAATAAATATGTTGCTGTGCAAGATAAGTATTGAATCATGAAGGGATTTCTGATACATAATATGAATAATGGAACATAACTAAAAATCTGTATTGCATGAATTTAGCTAATACTTTGTTTGTTATTTTTACTAAGCGTTCAGCTATTTTACTAAAATTGGATTTTAATGAATTCTTAAAAACCTTTCTTTGCTCAGGCCTGTTGTTAACATCNAACCCAAAAATTCAATTCGGCCAAGGTCATGATTGCACTAGTCCTGATAGGCTTATCTGGCACATTCGGCGACTCACCTTTGTAAATCTACGTGCCCCTTGGGTCACCGCTTGCTCAAACGGGACAAGGGAAGGAAAGTGATGCAGAGCAGCAAACATATAACAGTATTTTGTGAGTGTTACATCTGTATCATAATAAATCTGTTGCTGTGCAAGATAAGTATTGAATCATGAAGGTATTTCTGATACATAATATGAATAATGGAACATAACCAAAAATCTGTATTGCATGAATTTAGCTAATACTTTGTTTGTTATTTTTACTAAGAGTTCAGCTATTTTACTAAAATNAAAAATCTGTATTGCATGAATTTAGCTAATACTTTGTTTGTTATTTTTACTAAGAGTTCAGCTATTTTACTAAAATTGGATTTTAATGAATTCTTAAAAACCTTTCTTTGCTCAGACCTGTTGTTAACATCNGTTCAGCTATTTTACTAAAATTGGATTTTAATGAATTCTTAAAAACCTTTCTTTGCTCAGGCCTGTTGTTAACATCAACAAAATGCCTTATTTCATTACCTACTAGAATGTGTGTTCGCACATTTGCTGTAGTTCCTTGCTTCCACTAAAACACCATCAAACTTTAAAAGCCGCAGAGTGGTTACAGGGAACGCATGATTTTTACTCATAGCTGCTTCTTACTGCTTTTCAATACGTATTAACAATTTGGTTTCTCAGGCAGAGAATTAAGTACCAGTATGTTTGTTGTCTTTATAACTTACATTAGGCATTCNATTAACAATTTGGTTTCTCAGGCAGAGAATTAAGTACCAGTATGTTTGTTGTCTTTATAACTTACATTAGGCATTGAGATGCACATCATGCAATGTGATTTCAAAATTAATGCATTTTCCCCCTAATGAATAATGTAGTGTGAATATGAGTAGATTATAGAAACAAATATAAAAAAATGTACAGCCAGAGATAAAACAAAAAATTAACAAGGTTTGTTAGAAGCATTACGAGAAGTATGACAATTACAGAAAATTTAAAATGTTAATACTCTATAACTATATTGAAACGCTCTCTCACTGTTTTTATAAATAAAGTCGAGACACACGTGCGCGGGCACAGCTGCGTTCGCAGCTGCCAAGGGACGCCGAGCTCACACCATCGGCTGCATCTGTCCCAGGCTGGCTACCGCAATAAACGATGAGAGCTTTTGGCGAGCGGGCGGGAATAATAGCCACACGATATCCGGGGACAGCGGAAGGAACACGTGCGCCGAACCAAGAGGCCACCCAAGTGTTCCCGCACGTGCAGAACGGAACAAGAAACTTCCATGCCAGAATCAAGGGGTGACGCCGGGCCCGCCGGGCCACGTGCAGATCACAGGAGCAGCGGCCACGTGTTTTACGACCCAGGGGGACGCGTTGGTCAGCGCAGCCACATGCAGAGAGGAGGCGAGTTTGATATGGCGAACTAGCATACAAAACCAGGAGGAAACGGGAGGAACGGGGCAGTCGGACGACGGGAATCGAGGAGTGCGGAGTGAATCCGGGATGAGACGCCAACCGCAGTCAGCCGTTGTCAATTGAGCAGTGCGGAGCCGATACGAGAGGAGGCATCGAGACGCCAACCGGGAGGACCTGTCGCAGCCCAGACGTCCCCGTCTGCCTACCGAGTGACGAAGTGGTCCAGAGGTCGCCGGCCGAGAGAAGACCAGCGCCTCAAGTCAGATAAGTAAAGCCATACAGGAAGTGTGAAGAATCTTGCTCCCCCACGACGCAAATCGCCGCGTCGAGCCATACGTAGTCTACGTTACAAAAGGGGAGGGGAGAGTTGTCTCGTGTGTTCCTGTAGAAGTGACCCTGTTAAGCATAAATAAAACTGACTTAGGGTAACTTGAAAACAAGGTGAATTTATTTGGTAAATTGGACCTAGAGACAATAGTGTCGACATATTCCTATGCCCTAACACGGAGGGCTAGCATCAAGTCCTGACGCCTTACACCGAGAGCAGATTCCATACCTACTATACGCCATAGCAATAGGGAACTATTTTTTCTTTTGTAGTTGTACTTTGTAGGTGCGATATTGGTACACTGATTGTTGAAAAAAAGATTGTCAGGTATAGGCTGTTCATGGTAAAAATGAACACTTTTGAGGCCCTTGTTACTATTTCTTTTCAGCCATTTTTTATCCTTTAACCACCATTTTAAATAAATATTGTCATGTAAGTAATAAGCACAGTGTGTATATTTTATTGCACTCGGAAGTTACAGTCTAAGGCTAAAATAAAATATATTTATTTGCTATAATTCCAAATGAGAAGGCTATGAAAAGTGTTTACGTTACCAAGAATAGCCTATATTTTTAATGTACTTATGCAATCAGTAATAATATAATATTTATGAAATGAATTTTCATAAACATTTTAATTCTGAGTTTTTTAGTTTGGTAGTTGTTGGATGATTGNATATAATATTTATGAAATGAATTTTCATAAACATTTTAATTCTGAGTTTTTTAGTTTGGTAGTTGTTGGATGATTGGCTTTTTTTTCAATCAAATTTGTATACAGTTTATAAATAAAGAAAATATTTAGTTGAAGGAATTAACATAATTGTTTGAATGTTTTAACTGCCACCAAACTAAAATAATAATTTTTAAAGTCAAACTAAACTACTAAAATTTTGCCAAGATNTTGAATGTTTTAACTGCCACCAAACTAAAATAATAATTTTTAAAGTCAAACTAAACTACTAAAATTTTGCCAAGATATTATTTGTAGATACGTATGGTCATTTCAAACAACAATATTCACAGCACATTAAAAAATAATGGAGAAAGTATGTACAAATTTCAGTTCTAAGTTTGATGAAAGTTTACTTAGGNATTCACAGCACATTAAAAAATAATGGAGAAAGTATGTACAAATTTCAGTTCTAAGTTTGATGAAAGTTTACTTAGGTAACATTAATTTTATAGCTGCCCACCAAGTTACAGTATCCGTGTTTAATACTGCTTTTAGCAGATAAATTAAAATGAACACTTTAATCTTTACAGTAAATTGCATCATGTCCAGAAAAGCATTTGCACAAACAGTTCTGTTTTACAGTACTTGTAGTATTTGTAATGTTGCAGCCTCGCATTAGGGCCGCCATATTTGTAATGTTTCCATGTCAAAGTATGACGAATGGAAATTACAACTCTGTTAGCTCAGTGGTAGCAACATGAAACTCTTTTAAAAAAGGTGCCAATTAAATATTAAATAATGAAGTTAAGTTCCGGTTTATTATTCTTTACTTTTATTTATTATATAGATGATGCAGTTCACATTTAATTNAAATAATGAAGTTAAGTTCCGGTTTATTATTCTTTACTTTTATTTATTATATAGATGATGCAGTTCACATTTAATGTGTGGGTATTCAGAGTACGAACAGGTTTACAGGTAAGCAGACAAGTACACAGTCGTTTGTTGATTATTTATTCTTGAAAGCTGGCATCGCCAGAGTAACTCGAGAACTCCCACACCGGCAGAGAAATAACGAGTAGGATGAAGTTGTTGGTGTGGGGGCTATTGCCACGCCCGACGCGGCCTCGGCACTGGCTGCTTGTTGTCGACTGTTTGGCCGTTGTCAGTTATCTGTTTCCTGGATAATAGGCACTCAGTATATTACTTCGCTGCATGCCTATCCCCACTCCTCGCCGCAAACGAAAGCATGGCGTGGGCCGGCCTCTCTTTCCCACACTATTCCAAACTGCGTAGCCTGCCGAACTGTGCTGTCAGTTAAAGATAATCAAACTTCTAGACCAAAACCTGTTGACGTAGTCGGAAAGTTTCTAATCTACGACTTTCGAAATGGCAAACGGATGCCCGATAATCATAACTACCACGATAAGCCAACTCCCACTGCTTTTANGACCAAAACCTGTTGACGTAGTCGGAAAGTTTCTAATCTACGACTTTCGAAATGGCGAACGGATGCCCGATAATCATAACTACCACGATAAGCCAACTCCCACTGCTTTAATTTCAAACCCGATAACAAATTACGATTCCTGGCAAAGCGAAAGAAAATGAACCGCGTATCCCAAAAATTAATAATACTGCGTCATTACATGTTGTGTTAATAATCTTCATGTGTCAAGTGGTGCAGCTTTAAATTATTTGAAATAGGTAGTGTTGGATAACTATAAAATAAAACCTGAACATTAATTTGTCTTTTAGCATGTTTAAAAATTAAAGGAAGTTATGCTTATGAGTTTTGATTACAAAAGTTATTGAGCTTGAGCTATTTCAATGCATAAATGTTGTTTACATTATTTTCGTTAGAAATATTAACAATAAAATACATAAACCATGTTGTTAAAATCTGTGTACATTTTTATATGGGACTACTTCAGGGGATTTTGGTGGGGAGGGTTAGACACCCTTTCCCCCAAATTCTCTTTTGGTTGCCCCACTTTCCGGCATTTATTGACATGTGATGCTATCTTCCGTGGGACAATGTGGTAGGGCATATTTATGTTTGACTTGTCTGACTAGGGTAAGTAATCGCTATATTGTATGATAAAAGACGTGGAAGACTGAAAACAAAGAGTGCAGTTTGATTTGTCACAGTGAGATGTTTGTTTATGTGGACTGAAACTGTAATGTGACATATGTGGTTATTTTTTTTAGTGTGAATTTGACAATGCAGATAGTAGTATGTATTCTTTTGTAGTTATTGTCATAAGCCTGCTCCTACTGTAGGAGGACTGCTGTGGTATGGTGGTCAGACCACCTGTCTCCAACAACAGCAAAAGGGTTTTGATCCCCAGGAGAGTCCCACTTGGGTTCTGACACTTAATATATGTAGCTGGTAAACATTGCCATTGGCTGGTGAGTTTTCTCACTGTACTTCAGTTTCCCTCGCTATTGCATTCTGTTGCTGCTCCATCTTTGCCTCACTTTACAATCAATGAAAGCACTGCCCACATCTTTCTCGCTCAATTACGCTCACTCACTCATTCATTTGAGCAGTATGGTGCTGTTACAACACACTAGTGTCTCATTTGATAGAACCCCAGATTGATTTCTGGTCTGGCCATGGTGATTTTGGTTTTACACTGTATTGTGAAGTCAGTCCATGCAAGTACTAGGATGCTTCCTTAGTACAGACCATGGCTGATTCTTTCCCTGTTTATCTTATATGAGCAATTTGTTTTGTCTTTAATGATCTTGCTGTTGAGATGTTCAGCTGTTCTCTCAAAGTTAATGTTTCACCCACTGTCTCTTACTTAATGTCTCACTCACTTGTGCTGTGAATGCCTGTTNGTCTCACTCACGTGTGCTGTGAATGCCTGTTGACGTGTGCCTGGTGCATTCTGCAGTTTCTGACGTTTGAGATGCTGACACGCCAGGCATGGCATTACATGCTGCTGCAGTCTGAAGATCTTCGACCGGCGCTTCACTTCTTATGTGGAGCAGTCGCTGGTAGCGTGGCCACGATCGCCTCCTTCCCAGCTGACGTCGTCCGCACTCGTCCTGTGGCACAAGGTGAGCCCCGGGTGAGTTCCTGCAAGTGTCTTTGCGAGGGAGCTGCTGGAGTCTGTGGATGATGTAGGGCACATTGCCCTAGCGTGATGTTGGCAGTGGCGGCAGCAGGCCATTGAAACTGGTAAGGGTAGTGGGATGGAGGGAACTATATATATGACATCTGGCCTTGACATATTTTTTATTAACAAGAATGAAATGAAAGCCTTTAATCACAAAATTACCAGGTTTTGGAAGAACGTATCCAAAATTCTTGAGTTAGGTATGACTCCTTAGTTATCAAGGCAGAGGTTGGCTACCCTGTACATACCATGCAATCAAAAGAAAAGGTTGGCAATGCTTGCACTGTAGTTGGTACATCACATAAGAAGGAGGTCATGGACCTCATATATAATTTTCTCCCAGGCTTAAGGACAAAAGTGTAATAAAAGTTCAACTAAAATTATTTATTTTTTAATCCATAAAAAATGAGGGAGCTTTATATAGCCACAGTTTATTAATCATGTTTCTCAGAGGTGTAAAATCATATGCGTGTAATACTCAATGTTTACCGTTAAGTTTGAAATTTATAGTAGGCATATTTCATTTTAAAAAATTTAAATTTTCTCTGCAGATGAAAGTTTATTACGTAAGATTTATTCCATGTACATGACAAACGTGTCTACATCTCCAAGACATATTCTGTTCTTGAGGTTATGACGATGCCCTAGTTGTTTTCAAAGTTTATATAATAAATCACAAACATCATACATTCGCAACCTGTTCTTGTCACATCAATATGAAAACACAAATACGCCTGTATAACATGAATTTTGAGAGTTTTCAATCAGAAAAGCAACAAATTTATCCCCAACATTTTCATTTTCATTGCACAAATGTTATGTGCACACGTGAACCATTATAAAGTGCTTGAACGAAATACAAAATGTTTACCGTTATGTTTGAAATTTTTGTAAATTTATTTTATTAAACCAAATTTTCTTTCAATACGAATTTGCGACCCAACCACCACCACTTGGGAGATGTGAGAAAACATCTGCAGTACAAACAGCGCGTATATAAGCATTATCATGATAAATCCTGTAAACTGCAGAACAGAATGTATCAGACTGGGGATAATGTATTTGTACGCCAACCTAATGGGGATATGTTCCCTGCACATATTGTTGGCAGGGAGGATATATATATATATAAGGCTCCTTCTCATATTTTGTAGGGAGAAGGATATCCTGAAGTAGAGTCCACTGCAAGTGTGGGAAAAGGGCAAAATGATGTTATGCCAGTACACCAGATAACACGTCACCAGATGGGGATATACAGATACCCATCACTCCTGATAAGAGTGGCCCATCAGAGCCAGATAATATAGCCACACCAAATCGAGTTAGTCATGTACCCATCACCTTAGATAATTTGAATTGTAATTCTAGTCCATTAGAACAATCGCTACCTTTGAGAGACAAAAACGACAAAATGAGGTCACCTTATAGTAAGGTGATGAAGCGACCAGTGTATTTATCTGACTACGTATCTTGATTAAAAACATGTTGTAAGGTATGAATGTACGCCACTTGCATGTGTAGTTATGGAAGTTACTGATTGGTTCTGTGTTCACTGTTATTGTAAGGTTAACGCAATGTAGTTGGTAAAAATAAAGTGGAAAAAGAGGATGTCAGAGGTTGGCATGAGTGCGAGGTTGGCATGAGTGCGAGGTTGGCATGCAACAACTAAATCACGACTGAACTGAAGCTACTAAATACTAATATACTAAATGGTGAATTTGAACACGGCCAATACAGTTTTATTTTCAGATTACTTCCGCATCTCACGGACAAAATAATTTTCCTACAGTGATTCAATTACTGGCATAAATCAAGTAATTTTAAACAGTTTTTGACAGTAGATAGGTTATGTATTTGTAGTAATTGGTTTTTAGTGCTTCAATTCTTGGTCTTCCGATTCTCAATTATACGATTCTTCAAGAATCACGGGTATAGAGGAATTATGGAATTGAGTTTGAAATCCCTAGTTTTAATGCATTTGGGGCATAGTGCACTGTCTGTGGTTATTAACTGCCTAGAATGTGTCTTCAAGTCACTTAAATATTTTCCGGCAATGAACATCTGGCAACTGTGAAGTGGTCATCTCATCTGGCACTGCCGTTGTTGCATCAACCCTTCTGCTTTGTCTGTTCTCCTCAGTCTGTTCATGACACTGATTTCTTGCAGTTGCCTGGATGTATTTGTGAAATATTTGCTACTGTAATTCATGGTGCATAATTGACACAACTCTGTAGATGTTTGTCATTTTGTTAATTACTTAATTTATTAGAGAAATATTTCCATGGAGGTCATGTAATCCGTAAGTGATTTTTCAAGGTTCTATATGATGATTTGGCAATGTGTGAGTGGTTCTTTTTCAAGAGATTGAATATATAAATGAAATGTTGGATGTTGCCATTGTATGTGAAATGGTGTCAGAAGAGGACCTTACGGACAAGGGTGAAATGGCTGGTGGTTGACCTTAACTTCAACATTTAGCAGTATCGAAAGTTGAAGAAAAGAAAGCCATTGTGCTGTGGACAGCATCAAGAGGGCCAAAAATGAATCATAAAACATTTTCTTTCATTTAGTTGTTTAAATACTTTGTTATTGTTTTTGAAGCACTCTTCAGTCCTTCTGTCTGATGNAAACATTTTCTTTCATTTAGTTGTTTAAATACTTTGTTATTGTTTTTGAAGCACTCTTCAGTCCTTCTGTCTGATGTGGAAGATGTTGCTGAGGATTATGGTTAATGAGCTACTGTGTAGAAAACAGGAAAACACTGATTGAAGAAAATCCTGTACATTTTAAAAGGTGCCATTTGCCGTTGAAACATTTACCTAGTTTGGTATACAGCTGCTGCCAATATAATTATTCANACATTTTAAAAGGTGCCATTTGCCGTTGAAACATTTACCTAGTTTGGTATACAGCTGCTGCCAATATAATTATTCCCAAACTACAGTGAAATTTCTATACAAAGTACACTAAGAGATTTTTAATTTTATACTTACTCTTTAGAAACACAGTTGTATTTGGGATATCTTTGCGCTGAAAAGTGACGATCCCCTGCAGTCTTCACTCCTTTGGAACCCAGGTCACCTGTTACAGCCGTCACTTACTACATGCTCTACCCACTTTGGGGCAAAGAGTCCTCAGCCCCACTACTCGACCTTTCCAAAAACATTTCTCCACCCATCACAAAAACATCAGTTGGCCATTTGCTTGCATGTTTGTATGTAGTATTAGTTTGTGAGTAGCAGATAAGTAGAGGTATGTGTTCTGAGATCTGACAAGGAGGGCTGCGCTCTGCAGACCTCTTTCAGCAACAACCACTGCACATAACAAGGGGATGGAGTTTTAGCTTTGAAATTTTTCTCTTGTAACTTATTCTGGTAGAACCTAATACCAGCAGTCCCAGGACAGTTTGTGTGTTGCAACTTGTGTTCTGTTAAAGTTTGTGAGTACTGGAAAATAACTTGCATGACTCTTTGTTTGCATTAAGAAACTCCTCAGTCTGTGAACTGTGAGTGATGGGATGGTATTTTAAATTTCAGTTCTACAAGGGTGTTGTGGACTCGTTTGTCATCATCTACAAGACTGAAGGCAGCGGAGCATTTTTCAAAGGCCTCCTGCCATCGTTGATTCAGATAGCACCTCATGCAGGGGCCCAGTTTGCCTTCTACAGTGTTTTCAGTGATCTCTGGAGAAAGTATGGTGAGTCACGCTCATATGTCGGACATTTCTATTGGCTTGACACACACTTGTTATTTTTAATTTTTTTTGTGATAATTTTTGTTGCAGTATATTAACTCGTTAAGTATTNATATATCAGTTTTGTATATTATTTGAAGATGTGTACATGTGAAGTTTCCCCAATATAGTTTGAACATAGAAAGTGTTCCCTTCATATTCATTATAAGAAATGTCCTATTATATTTACTATTTAATTTGTTACATTTTCATGTTAAAACTTTATTCTGTGACATGCATTTATTTTGAATCTTCCTGTTCATAAACAAATATTTTACACCAACTCAAGTTTAAATCATCAATTAGTATACATTTTGATTTTTGAAAATAACTCTGTTTTGAGAGTAGATATTTTGCAAGTAACAATAACCTTGTGTATTGCGAAACCTATGCATATATAAAAAATATACACCATTTTTGTTCTAAGCCTATTACTTGACTGTTAACAGCAACAGAACATGTAAACAGCCTTACGCATACTTACTGTTTTCTGAGTTCAGAATAAAGTATTTATAAAAATATAGACCAACTTTTTTTTTTTTTCTACTTACGTTTTGGACACTGTAAAAATGTAAAATTANGCCTTACGCATACTTACTGTTTTCTGAGTTCAGAATAAAGTATTTATAAAAATATAGACCAACTTTTTTTTTTTTTTCTACTTACGTTTTGGACACTGTAAAAATGTAAAATTAAATAAGTTAAAATTTCCTTTTCGGTTTTATATCCCATATTAAACGGGGAAATTTTACGTCGTCGGAAGCAGACATGGGAAAATTATACTTCTGTTTTTAATACTTTATATACACGTTTATTTCATACATATTCTCGCAAGGATATCATCATTGTAGTTTGCATAGTTTAGCAGTCACTTTTTGTCTCCTTTCAGGTCATAATGCATCCCAGTCTCATTTGTATAAACTTCATATAGTCCCTAATCCCTCCTGCGGCACCCCTAGTACAGATTTGACCTATCTCTTGTTTCAGTGTTCCGCTGGCGGCGATCGAAGTTCGTTGTATGCCGCCCTTCAACGGCTGTTTGTGAGGTTTCCTGTCTCTTACCCTTTGGTACTTTTTCATTACCCTCAGGTAGTTTGTGACGTTCTCGCTTGGTTTTTACTTGAGTGCGATGATGATATCTGATTTTGGGAGTTTGGTGTCCTGTTAGTTGTCCAAGGTAACCGGCCCTCTCCTACCTTGCTATCCCTTGTTCCATGGCCTTTCTTTCCCTCCATAGGAGGTCCATAAAAATAGTATTTGTGCTCCTGTCTGGTTTTGTTCCTTGTTCGTTTTTCCGATGGTTATTACAGCGTATTTGTATTTGCTCCTATTTTTCGGTTTTGGCAGTGGGCTTTGCTGTTGGCCACATTACCACCAAAAAAAAGGTAATAGTAATAAATAATTGTGAACACAACAGAAAAATGTGGAGGAACCTCGATACATTGTTCCCTTATCCACGTTTATTTTACAGGTTTCCTAGAAACTTTCTTTCTAAATTGGTTATGAACGCCAGCCAGCATAAATCGTTTTTCATATATATTTTTAATGGATTTTACAGGCATGTTTTTTTTTTTTTTTCGGATTGTTGTTGAGGGCTGTTACAGAATTATGTTCGGCAATGTCATAGCAGTTAACGTATTTATCACGCGCGGGAGTTCGGCGGCACCAAATGGGACTGAATATATGGAGTATGGTAGTTTTTATAAAGTTTGTAGCTATCTAAATGTATAATATTTCAGTTTTTAGCAGTACAAGATTAGGATATGTTTTACTCCATTGCTCAGTGTCTAATAGGCATAAATGTTTTTGGCAGTATCAGTGCAAATGAGTTGAATAAACTTGAAAACTATAGGCCACTATAAATTAATATATATATTTTTTAATCCTTCTCACGATGTAAGCTTTGCTTCGACTTCACTTCGTATTTAAAAAAAGACCTTCGCACATGCCTAATAAACAGACATAAACCATTTTGTCTCATTTATCACTTGCTGCTAATATACTTTCTCAGCTTGCTTCCTGTTACTCCCTGCTTCGTCTAAGAGAACATCAAACACACTTGCAGGAGCAGGGATTTGTCGTCACCCCTATTCCTTCCTTGCCTATAGGACTCACAAGACCCAGCTGTTAAGAGCCACCCAAATCTCTTCACTCCCTCTCGCCTATAGGGAACCTTGTCTCTGCAGAGCGGTGGCCCACTCGACTGTTGCACCCTTCCGNGTTAAGAGCCACCCAAATCTCTTCACTCCCTCTCGCCTATAGGGAACCTTGTCTCTGCAGAGCGGTGGCCCACTCGACTATTGCACCCTTCTGTAAGTGCTTGGGTCTGCATGCGACTTCCTGCCCGCCAAGTCACTTGCTGGAGACCAGTAGCCAGGACTACCAACCACATCCACCTGCCTGCACCTTCTTCCTTTCAGGCCATGGCCGCCCCTACAGTACACCCACTGTCACCCTTTCTACGCTCTCTACCTACATAAAGCGGCCAAACAGAGACTAGTCCTGATTGGAGGCCTGGTAGAGGATGAAGAGTGCCAACTGCGTGTATTCCAGGAAACGAGAGGAAGCAGCTTGTTAGAGGGGAACATCGACCAGCTTGACCAGTGGAAGCCGCAACCTACACTACGAGCTGCTGTGGTGCGTCCCCCCTTGCCGTCTCGCCATTGCCTCCCACACCACCAAAGAAGCCACTAACCTTTAACCAGCCTGCAGCCTCAGACAAGGTGGTCTGATGTTTGGAGCTACTGTCTAGTTACACACATTCGAGAGTTCAAACCAGGCCAGCTCCCACTAGCGCTCCTCCTTGTGCTCAGCAGGCTATAGTTGAATTGCCAAAGGCAACCCGTCCCATTCCCAGCAATAACCTCATCAAGTGGACGATGCCTGCTTCCCAGCCGTCTAGAGGGAAAGGCTCCGACGTTGGCCAACATCAGTAACTCCCATTAGGAGGGGCGTCAGTTTTGAACATTTTATTTACTCCTATCTTAATCCTGTGAGCATTAGTAGTGGAGCAGGGAACCAATTAAATATGACGACCTAATATTTTCACTGATGCAGCACAGAGGAAGGAAAACTGCTCTGCACCTATGCATGCAAGTAATCATAGCTGGAATGAAGTATACCAGATGCATGAGGTTGCAAGTCTTTCCTGCCTAGAAACTCAGTTTCCCCCTTAGCATTTTTCAGGAGCCAATAAAACTTTTTTGTAACAAGGTTGTTCAGGCATCATTGGTAGCCTTCAGAAACAGTTGTGTCTGCTTCGGCTAACTGATACTGATTTTGTGGCTCAGCTGTTAATGCACACCTATTCCTTTGTTGTATGCTGTTTGCAATGTGCCCTTGGACCATGGACAGGTGTACATTATACTATAATTGTTGAAGCAGTTGCGATTGGTGATTATTGAGTGGACAACTACATATTTTCAGCTGACAAGAAATGGAGATTTTAATAATGCAATGTATTTTACATGTATACTACTTGTAAAATATGTAGTTGTATATTTCTGCATAGAGTGTTTGCAGTGTCTTCACATTTTTTTTAATCAAACCTTTGATAAATCACTCCACGTTTGCCTGTTTCCTAAATGTTATGTATCACAGGGAGTTTTGTACTTGTTTTCATAAAAATGTCTTATTTCAGGTAAAATTGAACTTTTTTTATATTTCATCTATACATACAGGATGTCTACAAGTCATGAAAAAGTCCTAGATCATAATTATGGGTCATGAAAATTTCAAAATCCAATATCTTTTGATGCACTAAGATTCTGTATAACATTTGAAGAAATAATTTTCCTAAGATGTTAATATAGCAATTGTATCGGAGCCTCAAAAGACACTAGTAATTATGCTGGTACCAAATACTATAGGCACGCTGATTTATTCCAAGTCCAACTGTACTAGGAAAATAGTTATTCACCCATTACCAAACATCAGGTTTAGTTACATTAAGGTATCTTTATCAACAGGTATTTACCAAAAATGGTGTCTTACGCACTATCTGGGATAAAGCTAACTTGATGATCAAGACAATTTAACAACCACCTCCCATTACTCGATCATGAGGTTAGAAAATATTACCTGTTGGAAAATCATGTTAATCAAGCTAATGTATGATTTAACTACTTTCTTAGCAAAACTAAACTTGATGTGCCTGTAATTTTTAGTTTCAGCATAATAAGTGGGTTAGTTTAATACTGTATGTGGTAAATTTTTTCTTTTTAATAGAAGACCTCAGGTCTAGATAATAACACTAGTTAAGCCGTCGTACAATCTAAATAATCATAACTAAAACCATGGCGACTGGCTATAGATATAATTATGCAGGAATATAGAAACCATTATTACAAAGTACCCATAAAATAAAATTAATTTTATCTCTTACTTTTATTGGTGTGGCAATGGTCCTTTCAATTGCAAAACTGTCTCTTAAAGAGTACAAGAATAAATCAAAGGGTTAGGACTGGTAAAATATAATTATTGGTTTCAGTCATTCACTTAAAATTTAATTCAATTTACTAGGAACATCTAACTGGAACTAAAATACAATTATTGTGTAAAAAATAATGAATGGTTTACTTACATGCACTTGTTCCAAGGAAATCTGAACACTCGCACATTAGGATTAACTCTGCAATGATTTCTGCGTGATGGCACACAACAGCAGCGCGTATTTAGAAGCATCTTGCGAATTGCTTGGCCCGATAATCACCTCATTACTCTTTAAATTTCCAAAAATGCTATCTTAAGACAGACATTAGGNTGCGAATTGCTTGGCCCGATAATCACCTCATTACTCTTTAAATTTCCAAAAATGCTATCTTAAGACAGACATTAGGAACGATGTGCGACCATAAAAAAAAAATTAGATGTAGAAGTACAAATGTAGAGAAATTAACTGTTTTAATACAAAATCAAATATTAAATATTTAAATTGTTTTTGTCAACACCAACACTCTCTAAGAGTTTATCAAAGAGTGACAAACCTTTCTAGCCAGCGCTATATATGTTACTGGTTTTCAAACTCAACGTGAGTACAAAAATTATTATATGAGGTACACGTGATTGGCTATCACAGAATTGTCTGTTGTTTGCTGGAGGATGCGTTTCTCATTACGAAGCATGTATATGTTTTATGTTTTGTTACAGAATTACCCAGAAATATCATATTCCACATCCTGCATATGATTCCGTCTGTACAAGTCACGTTNTGCGAATTGCTTGGCCCGATAATCACCTCATTACTCTTTAAATTTCCAAAAATGCTATCTTAAGACAGACATTAGCAACGATGTGCGACCATAAAAAAAAAATTAGATGTAGAAGTAAANTTAAGACAGACATTAGCAACGATGTGCGACCATAAAAAAAAAATTAGATGTAGAAGTACAAATGTAGAGAAATTAACTGTTTTAATACAAAATCAAATATTAAATATTTAAATTGTTTTTGTCAACACCAACACTCTCTAAGAGTTTATCAAAGAGTGACAAACCTTTCTAGCCAGCGCTATATATGTTACTGGTTTTCAAACTCAACGTGAGTACAAAAATTATTATATGAGGTACACGTGATTGGCTATCACAGAATTTTCTGTTGTTTGCTGGAGGATGCGTTTCTCGTTGCGAAGCATGTATATGTTTTATGTTTTGCAATATGTTTTGTTACAGAATTACCCAGAAATATCATATTCCACATCCTGCATATGATTCCGTCTGTACAAGTCACGTTTATGAACAATTTTTCGTTGTACGTAAACCTTCCAACATTTTATTGCAGATCTTCATGGACATTTTTTAAAAACTTATCTACCTTATTTTAAAATTTGGAAAACTGATATTTTAATTTATTAACATATATACTAGGAATAGCACGGCTATAACCACTAAAAATAAATATTCAAATAAACAGTAATGTTGCACTAAAAGTTTTTTCCAAGCCAAAATTTCATGGTGCTTGATTCTAATCTGCACCTCGTTTTTGAAAATAATTTTTGGGGGAAAAAATGTGGTTAGAATTGAACTAAGTGCTGGACACGTGTGTTGTTGTTGTTGTTGTTGTTGTTGTTGTTGTTGTTGTTCCCTTGCCCCTATCATTCTTTCGCAGTGCACAGTCTGTGAAGGGATCAAAGACTTTTGGGAGAATGGACCTTGAGGAAGCAGGAGCCAGGCATCACCCAACAGTAATGTTTACAACAAAGAATCAAATTTTCCAGTGTGAAGAAGTGGTATCGTCAGTACCTCTTGATACCAGAAGTATCGAGAATCAGTATGGGCCCGTCACTAATATTACGTATTTCCTAATGGCACAGTTACAGCATACGCAAAGAGAGAAGGTAACTCATCCACAAGCTAGCAAGATTACCATGGCAAGACAACTGCGTGGCATTAAGTTGACAGCTGCTTCCCACATGGAAACAAGGAAAGGAGGAAGGGCAAGCAGTGTCAATGGCTATTTACTAGCGGGGGAGGGGAGTAATTCTATGTTTAGTTATGTACTGCTTGCTGTACAGTGCTTGCCAAGAGAAATGCAATGCATAGCAACACAAAAAAGTGTAACAAACTTATTTTTTAACTGATTTTCTCAGCTTTTTTAAATTTATTTTTTACAGTATTTTCTACACTTCCTCAAAAGTGGGTCTTAAAAGAGAGACGGAAGTAACAAAAGGGGTCGCGACAGTGAGATTCTACTATACAGACTTCTGCAGTAATCAGCTTGGTTATACATAAATGCAGTTTATTAATTATTAACATTTTATTTTGCTCCACCACTTCATGAAAAGGGCTGGAAGTGTGATATTATATTGCCTGACTTAAGTAGTAAAATGTTTCTTGTGTGGTTATTTCTACTTTATTATGTTCTTCAAAGACACTGCTGATATTATATCAGTCAGCAGCGCTAAGTGTTTAAGTACATAATGAATAACTTGAAAGTGGAGAGATTTGAGCATCTCTTAACATCGATGTCTTGAGAGCCGATGAGGGTGAAACGAGGTGAAAATGAAGCAGCACCAGAATGCAATGGTGGGGGAAATGGAAGATCCTCAAGAAAACCCGCCGACCATTGGCATTGTCCAGCACGATTCCCACAAGTGAAAATTCGGGATGAACCCCACCAGGAATCGGACCCGGTTTGCCCAGGTGGAAGACAAGTAGTCTAACCACTAGACCACTGTGGCCCCATGAATAACTTGAATAAGTGTCATTACGTTCTTCTATCGTTAAATAATTGCATTATTTTTCNACTAGACCACTGTGGCCCCATGAATAACTTGAATAAGTGTCATTACGTTCTTCTATCGTTAAATAATTGCATGGTTTTGCTGCCGTAGTAGATGACATACTCTCGAAATGTGTCTGTGCACATCATGAGAAGAGAAATATTTTTCAATGCATTGTACATGTGTTTTATTTTAAATCCTTGGATATCATAAAACTAGGGACACTCAGTTGAATAGAGGCAATGGTTGGAGTAGTAACTAGAGCGCTCACCTCCTAACAAGGTGGACCGGGTTTTATTCCCGGCCGGATCACTCCCAGAATTCCGCTCATGAGAATTGTGCTGGATGATGTTGCTAGTCGACTTGTTTTCTCAGGAGCTTTCTTTCCTCCACCTTTGCATTCCAAGGATGCTCCACATCCACCTCGCTTCACCCTCATTGGCTCTCAAGACAATTCTTGTAAAGAGCTGCCCAAATCTCTCCACGCTATTCAGTTGAATGCTACAATCCTGTACTCTTCTGACATTAGAGGTAAAAGTTTTGGTTGAGAAAGTTATTTAAGAGCAGACAGTTGTCAGTTTGCATGCAGGGCTTTGCTCCTTTGTTGATGTGTGAAAGGTATGAGTGATGACAGATACATGTGCGAAGATGTGTACAACCTAGCAGTGGTGTGTTGCAGTGGCACACCTGGAGACAGATGCCAAGGGTGGCACCCCTGTGCTGGGCTCCCTGGTGTGTGGCTGTGGGGCGGGATTGTGTGCCAAGACCCTCATCTACCCGCTGGATCTGACAAAGAAGAGGCTGCAGGTGCAAGGCTTCGAGGAGGCCAGGAGGTCGTTTGGCAAGGTGTGTTCCCCTCTCTTTCGCTTGCCTCTGCCATCAGTTTGCAAATAGTTGCAATAAGTGGAACTCTTATTTCTTTGGCAATTACTTATCTTACAGTGTTAGTAAATGTAAATAACATTTCTTCAGTAGTACATGCTAGAAATCTCCCATTACTCTGCTGTTTAAATCCTTCACACTTAGGCTGTATGTAGTCCTCTTTATCACGTGAATCTGCATGATGTTCCACAAAACTTATCCAGTGTGTTCTGGAGATGAATAGCAACAAAAAATGCATATACACATGTAAGTTATGTAGCCCCATTTTAGAGTGACCGTGATGAAAATGCAATAAACACAACACGTCGAAGTATGTTCTGTATTGAAACTGACTACACGTATGTTGGCGGTCTCACACGAGCTGTGCAATGTGCCCCAGCTGACCATAAGCAGGTTGGGATACGTTGCAACATGGCGGCGTATCACCTTCCTTGTGTGTCGTGTGGTTGTAAGCAGGGATGATGCAGCTGTGTGAACAGCGAACTGCTGGGCAGGTTTTTGGAGATTGTCCACACTTTGTGCATAGCACATCTTACAACAACATTTGGGTAATGTTTGTAGGTATCTACTTATAACGTTAAAGAAACTCTTGAATTCATATTGAGTTTAATTTTCCTCATTTTACCTCCATGTATAGTTTTTAAGAGTAAAAATGTTTTTTAAAAAAAATGTTATTTATTTGTATGTATGCAGGTTTAGATACCGAAACTTTAAAACATCTTGGAGAAACACAGCACAAATTCCTTTTTCTTATTACTGTCAAGCCATGATGTAACGAACCTGTAGCTAACAAAAACAGCGATCTAAAGTAAAGGTTTTCAGAAACCGTAAAAAAATCCCCAGTTTAAAATTATGGCGGCAGTGATTTGAGTAGACTGCGCGCGTGCGCACCTAGCAAGTTATACTTTGCGCAACACATGATATCAAGAAGTGTCCTTTGTTCTTTGCCACTGCCTCCCCCCCTCGGATATCCCACCTTAAGTGCCTAGCAGCCCTCCCTCCCCCTAGCGGTTAGCTGCCATCCAACCACGCACGCATAGCAACAGCAGTAGCCAATAACAGTGAGCGTTACATATCTTCCCCTTTCCCTCCCATGAGCACCTTTTATCTCGTGACCATGTGGCGTGACGCACACCATTTTTATACGTTTTTCAGTAGTGATTTTATAACTTTGATTTTTGGCTTTACTACTTGGATTTTGATTACGGATTGCAATTGGAATTGACCACATGGCCTGTTAACGACCTGCTTACTCTATTTTTTAATGGCCTACAATTTCATTTACTGTTTTGGATACAACACATTACGTCAATAATAGCGCCAGCAGCATCTCGCTTTTCTGTCGCACGTGACTCGCAGTTACTCTTGAAAAGTAGGTCACGTCCTTCTCACCAGCTGTGTGCATGCCTGTCAGCTGATTTTATTTGTGCCGCTACGAGCAGTCAGTGTGTTGAATAAATGGAAACATGATTGTGGTTCTGCATAGAAACAATTGTTTGGTTATTTAATTATTTATTTCATTTTAGTGATAAAGTTGGCCTTCGCACTGGCAAAAAATATATCAATAGTACGAGCCACAATGTTTACATTTTTGTGGCGGTAACAGTTCCGTGGCTTGTAGGATGTATATTTCTATCCAAAATACTTCTGGTTATTGAAATTAATTTGTGTTTCGTTAATAAATTGTCTAAATTTTTACAAAACTGCTTTTGGAAATGGATTTCACTCTCGTTGTAAGGTAAGCGGCGCACAGTGTTTAAACTTTTTTTTCATTAACGTGATATCCTTTATGGGCTTATCATAATATATTTATTATTCAGAAGACTTATTACAATTTAAGTAAATAAAAATTGCGTTAGTAAAACTTACAAATTTTGTACAAAAAAGACTTTAGGAAATGGATTTCGCTCCTGTTGTTATAAGGTAAGCGGTGCACAATGTTTGAACTTTTTTCTCTTTATGTGAGATCATTTATGGACTTGTGATAATATATTTTTATTCAGAATACTTATACTATTTAAATAAATGAAAATTTGTTATTAAATCATCCAAATTTTGCACAATGTTTAAACTTTATTTTGGTTAACTACAGATTGTTTATGGTCTTATGTGGTACCATTTAATTTGCAGAACATCTGCCTGGTTAATTACTTTAGTATTTAATTTAAATACAAGTGTTATTTATCACCATCAATGACGAAAGTCTTTCTTAACTTAAAAAAATAACATTTTTTTTATATCAACTTGTTGGTGTTGGGAGTATTAAAATAGGTATATTTAAATTTAACAAAACACAGAAATAGCAAAACAATTTTCACTAACCGTGACATTTTGTTAGATCGTGGTTCTACTGTATGTATTACACATTGGAATAGTGGAATAACAGCTGAAAGTCCTATTGAGACATTTGTGGTAGCACTTAATAGGCCTCGAACCCTTAAATATCCCCTACTAAGTTGCCATTCAAATTAGAAATGCTCTCAAAACTTCGTTGTTAATAGCCGTCCANCAAAACACAGAAATAGCAAAACAATTTTCACTAACCGTGACATTTTGTTAGATCGTGGTTCTACTGTATGTATTAGACATTGGAATAGTGGAATAACAGCTTAAAGTCCTATTGAGACATTTGTGGTAGCACTTAATAGGCCTCGAACCCTTAAATATCCCCTACTAAGTTGTTATTCAAATTAGAAATGCTCTCAAAACTTCGTTGTTAATAGCCGTCCAAATCTCTCCAACTTAGAAATATGTGTGTGTGACTAGGGGTATTTATTCCATTTCTTAAATTGTCTGTAATTAATGTTAAATTTAGTTTGCTATTGCAATTTAAATTTAATGGTTTTTATCTTTAACTGGTAAATTGTGCCTCTCCATGCCTTGTCATAAAATTTCTGTCCCATTTCTTTATCTACCTCATGCAGCAAGCTGATGCACATTATTTAGACAACTAGTGTCAGGACCTAATTTTACGAGGCCTCAAAATTCCTGAGAATGGTCTTTTAAATTCTAAATGCATTATGTTTTCCTTAGTATTTTTCCACTTTTTCATTAAATTTTTTTCAAATTTTTTTTGACTGTTCTTAATAATAGCCTTCTAAAATCAGGTACTCGTAAAATCATGTCCCGTCTGTAACGCTGTACCTTCATGCAATAACTGACATTTATTTATAACATTTTAACGGCCACTTGTGAGTATGGCTACTAGACATCACGCCAGTGGCAGTGGCGTCAGGGAGAACACACAGTTTTTAAATGGGAACAAGGCACATAAAGAAATGAGGACATGGCCACGAGTGTGCAGGTGTTCCGGTGTGCGGGGCTGGTNTTAAATGGGAACAAGGCACATAAAGAAATGAGGACATGGCCACGAGTGTGCAGGTGTTCCGGTGTGCGGGGCTGGTGGACTGCATACGTGGCGTGGTACGCGGGGAGCGGCTAGCCGGCCTGTACAAGGGCCTGTGGCCGAGCGCCATCAAGGCGGCTGCCACCACGGCGCTCCACTTCTGCGTCTACGAACAGGTGTGCCGCCTGCTGGCCACCTAGTTCCCCTCGGAAGCACTCGATTCGGTACGACCACGACGGCTGCTACGTGCCTCGTACAGCTGCTACTAGCAAGGCCGGCCACCGCGGTGCTCCACTTCAGTATCGACGAGCAGGTGTGCTGCCTGCTGTGCTCCTCTGAGCCACTCGACTCAGTACGACCATCGTGACTGCTGTGTGCCGGCACACACACCTGCTACCTGCAAGACCAGCTCACTGGTGCAGTCATCAAGTTCCTACATCTGTNCTGCTGTGTGCCGGCACACACACCTGCTACCTGCAAGACCAGCTCACTGGTGCAGTCATCAAGTTCCTACATCTGTTAACAAGCTGACAGATCTGCCATTAATATAAGCAGTTTGAACAGTGATGCTTTATCCTACATCTCAGTGTACAGTGGTAATGTTCTGTTTTAAAAATTCATAAATGCAAAACAAACATTGTTTAAAAATTTTGTCAGCCTTGTAATGTAACAGTTATT
Source organism: Clitarchus hookeri (assembly GCA_002778355.1). Taxonomy (NCBI): domain Eukaryota; kingdom Metazoa; phylum Arthropoda; class Insecta; order Phasmatodea; family Phasmatidae; genus Clitarchus; species Clitarchus hookeri. The sequence goes on from NQII01004151.1 coordinate 71,833, forward strand.
TTAGCATCTAAAAGACTAATAAACATTTATATCCTTTGCAGTTGCTATTTACATCTCCAAATTAGATTCAGTTAAAAGTATAGAAAAGACAAGTTTGACAATTTAAGTAAGCAGATTGTGGCAAATTACTCAGTTGGTTTTTTTTTTAAGTAGAATATTCTTACAAACCGCTGGTTATAAGGAAAAAGCCTATTACTGATGATACTGATGTGCACTTACAGTTGAAATAATGACTGGCGATGGTTTTAGTGAAACAATTTAAATCATATAAACTTGGCAGATATAAAAATTATTCTAACAGTATTTTTCCAAAGTTTTTTTACAAATTTCATAAACTATAAATTACCACCACATTACATGCTAGGAGAAAGGTTTCTGTTTTCCAACAGTGAAAATATAATGAACACTGTAATAATTGTAAATAGTACGAAAATTTATGTTTGGCTGATGTAGTGAGTCCACGATCGACTTTTCCAGCGACTGCTGCTCCACAGTAGCCTTTCCTGCAGGGTGTGATGTCTTTGGCTGGAGCTGCTCGTGCTGCACAAATTTCAAACCAGCACTCCGTAGAATGTGCCAACACAAGCAACTGTCTCTTCAAAGTCCATTGATGTCTGCTACGGTATCTGTATAAATATTTATATTTTACTGTCAACAAATAGCTGCAGAAGTTATGATGCACTAAGAATCCATTTTCTTTTATTTTGTTGAGGTAGAAGTATAAATGCTGTTGCGCAGACTTCGCTGGCTTCAGGCACATTCGAGTAGATGAAAAACTTTTGGGTTTAGATTGTAGTTCTGAAGAAGCTCTATGTTCCGATGTTCCATATGCTCATGTGTTTCAAGAACTACTATTCCTGCTAAACCAGCCTTCTCAGGTGTTAACACCTCTAACTTTCCAGCACACCGGTTCTCATCATTACAATCTGTGGAAAGATTGGTTAATAACTTTGCACTTGCATCATATTGTTTACGTATTTACTTCTTGAAAGGAGTGGCGCCTCAAACTGTCTCAGTGATTCAAGTTCTGAAAGGCAGCATTTGCATGGCATTTTAATCTAGCTGTCATGGAAGATAAAATTTTTCATTTGTATTCAATCTATGTACGATTTTCAGGAGAAATTATTCTTCTACGTATAGCTTGTAGGAAAAAAATACTTATTGTTTTATGACAGATGGAAAGGCAAACCGTAATCAGTATTTCCTTGTGGTGAGCACTATCATCATGACTTATTGTTGTTATTTATTTCTTGGAGATCAATTACTTCCGCAGAGCAACTCAATCTAGGCGGGGTTTCGACAAATGGTGGGACTAACGAAACCTTAGAAACACAAAGAAGCATTTGCAGAGGTAGCATATCTTGCACGTTGCTCGACATTGTGGAAAATCCAATGCAATTGCATCCACATTCTCAGCATGGCTCTACACCGGCCGGGCTATAAAATTATCTACCTACATGGAGCAAGAATGTCACTTCTGCCAGAAGTNAGGAGAAATTATTCTTCTACGTATAGCTTGTAGGAAAAAAATACTTATTGTTTTATGACAGATGGAAAGGCAAACAGTAATCAGTATTTCCTTGTGGTGAGCACTATCATCATGACTTATTGTTGTTATTTATTTCTTGGAGATCAATTACTTCCGCAGAGCAACTCAATCTAGGCGGGGTTTCGACATATGGTGGGACTAACGAAACCTTAGAAACACAAAGAAGCATTTGCAGAGGTAGCATATCTTGCACGTTGCTCGACATTGTGGCAAATCCAATGCAATTGCATCCACATTTTCAGCATGGCTCTACACCGGCCGGGCTATAAAATTATCTACCTACATGGAGCAAGAATGTCACTTCTGCCAGAAGTNTCAGCATGGCTCTACACCGGCCGGGCTATAAAATTATCTACCTACATGGAGCAAGAATGTCACTTCTGCCAGAAGTGTGTCATTTAATTACACTGAACTGTAATTGTGGATCTGCTTAAATTTTTTTGCCTTCATCTCATTCACACCTTTATATATGTGCTGTTTTACCATCTGTCTTATTTCCTGCAGTATCTGTTCCTGGATCATCTCGTTGGCAATAGGGACGTTGTTAACAGATTTGTCTGATTGGGTGGGAATCAGGAGACATTATAGCACTCCACGTAGAGATTCTTATTCAAATTCTTCTTCCCTTACACTCTTTAAGTTACAGGTTGACATCTGAGTGCTATCAACCTAACACTGTTTAGTTTTATGTAGTGGTGTACCGATACGACTTTACCTANACAGGTTGACATCTGAGTGCTATCAACCTAACACTGTTTAGTTTTATGTAGTGGTGTACCGATACGACTTTACCTATTTCTACTTCAGTTACCAATTATGAGATCAGTTATTGGTAGATACCAATTCAGTTACAAATTGTTACAGTTAAATAAATTATTAAACTTTCCAATAATAAATATAGGGTTTCCTCTTATCTTTGAACAAAAATCCTAGTTCCAGCCCCCAAAAATCCTTAAAGCTAAAATGTATCTATCTGTTAAAATAACTTGCGATATAAATTAAGTCATTGTGCACNGCCCCCAAAAATCCTTAAAGCTAAAATGTATCTATCTGTTAAAATAACTTGCGATATAAATTAAGTCATTGTGCACTCTCCAGGCATGCTTACTGTAGTTAGCATTGTTACAATAAAATTGGCAAATGAACATCACCACATTTACTAAAGCAAGAAAATTTTCTATGATTTACAGATTAGGCAAGATTTTATTTAGAAATAACTTGTAAGAGGAATTTTATTTGTAGAAAAAGCATAAGTTTTCTTTTACACTAAAATTGCAGTTTTATATAAGTGCTCCGTATCAACGCATAATTTAATTCTCAAAACCGGTTTTTAAAATTGTGCAACATTAGTGTGTTAAAATACAAGTCGTTAAATAACTGCTTGTGAAGTCATTGAAGTTGCCGATGTTTAGACTACACTAATGTTTTGTTTACAGTCGCATAAACTTACATAGGGTCTTTGGTAGTAAATTTTTTGATTCATCGCAACAACTGCTATGGAATCATCAAACTTTCCTTGACTTTCGAAATTTTGAAATGGCATAACGAAACATAATTCAGGAGAATGAAAGCACATTCCAGATAATAAATAAGATTTTTTTTCTGGTGTTACAAGTGCTTTATAGTAGGGATATCAGACACGATTCCTCGATTCATCGATACCAGCATTTCTTGAAGAATCGTATAATCGGGAATTGGAAAACCAGTGATTGAATCATTAAAAACCAATTACTACAAATACATAACATATCACCTCTCAAAAAGGTTTGGTTTAAAATTACTTGATTTATGCCAGTAATTTAATCACTCTTGGAAAACAATTTTGTGCGTGAAAATATTAGATGCGAAAATAATCTGAAAATAAAACTGTACTGGCCGTATTTAAATTCACCATTTAGTATATTAGTATATTTGGTAGTTTTGTATTTTAACAAGTTTCATTACATACAAAAAACTAAATACTAAAACACCAAGTACATCATAATTTTTTTGACTAATTCAGGTCACATGATCTTTTAGCAAACTGAAAGTACCAATTTGAACACGGCCTCTCTTTTTGCGTGACCTATAATTTTCTCACTGAAATAAAAAAGAATGTTTAAAAAAACCTACCACATAGCGGATGAATTCAACGGTAGCACGGCAAAGGACTTATATAAAAAACATAGCACTTTATTAATTTGCACGTGCCAGAAACTAACTTTTTATTTCACTCGTTGAATGTTCACCTTAGCACTTTTTGTACCCTTCCACTGGCTTTGAAATGACGTTTCTTCGTTCACAATATTGTAAATTACATGAGCATACTTCACTGTTATTTGTATCGTTGTAATATTTCAAAGAAATAGATTTTAAAAATGGCATTATCGTAAAAGGAAACTAAGTTCTCAACATCTTACAGCTTTGGAACGACCGTCTGGCGTCTGCCATGGTTGTTTACTAGACTACTGGCACTGTTGGTTTAATTCTGCGGCANATAAATTAAGTCATTGTGCACATAAAATATTGAACTCTCCAGGCATGCTTACTGTAGTTAGCATTGTTACAATAAAATTGGCAAATGAACATCACCACATATACTAAAGCAAGAAAATTTTCTATGATTTACAGATTAGGCAAGATTTTATTTAGCAATAACTTGTAAGAGGAATTTTATTTGTAGAAAAAGCATAAGTTTTCTTTTACACTAAAATTGCAGTTTTATATAAGTGCTCCGTATCAACGGATAATTTAATTCTCAAAACCGGTTTTTAAAATTGTGCAACATTAGTGTGTTAAAATACAAGTCGTTAAATAACTGCTTGTGAAGTCACTGAAGTTGCCGATGTTTACACTACACTAATGTTTTGTTTACAGTCGCATAAACTTACATAGGGTCTTTGGTAGTACATTTTTTGATTCATCGCAACAACTGCTATGGAATCATCAAACTTTCCTTGACTTTCGAAATTTTGAAATGGCATAACGAAACATAATTCAGGAGAATGAAAGCACATTCCAGATAATAAATAAGATTTTTTTTCTGGTGTTACAAGTGCTTTTTAGTAGGGATATCAGACACGATTCCTCGATTCATCGATACCAGCATTTCTTGAAGAATCGTATAATCGGGAATTGGAAAACCAGTGATTGAATCATTAAAAACCAATTACTACAAATACATAACATATCGCCTCTCAAAAAGGTTTGGTTTTAAATTACTTGATTTATGCCAGTAATTTAATCACTCTTGGAAAACAATTTTGTGCGTGAAAATATTAGATGCGAAAATAATCTGAAAATAAAACTGTACTGGCCGTATTTAAATTCACCATTTAGTATATTAGTATATTTGGTAGTTTTGTATTTTAACAAGTTTCATTACATACAAAAAACTAAATACTAAAACACCAAGTACATCATAATTTTTTTGACTAATTCAGGTCACATGATCTTTTAGCAAACTGAAAGTACCAATTTGAACACGGCCTCTCTTTTTGCGTGACCTATACTTTTCTCACTGAAATAAAAAAGAATGTTTAAAAAAACCTACCACATAGCGGATGATTTCAACGGTAGCACGACAAAGGACTTATATAAAAAACATAGCACTTTATTAATTTGCACGTGCCAGAAACTAACTTTTTATTTCACTCGTAGAATGTTCACCTTAGCACTTTTTGTACCCTTCCACTGGCTTTGAAATGACGTTTCTTCGTTCACAATATTGTAAATTACATGAGCATACTTCACTGTTATTTGTACCGTTGTAATATTTCAAAGAAATAGATTTTAAAAATGGCATTATCGTAAAAGGAAACTAAGTTCTCAACATCTTACAGCTTTGGAACGACCGTCTGGCGTCTGCCATGGTTGTTTACTAGACTACTGGCACTGTTGGTTTAATTCTGCGGCAACGCTGATAATACTCGAGCATATAAGCAATACCATTTCAAAAACAAAACACGTTTTATTATAACAAGAAAAATCCNTAATACTCGAGCATATATGCAATACCATTTCAAAAACAAAACACGTTTTATTATAACAAGAAAAATTCCATGCAATAATTTGGNGGTTGTTTACTAGACTACTGGCACTGTTGGTTTAATTCTGCGGCAACGCTGATAATACTCGAGCATATAAGCAATACCATTTCAAAAACAAAACACGTTTTATTATAACAAGAAAAATCCCATGCAATCATTTTGAAAAATTAGTAGTGTAAGTTAACTGTCTTACAAACTAAATGCCAAATAAAGTGTCTGCGAAGTGCCTATATATGTAGAGGCAATAATGGAGATTTTCTGTATTTACTAATGATTCATTCCCAATCTCGTCCTTTTCTCGTGGGAAAATTTATTTTCAGCCCCGCCCAAAATTTTTCTGGCTCAAAATCGCTAATCCCACCCAGCTATGTTTTGTTTATGGTAAACACCAGCCTGTTATAGTATTATCAATCTACAGTTATTGTGTCTATCAGTTACATGCAACAAAAGGATTCCCTTTGTTGTAAAACATTATGTGTTTTCACAGTGCTATTCTTGCAAACTTTTTAATAATTTCATGCGTTGGTGAACATTTATCATGGCAACTGGAGTTTTGAAATGTTTTTGAATAAATTATGTGAATTAAATATATATGTGTATATATGTATTTATATATAAATATATATGTATGTTTTCAATATTATCTAATATGCCTTTTCTGAACTTTTTGGAATTTCACATGAATATGCTCCCACTGTTCAAGTGTTATATTATTTCTGTTAGTAATAGGCCTACTACTAATGTAGGCCTAGTTAAAATAATTAAATTTCCCATCCTCCTATACAGTATTTAGTTCTGTAAAGTAATTTTCTGTAACCAAAAGAAACACGATTTTTGGAATTGAGAATCGAGAGTGTTATCAGTATCGATATTGAGAATAGAAGAATAGTGGAATCGTTACTTCCCTAGCAAAACTATATGTTAAAGTGACCAGAATTGGATATCATTTAAATGACACAACATTCTGACTCAAGTAATTAAAATATTAGTATCTGCATTCCTGCACATGTAATTTTTTACGAGTATGTTATATTTGGTTTACGTACAACGTGTATCAAAACTTTTGACCCCTATAACCAATACTTGAAATGCGTAATGCAGCAAGCGCAGATATTTTCAGTACTATACTGTTTTTTAATTATTTTTTTCCCCCAAAAATAATAACCGTATGAACTATCGACAATACAGACATTGTTAAAAAGTCATACAGCCTACCTAAATGTGGTTATAGGCCTAAATTGGTGGGNCTATCGACAATACAGACATTGTTAAAAAGTCATACAGCCTACCTAAATGTGGTTATAGGCCTAAATTGGTGGGTGCAATGTGAACAGTGTGTTGTTTCAATTTTGCCATTGTGAAGGGCTAGTTCCACATCCAGAGATATAGCGTGTGATTTNACATTTATCATGGCAACTGGAGTTTTGAAATGTTTTTGAATAAATTATGTGAATTAAATATATATGTGTATATATTTATTTATATATATGTATGTTTTCAATATTATCTAATATGCCTTTTCTGAACTTTTTGGAATTTCACATGAATATGCTCCCANATATATATGTATGTTTTCAATATTATCTAATATGCCTTTTCTGAACTTTTTGGAATTTCACATGAATATGCTCCCACTGTTCAAGTGTTATATTATTTCTGTTAGTAATAGGCCTACTACTAATGTAGGCCTAGTTAAAATAATTAAATTTCCCATCCTCCTATACAGTATTTAGTTCTGTAAAGTAATTTTCTGTAACCAAAAGAAACACGATTTTTGGAATTGAGAATCGAGAGTGTTATCAGTATCGATATTGAGAATAGAAGAATAGTGGAATCGTTACATCCCTAGCAAAACTATATGTTAAAGTGACCAGAATTGGATATCATTTAAATGACACAACATTCTGACTCAAGTAATTAAAATATTAGTATCTGCATTCCTGCACATGTAATTTTTTACGAGTATANATGACACAACATTCTGACTCAAGTAATTAAAATATTAGTATCTGCATTCCTGCACATGTAATTTTTTACGAGTATATTATATTTGGTTTACGTACAACGTGTATCAAAACTTTTGACCCCTATAACCAATACTTGAAATGCGTAATGCAGCAAGCGCAGATATTTTCAGTACTATACTGTTTTTTAATTATTTTTTTTCCCCAAAAATAATAACCGTATGAACTATTGANGAACTATCGACAATACAGACATTGTTAAAAAGTCATACAGCCTACCTAAATGTGGTTATAGGCCTAAATTGGTGGGTGTAATGTGAACAGTGTGTTGTTTCAATTTTGCCATTGTGAAGGGCTAGTTCCACATCCAGAGATATAGCGTGTGATTTAGAGTAGGTCCAGGTGAAGTTAAGCAGGCGGTGTTAGTAAAGGTTGTTGAGGAAGTGGATGAGGTTGTCCTCAGTTGAATCCCAGATCATAAAGATGTCATCTATAAACCACATCCAGCAGAGTGGCTGAGTTGGTTGGTGGCTCACAACCCCAAATTGCCACCCAATTCCACAGTCAGTAATATCACCACCCCCAGGGGGTCTTATCCTCGCAATAGTCCACATTGACCTCTTATGCTATACACCAGTTTCCCACCTCTTTCAACAGAAGGCTCACCAATCAGACTTATCCTATCCAGGGCAGCTACAACTGTGCAACAAAATCTTACCTACCAGCTACAGGACATTCACTGCAATGCAGAGTACATTGGCCTCACCACCAACACTCTTAGACAGAGAATCAATGGCCATATAGCAGACACAAAACAAGCCATAGCTGGGCCAAATGTAAATATACAGGAAAAGCCAGTTGCAGTGCGTGCAGCATCTCACAACCTGAACTTTGATTCCTGTTACAGATTGGTGAGGACCCTACTACCTCCTAATAATAGGGCAGAACTGTGACTCTGGGAACTGGTCCACCAACACATCATCAAATATAAACTGGCACCTGACTCAAACATAACCCCTTCGCCACATTTTGAATTTCCCATCTTACCCTAGTTTGCCTCCTGGCTGCTAGGTTCACTGCTTGCCAACCACCGCTCACCGGACTGCAGTGCGCCACCACTTGCCGCCTGATGAAGCTGGTCTAGTCAGCAAAACATTGCACGACCGCGCATCCACGTAAAAATGTTCGCCTGAATTTTGTTTGTGTGTATCTACAAATATCATCCTATGAGTACTTGTGCATTCAATATTCTTTTGGTGCACGTCATTGTCTGTAAGAGTGAAAATTGAATGGGATCAATGTATTTACACAAACGGGGCTTTAATTCATTACAAACATTGAATATTATAGTAATAGTTCTTTTAAATCCTATATTAAAACTAGACTTGTTATATTTGGACAAGAAACAAAAGATCTGTCTCCATTTTTGTTCCGTGCAGCGGTTGCCACTTCCTACCTTGGCAATGCAGGAGGGGTGAAAAACAGTTTCTCGGCAGCCAAGTCTGTGTTACATGAGGAAAAGTGCTAAGTCAGGCAATTTATTTTACAGCGTCTTCATCATGAAGACCACCTATATTTTGAAATATGTTAACTGTTTCAATTGGAGCCAGCATATCTAACACAGGTGTTCCTATATTTATAGCAGTAATAGAAGACTAAGCAAGTGAAATGAAACATTGTCTTGATTCACTGTTTGTGTTACAAAAGTATATAAACATCTTCAAGACAAGCATAAAAATGTATAGGCACTTGCAAGGATATAAAACTAACCAGTGATTCGTTCAAGTTCAATTTGTGGGGAAGCTAATAAAAGTACAAGTGCTGAGATGGTACTCTAGGGTTTATGAACCTGCTAAAATAGTAAAAGCCTGAAGCATAAAAAAAGGTTTCGTACAAAATAACAGATTAGCACTGCTCATAAAAATTTTGCCGCACCAAATAAATGACCGATATTAACATGTGCCATAAAAACTTTGAAGCAAGAATATAAAGTTTTTCTCACCATGTAAAGCNTTCGTACAAAATAACAGATTAGCACTGCTCATAAAAATTTTGCCGCACCAAATAAATGACCGATATTAACATGTGCAATAAAAACTTTGAAGCAAGAGTAAGTATAAAGTTTTTCTCACCATGTAAAACCTGTGTATTTTTCTCCGCACAGCATCACATGTAAAATTGACTACTTAGTTAATTTCTCGTGTAGTTTTCTTACTTTTAGGCATTGAAAAGCCAAACTGGTTTTGCTGTTTACTTTACTCTTTGCCAAAATTCGTTTGACAGTTGATTCTGAAACTCCTGTTGCGGCACTTGTTGCTTTAATGACGTTATGCATAAATTAATATAACTTTTTTTGTTCACTGAGATGTGTTGCAACATTGTATATAATCTCCCATGTTTGTCCGTGCAGAAAGGGTGTAGAAAGCATATTTCTCCAGTGGGAGCCCATTTTTAAAAGATCCTTTTTTTACCACACCAACTTGGTTTCTATACCCACACCCATTAGAGAGCGAAGGAGGCTTTAGTGGCCAAGCTTTCATTTCAGATGTATGGACGCAATATAATGTTATTGATTACAAAATATTGTTTATGTTAGACTACTGTTTCTTCACTTTAACCTACAGATAGAACGGCGTATGTAAAACTATCTCACCTCTGCAAGCATGCCCTTGAACTAACGCACAGTGGTTTCGTCATGATTTTAGAACTACGAATTTAAGTGGTGACCCTATCAGTTTATTGGATGCGAATCAGTAGTTAAGTCTTTATTATAGTTTCCCATGTGTCTTGTATATTTTAAGATACAGCAGTCTGAAGAAGTAGTTTTAGCTATTTCGGCACACATTAAAATTATGTTTTGAATGTGCACAATGTATTGAAAGTATCNTCATGATTTTAGAACTACGAATTTAAGTGGTGACCCTATCAGTTTATTGGATGCGAATCAGTAGTTAAGTCTTTATCATAGTTTCCCATGTGTCTTGTTGTATATTTTAAGATACAGCAGTCTGAAGAAGTAGTTTTAGCTATTTCGGCACACATTAAAATTATGTTTTGAATGTGCACAATGTCTTGAAAGTACCATGCCGTCATCACCTGGAATGTGCCTTCTTTTCATAGGTAAACATGTTGATGACACGTTTAATAGTTTCATCAAAGGGGACACATTTCAATGCATTTCTAGTGCCATGTAGGCAACTGCCTTAAAAGCACACTATTTACTACAATTGATAAAGTAGTTTTGAAGATGATGTAGAAAAAAATTGTTCTAGTCAACCACTCTTAACTCAAACAATTATTTTTTTAATGAACCTAGAAATATAAGCACGTATTAGATCATTCATGCATAATTAAATTTAGGCAGCATTACCGTTAGTTTAAAATAAACCTACCTGTTGTATGGTCATGTAAATACTGCCCTTTTTGTGATTATGTTAATAAACAGGAAAATGTTTTTTAACTTTCCATAGTAGAAAACTCATAGCCTACAATGTCTTGTGATGCCTACCTCATTTCAAATACATAACTTAAAATATGTTTGATAAAGAAAAAATAAAATAAATTGAACGCAACTGTTATTTTCAGAGATGGTTTAAAAGTTACAGTAAATAAGGAATTTCTTTATATTTACTGTACCTATTTACTCAAGTCCAGCCCCACCCATTTTAGGCTTTTTGTAGGACTGGGGCTAATGTTGCATGCAGAGAATTAAATGGACCACTAATGTTAAGGTAGTAAAATTTGAGAGATTCATGGACTTTCTAATAGATACTGGTGCTTACATTACTTGTTTACCTACAGCTCAGTGGTGTCAGGGTATATTTTAAAGCAGGTAAAAATAACAGGAACACATTTCAGGCCCTGATGGTCACAAGTTAATAATTGTTGGGTTTCTGGACTTAACATTGCAGGATAAGGGCTAAACAAGTAAATCAAAACTGTAATTTCTGGACTACTGAATGCTATTTTGGGACGAAATTGTTTGCAAAAACTGCGGGTTGTATATTTCAGAGACTATTGTGAGGTGGCTAATGTGTGTAGGGAAGGTAAGGTGGTTGTTTTAGAACACACAAAAATCAGTGTTTCCCAAGAATTCCCGGCATTGATGAAAGGGTTGGGTAAAATGAAGGGCAAAGTGAAGATTGTAATAAAAGAGGGTGCAAAACCATTTGTACAGTCAGTCCCTAGGACAGTGGCTCTACCCCTTTTGAGTAAATTGAAAGTAGAATTGGATAGGTTGATAGGTTTGGATATCATTGAGCCACTTACTCAACCATCTGAATGGGCAGCCCCAATTTTAGTGGTTCCAAAGGAGATGCAGTCAGATTATGTGGGGATTACATGGAATTAAATAAAAATGTTTGCAGGCCTCATTTTCCCATTTCAAGTGTTGAAACTAATTAGCCATGCTTAAAGATGCAAAATATTTTTCAAAATTAGATGCAATCTCTGGCTTTTACCAAGATGAGTTGGAAAAGGACAGTAAAATTCTAACCACTTTCATCTCACCTTTTGGTAGATATTTCTTCAAAAGGTTGCCGTTTGGAATTTATTGTGCTCCTGAGTACTTTGCAAGCAAAATTGCACAGATTATGAAAAATGTTCCAGGGGTTATTTTTCACATCGACGACATTCTTGTTTGTTTATGATTCTACTATATCCGAGCATGACTCGGTTCTCAGACAGGTTTTGCAATGGTTGGAAAATGAAGGGATCACAATCAATACAAGTAAAAGTATGTTTGGAGTAACCTAGGTCAAATACCTGGAATATGTTTAACTACCGTAGGTGCCTCATTGGAACCAGAACGGGTGGAAGCAATAGTGGCATTTCCTCAACCCACAACAAGTGAACTCTCCTAACAATTTTTGGGGATAATAAATTGTTCATCCCAGTTCCTCCCAGGTAAATCTGAAATGCTGGAAGGTCTCTTACTGAAAGGAGCTAGACAAATCATACTATCCAGTCTCCAACTGAAATGCATAAAGTTTATACATGCAGGATACCAGGGCATTGTTATGAGCAGAGAAAGTGTTAAACTTTCAATTTGGTGGTTAGGACTGACATCTCAACTCGAAAATGTTAAATGGAATTGTCCTCAGTGTATGGAAAAATGATCAAATCACAAATAACCGTACCTCAAAGAAACCTTTCCATCTCTATTGGGGGAAAAAATAGGGGTGGATATTTTTTTTTTTTCAAAAACAAGAATTGGCATCTCATCGTCACGGATAACTACTCAAGATTTTTTTCCATAACCTTTCTAACAGAGGATGGAGTCATACACCAATTAAAAGATGTCTTTGCAAGATTTGGCAGGTAGTGTTTCTCAGTTTTTGTCTTCTCGTTTCAGGAAATTTGCTGAGGAATACAATTTCAGAGTATTGACTTCATCTCCAAATNTTCTCAGTTTTTGTCTTCTCGTTTCAGGAAATTTGCTGAGGAATACAATTTCAGAGTATTGACTTCATCTCCAAATTACCATCAAGCCAGTGGTGGTGTGGAAGCAGCTGTAAAAGTGGCAAAACAGTTGTTAAAAACGAATGAGGACACAGCTTCTGCTCTCCTAACCTATCGCAGTACTCCTTTGGAGACTGGATTTAGCCCAGTAGAACTCCTCATGAACCGGAGACTAAGGTTCACCCTTGCTCCCTTGCTGTGCTACCGTCAAAATTGTCCACACAAATCAATCCCTAGGAGATGCAAAAAAGGGAAGTATGCACGACAAAAAAAGGAGGCAAAGATGTATGATAAAAGGCACAATGTAAAGATTCAGAGGTTTTGATTATGTAAAAGCAAACAAAGGCAAGAGCTGGCCAAGGAAACAAGTAACTGCAATCAAAGTCAATTACCAAAAGGAGTTGTTAATAAACCCAGCATGTGGAAAGATTATTCTGTGTTGTAACTCAAGAGTGTTATTTGTCAAAGTTGTAACTGAAGCTTGCAATTGTATTTCTTTGTAATTAAGGTAGCCTGTAGTAGAAGGCATTTGATTTGTAAAGCTGGTGCACTGTTTGTTCACAGAGTAATTTGTTGGATTAGTGCCAATGTTTGTATTTTGCAGTCACACAATACTGTAATCCAGACCATGGTACATTCAATAAATAAAGAGGAGGATGTACGATCAGGCTGCCGAGGTTGGCAACACTGAACTAGGAGGCTTCTTCAGTCTTGGAGCAATGGCCGAATATTGTGATTATTCTCACCTGTCCTATCTTAAATAATCATACAGTTTCTGTTGTATTTTGTTGGTTTCTGTCACATTTTTCTGTTGTATTCTGATGTACTCCCAGTAATTTCTATGGGTTTATGTTGTGTTCTGTTATTATTTTTATTTAACCCTGTTGGTTTTTGATGAAATCCTATTGATCTACCATCATTTTCTTAGTTTTTTTTTTTAAGATTATGTTATATATTTCTGGTTTCTCACAAATTTCTTTTTATTGAAATTTGTTGTAGTTTCAATAGTTTCCATTGTTTTGTCTTTGGTTTTAATGTACTTGTTCTGTTGGTTTGTGAAGTAATATTNGTTGTAGTTTCAATAGTTTCCATTGTTTTGTCTTTGGTTTTAATGTACTTGTTCTGTTGGTTTGTGAAGTAATATTACTGTATCCCTTTGGTTCTCTTGTGTTTTGTTTCTTTATGTTGTGTTCATTGGTTCTTATTGTATTCAGGAAACCACTAGAAATACAAAAGAAAATTACAAAACAAAACAGAAACTAAAGTAAAACAGTATGNTTATTGTATTCAGGAAACCACTAGAAATACAAAAGAAAATTACAAAACAAAACAGAAACTAAAGTAAAACAGTATTAATTATATCAGAAACCAAAGGTGTGAAATACAACGAAACTTTAACAGAATGCAACAGAAACCCATAGAAACATCAGGAAATGCAAAGTAAACAAAAAAACATAGATTAATCAAATCCATATCACAGTAAATTCAACAAATACAGTATAATAGAAAACAACAGAAACCAATGGCTATCACTAGAATACAACAGAAGCGAACAGACTGTGGTACATAGAACCCAAGAGAAAACAACAGAAACAAACATACAGAAGTCAATAGAAACCACTAGAATATAACTGAAACTAACAGATTAATTTACAACAGAAACCAACCTAATTCACTAGAAGTTGTTCTACCCCAGACGAAAAAAAATTAAAACCAGCCGTTCCAGTGTTTTCTGACAACAGTAACTAACAGAAACTACTGAAATGTTCTCTCTCCACTAAATAAGGTATTGGGTCACCAATGGAAAAAAAAACAGAAATCAACAAAACCTACATTAGAATGATAATTGCACACAACAGAAACACCTAAAGTTTCTGTCGTACATTTTTGGTAGGGCATATCCCCAGCATGCGGCCTTGCATGGCCACAGAATCAACCCCAAACAAAGAGACTAAAATCAGTGGTAAATATAAATTGGGGGAACTAATATGCTACAAAGAAGAAGACAAGACTTCCAAAACAAACAGTGCCAAGTGTAAATAGTAGAATTAGTTAGCATACAGAATAGGTAAAAGACGCAACGATATATACATCCATAGTAAGCGAAAAGCCGGCCATAAGTGGCACAAATACAGACATATCAGCGTGAGTGCATAAGTATCAAAGAAGTAAGTAAACGTCTTGAATAACCACGAGTGTTTTATTCACTTTATCCCGGGGGGTACTTCGGGCGCTGCACACTATTACATCAGTAACAAGAAAAAGAAGGCATGCGAGGTGGCCTACAACCTCGCCAGCATAAAGAGTGGAACCACTAGGTATTTGCTATTATTGGAAAGTTCATCATTCATACGCACCACAGATCGACAGCGGACTCTGGGGACCAACGAGCCATCGACCGCACGACCCCCACTAGCTCACGCTCACCGAGTTATGGCGCAGGGCAATTTCACCAGTTTTCGCCTTAACCTAGCAAACCGGGTTAGGCAGTAACCTACACATCAACATTGCTCCCCCTAATTGTATGTGTTTGACCTCTTGTTATTTATATGTGTTGGATTTTTTCGTTGAAATGACGGCCTCAGTTGGAATAAATACTTAGGGTGCTGCACCCTATTACAGTAGTAACAAGCATAAGTAAGGCGTGGGAGGTGGCTTAAATCTCGCCAGCATAAAGAATGTGACATGAACCACGCATCCACAAGCTCCTTGTGCCCACTCTGACTGCCGCAGTCGCAAGAGAGTGTAGTGCAGTTCGACATGAACGGAACTTGCACCT
Source organism: Clitarchus hookeri (assembly GCA_002778355.1). NCBI lineage: Eukaryota > Metazoa > Arthropoda > Insecta > Phasmatodea > Phasmatidae > Clitarchus > Clitarchus hookeri. The sequence continues at coordinate 87,613 of NQII01004151.1, forward strand.
ACTTGCCGACAAGGGTTACATGACTCAAGAGACCACTCTGCTTATTTATTACAAGAGGTATTTCTTATAATTAATAAATATGCGATCCGAAACTGTGTTTACCCCAAAGCCACAGCCGTTGGACGCACTGGTAATTAGTCGTTACGTCGTAGCAGCTCGCGCCGCTATATACGACGTGACGCACCACTAAGTGCCATCAAAGTGGCCTGTAGGCCGAAGCTGAGGTGATAAGTGCCCCAGATTGTAACGAAACACATCAAGCAGCTTCACCACATTCGCAGCTACAGTCAGGGGGGTGTTTTATTGTATTAGGAGCAATCGAGCATTGCAAACCCTTTGCCCAGGTGGACTCGTCCATCCCTTCAGCAGACAGCCACCCAGCCACACTGTAGCCAGTGAAATACAAACTCATCTTAGGAAGTCAAATACAGACACTTTTCACGAGAAAACATAGTAGTGTATTTATAAAAAATCAGTTATGTTTTCAAAAAGGGAGATTGACTACAAATGCCTCTATCCTTGTAACATGTCATTTAGTGTGGTGACACTCCCCGTCAACTTCACAACCTCAATTTTAACAGACATTTTTTAATCAACGGGAGTGTCACCAATGTGTTTCATTTATACCATTTTTCACCACCGCCATAATATTACATAGTGTTCGTGTCATGTTTTAGAATTCGGCATTTGACTTCGGTTCTCGTCACTTGTGACAGAAGCCGATGTCACTCTGGCAATTCGTCTCAACATTCGGACCAGAACGGCAGCATTCGTCGCCCACTCCGCGAGCCCCCTCGGTACCATCATTTAGGCTATTATCATTTCACTGCAATATTAACTTAATTAACTGGAACGTTTGTTTTCTCCCTTTACTGTACCAAGGGGATAGCCAACCACACTCTCACCGGAGAGCTAACACTACTGTGGATCTGCATAACACAACGCTATGGTCACTGGCAGGCCGTAAGTGCTGGGTCCATTTCCCTTCACTATTCATATGTAATCAAGCATAGTGAATAAACTGCTTCACAAAGTTCAATGTGTGTTTATTCATTGTAGGTCGCTACATCCTTTGTAGCACCTCCCGAAATTTTTCTACCATATATCAGGCTACGAGACGGCCTACAGTCTCGTCATAAGGTGTAAATAGTTTAACAGTAAGTACGTGACAACATCATCTGCAATCTGACGGAGGCATCCAGGGCCCCCTGGGCCGTCGACCGAACAATCCACATCACCAACTCTCCTCTGGGTTATGGCGCTGGGCTATTCAACACTCAACCAGCCCTGGGTCACCTCGACCATGTCAAATAAAACCACTAGTTATGTGCAAATATTGGTAAGTTCATCATTCATAAGCACCACATATCGACAGAGGGCTTCAGGGACCCACGTGCAGTCGATCGCACGACACTCACTAACTCATGCTCACTGAGTTATGGCACCGGGCAATTTCACCAGTTTTCGCCTTAACCTAGCGAGCCGGGTTAGGCGGGAACCTGCATCAACATCCCTCCCCCTAATTGTTTGTGTATAACCTCTTGTTATTGATGTGTGTTGGGTTATTTCGTTAAAATGACGGCCTCCGTTTGAATAAATAATATAATGAATCAGCAACTAGTCCAATAAAAAATAAAGTAATTTCAAGCACGCAACTCGTGCTGCTTAATTTTTTTTACGTAGCAGCGACAAACGTAAAAAATAGTGGTTAAGATTCACACAAATAGGCCTGTCATAATTTTTACTCTGCTCATATTTATTTGCTTATGTACTTGAATTTTATTGGGTTTATTTAATTATTTAATAAAAAAATTCTGGCTGGGCTTCGTAATTTGTTGGTATCAAGGGAAACAGTCAAATCTCAAACTTGAGCACATTACACAATTGTGTTTCAAACACTTATTGGAAAGTTGCAATGTTGTGGTAGATAAACAGACATGACTTTCAAGTAACTTATTTCATCATAAAACAATTCACTGTTAAAATGTATACATGTTGCATGTCCAATCGCACACATGCTGACCCAACATACATAATACCTTTTCACACACAGTTGTCATGACACTTGTTACAGTATATTTATTCTTGCCCTGGAAACACAGATTTATCACAACTGCGTAACTTGCCTAGGTAGGTTTTAAAAATACGTGTACAAACTTGTGGTAATTTTAAGTATTTTTCGCAGGAAGAAAAATTATCACTTCTTTATTTAACAAGCAACATGCCATGTCATGTCATGTAACCGCACTTCTGCCAACTTCGGATTTGTATCCACCTCGCCATCACATTTAAAAATATTATAATAAGCATGCAAACATTAAAATGTTGTTTCATTTCTAAATAAAATAATTATCACTTTTTGCTGTAATAAGTATGAAAAAACAAATTTAAAAACATTGACATGAACCACGCGTCCACGAATTCCTTGTGCCCACTCTGACTGCCGCAGTCACAGCAACAACACCAGCTACACTGGGCCACACTAACCACATCAGACGAATAGTGCGTAGTGCGGGTCGACAAGAACAAAACTTGCACCTTTTTACTGACAAGGATTACACAACTCAAGAAACCGCCCTACTCTTGTATTACAAGAAGTAACTCTTTAAATAAATAAGTAGGTGATTCAAAACTGTGTTTACCCCAAAGCCACAGCTACTGGGCGCACTGGCAATTGGTCGTTGAGTCCTCGCAGCTCGCACAGCTAAATATAACGCAACGCACCACCGGGTGACGTTAACTGGCTGGTATGGTCCATACCGTATAAGAAGGCCACTTTCTGACAGTAAGTGAGTGGCAACTTTATGTACACGAAACAAACAAAGCACCATTTACAAAATCCTGTATCAGCTGATGCACGAACGAACAAAAGTTAAAATTACATTGGCTATTCTGAGTGCACTGCCGATTCACATCAGAAAAGCAGAAAATACGCGGATAAGATAGAGTTCTTGCATTTATTAATACAAAACTAAACTACCTGATAATGTAGTTATGTTTAGGTGATCAAAATGAAATATACAATAGAACGATACAACATGGAAATGTTTCCTGATGTTGTGCGAACTTCAGAACCTTGCTTTCAACACGTACATGATATTAATTCCAAAAGCATACAGAAATATTGCATAATATTGTTGAATTATTTTTTCTAATTATGTAATTTTTCGTCTACGTAAATTATACGCCATATTGTTCTCTCGAAACCCATCTCCTTAATTCCATAGACATGCATGAATAGTTTTTAAGCAATTCTAACGTTATTCCACATCACATATTTCCAACTCGAATATATTAGTTATAATGTCCAAATTTATATTTTTACTTTTATAACCTACTTATATTTTTAGACAGATGTCAGTCTTAAAATATCTTAAAATTTGTTGAGCATTACAGTACAATGAGAAGTGGATTAGCTGACAGCGCGTTGATAAAAAATACAGCCCCGATGATGGCAGAAGGATACGTAGTCAGATGTAAACAGTGGCGCTACTTTCGCCGAGCTATCAAAAAGTGGCCTTCTTATATGGTACAGAATATATACTTCATTTCATATAAGTTGGCCAGATTCTGACAGTCAGTGAGTGGCAACTTGAAATATTCCAAACAAACAACATGCCATTTACAAAACCTGTTTCAGCTGATGCTTGAACGAACGAAAATTAATATTACATTGTCTATTCTGAGTGTACAGCCGGCGCACATCAGTGAAGCAGTAAATACGCGGATAAGAATGAGTTCCTAGATTAATTAATACATTTTATTTTATGTGGTCATAAAACAATGGTTTTTAGTGTTAAAAACTAAACTTTTTTTTTGTGATGCATAGAAAGTGTTGTACCCAGAATTACCTGTATGTATAGTGTTGCCCTTCCGACCAGGAGGTTCTTACGGGCTTTGTGCTAAAGTACAAATGTGTAGGTGTTCAAAATTAAAGGTACATTAAAACAATCTCTATCCTAACGAAATGCAATTTCAAAATCTTTTTTCATGTCTTATCCCCCCCTCTCCAACCCGGCTTTCCTTACGTATTTGATATTAATTCCAAAAGCTAACAGAAATATTGCATAATATTGTTGAATTTTTTTTTTCTAATAATTTGACTAAATATATTTCAAATTCATGTTGTTCCAAGCCAGTAATAGAATAATAGTCAACTTTACTAACACACTACCTCTTGAGAAAAAAATGTGGCTCAGACCAGGTGCTGAAATGTTGTGCGCAATCTATGGGATTCTTTTCGAAGCATTACAAGCTAGAAGAGAATAGCGTTTGTTTGCTTTATATAATACATTTACAAACAGATACCAATAGTTATATTTTTCGTGAGCTCAGCATGAATTTTAAAGTATAATGTATTCACGGTAACTTCAAGATTTTCTGAAACCCTGCTAAATATCTACTTTCAGGGAGCCGATTATGTATCCTTCCGCAGTATGTAAACAAAACATTGCCATGCGACACCTGTCAAACGTTTTGTAAACAGTGCCATGTGGGAACTGTCAAATATTTTGT